>VYZX01022767.1:75123-91686 GCA_013401335.1 Brachypteracias leptosomus
TGAATTATAATGCCCACTGCCCATTTCCCCCGCCCTCCATCCCCACTCTGGTTTTTAGTGACAGTTTTAGGTTGGGCACAAAAATCAAGCTGCAATGATTTGGTGTCATGCTTTTGACATCTCTAAAGAACTCAGAATAGGAAATGCTTATATATCTAGCTCCTGTCCAGCTTTTCCTATTTATGTTGCAGGTTCACTAACCACAGGGTATCAGCCAGAGAAAATTCCGTCCCATAATTTAAAGTACAAGCACAATAGTGGAGTTTCAGAGCTATGTAAAAGGAGCTTCTATTCATCACTCATCAATGTCTTCCTACTGTTTGGAGACTAAACATGCACAAAAACAGCGGGAGGTTGTTATGTTCCTATTAGCCACTACTGCACAGAAAAAGAAATTCCTGACATGAATTGTGCAGGTTGTCAAGCTTGACTTTGACAGCCCTCCTCTGTGTTAAATTCAAACATCTACAGCCATGCAGTTCAGAAGGTTCAGTGGTAACAGCAGCTCAGGAGCCAAAAAAGTAGATTCAAGCATTACTATTAACACAGCCACACGGCACAGAAGTAGTACCTTGTAATATTCCTACTCTGTCATCCATACACTGGGTTAAACAACTGCTATTGCTTTATGGATTTTGCAAGTCTGACCTGGAAGTTTTACATTTGGTTATGTTTTTTCTGGTTTTTTTTTGTTTGTTTTTTTTTAATTATACAGTACTAAAAACATTGCATGTCTGTATTCTGTTTCATTTTGCAAATTTGGTCTCCCTTTCATAATAGCCCTTAGTATAGCACAGATTTCTTGATAATTTAGAGCTCCTTCAGAGGAACTCTATTCAGTAAATCAACCTGACACAGAGCCTGTTTCTCAGCATATCGCTGCCTCACTGAACAGTGAATCTCATTGAGAAATGCAAATGCACCAACTGGCCAGTGTTTGTGCACACACATTTGAGTGACTTGGGGACCAGGTTATTTAAGGCTCTGTGCCTACAAAAGTGTTCCTATGTCTGTATTGATGGGCATAGGATCACTTAAGAGTCACAGATCATCTTAGTAGCCCTCTGACTCTTTCCCCAGCACACACCAGCTCCTCCAGGAACCCAGAAAGTACAAGGATCATGTAGGCTGAGTGGAAGCCATACAAAGTTTGGACAACTTAAGATTCAAGCTCAAGTCAAGAGAGGAGGAGTGCTGGCAAACACCTCTCTGAACCCCACCACTGACATTGGGCTCACTCCTTCACTGATGTCCCAGAGTTCAGACCTCTGGAAAGCCTGCAAAATCCACCTTCTTTCCCGTACATTGAGAAGGAGGCAGATGAATGGAAAAGGTAAAGTTGCTTTCTGTAGTGTATTATGGAGATGTATTTATGTTATAGACATGTTCAGTATATCTGGTACCACAGCACTGAGAGTTTTTCCTCTAGGTTGCACATGTCATTAGAAATACAGTTGGAGAATCTGGATCTTTTTCCCACAAATGCACCAGTGAAGAGAAGCATTCTTTCTGTGTAATTGAAAAGAGTTACTTTTCCTTTTGCGGAACTTTGTCTAATGCTGTAGAACAGGGTCAGGAAGAGACAGAAAAGATAGTCAGGTAGATTTTTCAAAAACTTTGGGCTCTTTCATCTAGAGATGACAACATAAGTTATCTTCCTGAAACTAGACAAAGCCTCCTGCCTGGTAGTGCTTAGTGCAGTCAGCAATAATAGAAGCAGAAAACTTGAACTGGCAAGCAAACACATGTGTCTATTTTATCTAAACAGGCCTGAGAGAAAGGAGCATCCTCACTGCCCCAGGCTCCTCTTGGCTCGTTAAAAGTCTGGTAAGATGAAATTCCAGGGTAGCCAGGAAGGTTCTCTAATGCTACAGCCAAAGGTCACATGGGTTAAAATATGCAATAGGAGAATTGGAAAGGAATTGTGTATCAGAGAAGGGAGAAGTAAGAGAGAAGTACAGTGCCTTGAAGGAGACACAACTAAGTCTGAATTTAATGCAGCTTAAAGGGGACAAGTAGGTTCAATTATACATTCCTGAAGGTCTCTATGTACAGCAGGATGTACAGGTTTTCTGTTGATGCTAGTATGAAAAGCACGTATTTTTTTCTTATGCAGCACATAGTAAAGTCTCCAAGCTAGTAAACATCCATTTTTACAATGGCAGCAGAGGTCCAAACTTATGGTCTTCCTATGGTTATGAGTTAAAATTTGTGAGCTTGGATAATCGGCATTGCCAGGGAAGGTCACTGAAGTGCATTCACTCTGCATGGTACCAGGGAATTGAAGACTCATTTTCATTCTGAACTACGATAATAACAATAACACTACAAAGTGCTCTTTTAAGACAACAGTGCTAGCAATTTTATTTTGCTTATTGCTAGGAGAAGGTTGTAATAGATCACAGCTATGTAAATATGGGACCACATCAGCTACTTTCAGAGCTTTCATGTAAACTGTGTTTGCATGCCCAGTTGTTATGACATTGTTATTTTGTATAGTAATATTTACTCCTAAACTTCTCACAAACTTTGTATCCAACCTCAATTTTAATACTGCTGCCTGGTATTATTGTGAATTTCTAAGCAACTGTTTCTGTTGCACAGTTGCTTCTGCCAAATGCAAACCTTTGATGTCCAGGTAGCTGCCAGCACTGAAGGTACCAGGATAAAATATCTTCAGGAATATGGGATGTGTTATTAGGGATGGCCTGCAAATGATAATTTAAATGTACAAGAAATGTAGGTGAATGAACCAGTAAGGAAAATAATACACACATACAGCAAAGTATCTGACTGAGATTTAGAGTGGAACATTTCCAAACTCATATAACTTAATCCAATGCTCATCTTGGTTTTACTTGTACACAGCAGTAGACCTACATGGGAAAGTTAGTGTTTATTTTCCTGCTAAGATTGTACTTATTTGGAGTGGAGGGAAATATTCTGATTAATGTATGAAATAGTGTGATCCAGATAAACATCAAAGTGTCTTAAAAGAGCTTTAGCTGAAGTGCTTAATCTATGTGATCTCTTCACTGGCTCTTATTTTAACTAAGAGGAAACATCTGAAAGTCCAGTAGGCATATAAAAAAAATCTGTCTTTGTGAACATGATTATTTATATTAAGAAGGATACTCTGTTAAAAATTCAGCCTCGCCAAAGATAGCTTACAATTAGTTTCCCTCCAAATTCTGCAGGGAGATGGAAGAATTCTCATTAGAAGTTGTGAGAAGTTTCCCAGTACTGCCTTTTTAAGAATAAAAGTTTAGCTATTGGTCAATATATATTTTGATGGTCAATTGGGTTTGTTGGGTTTCTGGATTTAAAACCCCAACAATATCTTGGCCTTCTTTGTCTCACTGAAATGAATTTAAACCCAATGGGATGTTGAGTCAATGTCTGAATACTTTTGGAAACCTCACTACAACACCACAGCTAAAAATAGTTTTTCTTTCAAAAGGTGAACAATCATACCAGCGAATCCATCAAAGCATCTCTGCCAGGCAGTTAACCTTCAAAGACAGTGTAAAATTCACCTCTGATCTGTACATACCAATAAAACCTTCTGTAAAATTGAGGAAATCAAGGCTGGTGCTTGACTTCTTTCATTTGTATCTTCAAGACATTTGGCTTGTGATCTGGTGTTCCTCGGCTACCCCACACTATCCTGATCATCCCCACTAGATTTGAAAGGAAGCTGAAATTCTCATCTTATATCAGTCATGTAGACCTAGGCACTGTTTTCTGATAGCAACAGCAGCTGACTAAAGCTGGCCACATGTCTTGCTAAACTGAGGGATTTTTCTCCTCTGGGTTCATGCAAAAGAATGATTTTTTTTTCATAGTGAACCTAACATTCAGGTAATACTTCATATTTTAGCAGTTACTTTCAAGAAAGGAGTGTGAAGAAATGGTACAGCAAATTGTAGCTTTGGTGTTTATATCAATGCAAAATGTGGAAAAGATCTCAGACATGACTGCAGGCCTCAGAGCAGCAAAGTGCACAGCAGAGATACAGGCCCTGAGGCTCTGACTCTGAACAGCTTTTCCCCTTTTCCCCTTCTCAATTTCTCTTTGAAAGGTGCATGGGATTTTTTAAAGAAGTGTCTAAGATAATTGGTACTCGTCTCCATGCCCAATCAAACACCCAAGTGAAACATTTTATTTTTAAACATCCAATACTTTTAGATGCTATTTTGAGGACCTGGACAGCACAAGGGCTGAGTAGTCAGGACATATAATTTTCTACATTTAGTTTACTGGTTACCAGCCAGCCCAGGTTGATGAAGACTGACATTTCTTCCTGGTGCCTTGTGGCGGCTTATGTGAACAGAGCGTCAGATCTTAAACAGATATCACTATCAAAACAGTCAGTCTATATTGGCAATAAATAGTAGCTGTACTGCAAATCCTCCAAGCAGAGAGACCAAGACTCAGGGAATACATTGACTACTTAGTGGTGGAACACTGGAACAGGTTGCCCAGAGGGGTGAGGGAGGCCCCATCCCTGGAAACATTCAAGACCAGGCTTGATTGGGCTCTGAGCAACCTACCTAGTTAGAGATGTCCCTCCTGACTGCAGGGGGTTGGACTAGATGACCTTGGAAGGTCCCTTCCAACCCAATGTATTTCATGATTCTATCTATGATTTTATATCCTTGGTTTGGTTTTGTGTCAGTAGCTGCACCCCAGAAGCTTGCCCCTTCTGGCAGGGCTAACAGTGCTGCTGAGGGCTTGGTGGCCTTCCCTGTGGCATGGCAGGACTGAAGCTGGGAGCAGAGCAGCGTATCAGGCTCTGCTGCTGTACTGGTGCTGAGCAAGAACGACTTCATCAAAAGAGGCAGTGACATTTATGAGGAACAAATGAAAAGAACAAAAAAATTCCATGTACCTGGACTGCCAAAGTACAGATGGCAGTGACATTTAAGGTAACATACATATGAGCTATGTTTTTCAAAACCTGATAGTAATTTATAAATACAGACAAGCTTGCCAAAGCAACAAAACCTTGAGACTACTTTAATAAAACTTATGTTAAAGACACAGCAATGGCCATGCAAGGCACCAGCGAGAGTGAAAAGATGTATTTTTGCTAATGGCAGATAACCCTGGAACAATTTATTAGGTAACAATGAGGTAAAAGTGTCTGGACAAAGGAAACCCCGAAGGCTCATAACTATAAGAATGAATAGAGTAAAACCTCAGGCAAAGACAGTAGAGGACAATTGCTTTAAAGTTAATACATAGTGTTTGCATCTGTACAATACATCTTGGCTAACACTGTTTTACTTGTTCTGGTTTCTGAGAAATTTAGGATTTCCTAATAAAATACAAAGGGCTGTAAAGACCAATTAAGTCAAATAGAAAAGCTGTAAGTCAGAGTGTCTGCTAGGTGCTTATAGTCAAAGAGATGTTCTCATTTTCTGGCATGCGTGTTGTTTGCCGTTCTCTGTCTTCAGTTCCCAAGGGGATTGAAGAAACCAGGGTATGAGTAAGGGGATGTAGGATTTTTAAAAGGTTCCTTGAAGTAATTAAATGAATAAGTGATGCTGTCAACAGCATGACTTTACCCTGTGGTACCCATTGGGAGAAATACTTGTCTAAAAAAACCTATAAATGCTATAATATGAAGAGCGCAACATACATCACAAGGTGATTTGTATATCTACCACATTCATTTAAGTAACTTTTTCAACATATATATTTTTAATTACACAATAGAATTATCCAAAGTATTACTATAATATCACAGTCTTGTACAGATTGTGCTCCTCAGTGTTTGAATTTAGAAGTGAAATGAGTGTGGAGGAGGAGAAGGGAAATTCCAACATGTGTTACAAAGCATACAGGCATGCTATTTTGAGGAACAGCCTCATACATCTTTGACACGTGGCAAAAAACCTAAAAAACTTACTTAACTTTTATTCTTTGACAATGTTGTGGCTAAAGTTTCTACTTTTGCTGTCTCCCATTATTTGTTCAGAGGAAACATTTCTCTTCCAAATAGCAAGAAAAATGGTCTTGCATTTACATGGGAAACTGCAGTATTAATTCTGGCTTATTAAACTGTTCCAGAGAAGGCTTTCATAGCATCACAGAGATGTTAAATGTCAAACATCTATGTACTGTATCCTGTTTTTCTGCTAATGCCTATTTTCTGTGCTATGCAGAGCATGTTGTAAAACATGCTTATTTGACCAGGCTTGCCATAATATTGTCTATGTTTTACCAGTGTTCAGTTCCCATTGTCTTCTGCTTTATGCTCTTGAATATAAAGTTGCTCCTCCTGGCTGAAGCCCCTCTACTGGCTCAATGTCATTAGTACACACTTAGTGTAAAAACCTTTCCCACTCTTAAAGAGCACTATGCTTGATCTGATGAAAACACCAATTTCACTTGGAAAATCAAATGAAAATGAGCTCTGTTTACTTAGTGAAAACATGAGGAAAAGAACATGTGCCTTCTGTGCTGGGAAGTGTGGCAGGGCACACGTGCCACTGCAGGGCAGAGCCAGCCAGAGTTGAGCCTGGAGCATCACCAACCTCACCCCATGGGGCAGAAACGCTGACTTCCACAAGTCCAAGTAAACCACAAAAATGTCAACATGCTCAATATCAAAGTAATTACTTTTTCCAGGGGAAATATTTATTTTAAATATTAATTTCAGTGGAAAGAAATATAAATATACTTTGGGTTAAGCCAGATGTAATTTGTCTTGATCAATAAACAAAAAACCTGCTTCATCCAGAACTCCTATTTAAACTCAAACATACGTAGAGACTTGGCTTATTCCCTGGTCTAGCTTCCGAAACATTTCATGGTGATCAGTATTTATTCCTTTATTCAGTCCTTTATTGCCTGTAGCTGAAGAGAGATGAGATAGAAACACTGCAGATCTGACCCAAGATTTCTACTGTTCTAGTGAATATCAGACATACAAGGGTCTCAGAAAATTTAATTTTGAAAAAAACTTTTGGTTTCGAAAGTTTACGGTCTTAAAAGGTACAATTAATGAGCTGGAAGCTGTCAATGAGCTGAAAGAGTTTCTCTGACATCCTTATTTGACATTGATTGAATAATGCACATCTTGGGGCACATAAAATTTATTTTAGTAATTAGAGAAAATGGTAACTAAATTGATGCAGTTTAAAGCATATCAACATACCGCGCTCTTGTCTCAGAAAATAAAGTCTTTGGAAGCAGAGATGTGTTGAGCAGGGCTTTATTGTAAGTTCTTTACTTTTTCTGAAGATCTGATTTTTTCACAGATTGAGAGTCAGGAGGGACAGGTACATTTAGCCTAGATTCATATCTCCTGGAGGCTTCATACCAGCATTCCCACAAAGTTCAAAGGTAGCAGGTCCCTGCCTTGGTTCTGTATTGTTAAGATATTATAAAGAGCTCTGCACTCCCTGCTGGTGTCTAGGCAGGACTGGGAGGGATGAGTTGCTATAAACAGGGATGGAGAGAGAAAGAGATCCCTGCCCTTTTGGTGATGGAGCTGTATTCCTGGAAGACAAAGTGGAAGGAAAGGCATCTCTGAGTTCCTTTGTGCTGCTTCAGAGCTGTGATTTGATTCCCCAGGTGCTGAATGACAAGGCAATGATTCTAGCAAAAATTGGTGAATTCTGTGGCAATTATCATTTGCTCTGGAGACTGCTATGAGATCATCAGAAACGCTCGTGTTGTGTCTGGAGCTCTGGGCTGCAGAGGACAAAAAATATCTGATTTTATTGGAAAACCTAATAGAGGAGTAATATGCGGGAGGGGAAGAGAGATGAAGAGTCTAAGGATGTTATTTTGTCATTTCAATTTTGTCTCTGTTTTATTTGGTTTTTAATACCAATGAGATTCCTTGTCTCAGCTCTTCCATTGGACACAACACGACCTCCCTGGTCATTTGACCTATGGAAGAAAGAGAAGAGTGAGAGGACACTGATTTCCACATGCAATGTCACTTTCTTGATCCAGGATATCCCACATCAATGGGGAAAAAAACATTCCACCTCCTTTTCTTTACAACTGATCCCAGGAGTGTAAGCACGCTGCCTGAGGCTCCAAGAAGCCACTCAGCAGCCAGATCCCTGACCTTGGTGCTACCCTATTTCCAAGACCTTTGTTTCTAGCCAGAGCATGGTGACGGGGATGTTGCAGGGAGGCCATTGGTCCCACAGGGTGGCTGTGGAATGCCCAGAGGTCCCCTCTGTAGGGACCCACTGTGTCTGTCAGGTACAGGTTATCTGGGCTGTTAGTGACAAGTGTGACAAAAGATACCAGCTGTTCCAGGGAGATGACGTGCACATATGAGACTGTTTTCAGCAGTATTTTCTTGGCTTTCCAAGTGAAATAGTGAAATGCCTCTGTCTTCTTTCTTCTCTCTTGCTCATCATCTCTTGCTGTGAACAGCCGAGGCACCTGTTTTGCTGTATTACAAGTAGTAACATTGAAGTATTGCTCTTGGATTAAGAAATTTTGCCAGAAGAAGTTGGGAACTCCCTGGAAGTGTTCAAGGCCAGGCTGGATGGGGCTCTGAGCAATCTGGTCTAATGGACAGTGGGATTGGAACTAGATGATCTTTCAGGTTGCTTCTAACCCAAATTCTATGATTCTATGAAATAAAGAATGTGGTCCAGAAAAATATGACAGTGAAAAACAGTGAAGAAAGGCTATGTCTGTGCAGTGGCAATGGGTTTACAGCCAAGTCAGCAGTCATTTAAAAATAAAAATAATTAGATTTCATGAAAAATGTATGCAACTGTGGAAGAAAAGGGAGAGAAATATAGAAGTTGCTTCAAGAAAGTCCTGCAAGTGCAGGTGGCATTAGCTGTCAAGTGATGGCTGGTCCTGTCACTGGCATACGAGGAGCCGCTGGCCCATGAGTTTGGAGAGCTGTAGGGGTTGCACAAGGATGTCAGAACTGGTAGCCAGGATCAGCCCCGGCTTGGGCCAACTAGAATGAAGTGGAAAAGACAGCAGAGGCACCAAATTAAGCTGGAAGGGTGCCATGAAGCCAACTTCTCACGTGCCGAGCAGCAGCAGCTTCCACTGGGCATCATCCTGCTGACCCTGCTTCTCATCCTCTGAGATCTTTTGAATTATGTTTGGTTGCATGCAACATGGGTCAGGACTTGCCTTTCCAGTACATGCCAGCATATTCACATCAGTAGACAGACTGTGTGCTGGAGGCACCCAGCAGTGTGGCCAGGGGTAAAGCAGAGCAGTGGCCATGGGCACTCATCTGGTATCTTCTCACATAACACAAAGTGAGAAGACATAGGGCTGTAAATGCTCCTGTTCTGTTTGTGCCAAAGGAGTTTTGGGTGTAATTGCTCTCTTCATAGATCAGAGCAACATTGGCTTGAACAGCTTGTCCTTTTGGTCTGTTTTAGGAGAATCAACACATATAACTGCTCCCTCCCACATCACAGCCGTCATCGCTCTCGCTGCATTAAAAATGGCTCTGCTGTGTTATTAGCTGTGTTATTCAGAGGAAGGACCTGAAGACTTGCTTTGGGTAAGGATTTAGCTGAGACACCAGAATAGCAAGTTCTAGCAATGAAATAACATTGAAAACCTGCTGCAAGGTCCTACTGACACCAGTGTGTGGGAAAAATCGTGGCTCTGGAACAGGGGATGAAATGATGACAGTTGTAAGAGGAGCTGAAGTTCATCTGTTTCCTCCCCCAGCTTCTCATGTCACAATCACAAGCAGGGGGCCAAAGCCAGGCTGCTTCTTTTCTGGGTAACTAGTTGATATGTCCTGCTACGTGCAAGAGGAATCCCAGTAAAGCAGAGTTGGAAACAAGAACGTACTGAATACAGGAGTTGGGTACTCAATGCAGTGAAGCCTGGGCCAGCTCAGTTCACCAGCAGTTGCTCCAGTCAGCTCAGTACTGCAGTAAAAAAGCAGAGTTATTAAAGACTTGTCATGTGCTGAGGTCTCCAGTTCAGAAGTGGTAGACTCCCACTCTCTTGGTCACTAATGTATAGTGAACCTTTCCTTCCCTCAGGTGAGGTATGTGCAACCCCATACTATCCATCTCTCCATTACTCAAACTCATTCTTTATGCAGAGCGGCTTTTCTAGGAAAAAAAAGAAAGCTTTTTTTTTCTTCCTCCAGTTCTGGGGCTACTGAGCTCTGACACAGTCCAAGAAAATAAGATTAGACAGGCAAAGGATGAGATGAAGTCAGATGACTGTCAAGACAATTCTGACACTTGGCTTGGGTGCATCTCCAGCAGGTGATGCAACTCCTGGCTGCCAGGCACCAGGCCAGACCCTGGCAGGACCAGCCTTCTCCTTGCTGAAGACTCAGGACTGAAATAAGAAAATGCCTGACATTTATAAGGACATCTGTCAATGTGGGAAGCTCCTATATCCATTTTGGCCTACGAATAAGCACTGTCCTTTAAGAAGATGCAGGCAGGTGAGCTGGTGTTCCTGTGGGAGTGACACTAGAAGTTCAATTTGAAGAGTGCTTTTTCTACCTTCCTCTTGCAGTTGCCACATCTTTATGAACAAGTGGTCTTTTTATATGATTTTTGCCTGTGGAAGACTTTTAAGCATCTTCTCCAAACATATGCGGGACTGGGGTCTGGGTACACGGGGCTCCTTTATCTCATGACCAGCTGCAGCAACTCCTGTATAGTCAAACTGACTTTTGTGGGATTGTCCACCAACAACGTTGTTCACCCAATGAAGGCTGAAGTAGCTGCGTCTACTAAGCTGAAATAGCATCCTCAGCAGCACATCTCATATTAAGAATGGAGAATATTATTTTACTGTCTAGATTAACAGTCTTCCACCTTCCTTTTCCTAAAGTTACAGCTGACAAGTAGGTGAAAGATCACAAAACGTCTCCCTCGAACTTTCCATCTGATCTCGCTGCTTGTCAGCAGCTGGCAGGGTTGGGGCTCCAGCCGATGGCACATGCGGGGCCGGGAAACGGAGCCTGGCATGCCTCCCCTCACCCTGTGGCATGCCACAGCCTGGACCATGTCACCGCTAGCTTGTGGCGTCCCACAGCCTCTGAGCAGGTGTGTGAGGTGCCTCTCAGCCGGTGATGAGCACCACATGCTGTGCCCCTCGCTCCCCGCTTGCCTTAGCAGCTCCCCCTCTGCTGCAGCTCTCTCACGTGGGTCCCCAGAGCCTTCTGAGCAGCATAAAAGCATAGGTAGCTATAAAAAGACTTGTTAAAGGGGCGCAACTCCATGTCAGCTCTTTACGGTGTTGTATTTTCCAATCCGTATTCAACCTGATGCATATTTAAATTCTGAATTTTGAAATGGAATTAAAATCTTATAGCAATAATTTTAAAATGTACTGCAATAAATTCTGGCATTTCTTGTTCTTCATGATTCTGCTTGTGAGGCTAAGCTAAAATTTAACTGGTAGGAGAAAAGTTGGGAGATATAAATACTCTGGATCAAAGCCCAGAGCAATTGCCAGAGAGGGCAATCAGCAAAATCATGTGAACAGGGAAAAACAAAAGTAGAAATTGTGACTTAGAACTATCCCAAATCTGGAACCAATGATACTGGTGTCTCACTGTGGGTGAGTGAAAAGAAAAAATGAAGAGATTAAAAGGTGAAGAAAAGATGCAGTGAAACAAAACACTATGGGTTTTTTTCAGAACTACTTTCTCCTCCTCATTTCTTCAAATACTAATTAAATAAACCTTGGCTCTGCAGAAGATTCAAGGCTCTTCCTTGTTAAAAGAAGATTAACAGACCCTCTTTTTTCTGATATGTAGCTCTACATTATCTGTTTTAAAAAGGACTTCCCTAAGAAGCATCTTGTCAAAGTCAGAGTTAAGGGGACAATTCACAGTGAATAATTTATTCAGCAGATTTTGTCTCATTTTCTGCTCCCAGATTGTCCAAGAGGCAATTGTGATTCCTTTTAACATATCAGAGTTTACTCCCAAGAGGCCTTAAAGGAATTATTTTTAGACTGGATTAATGACTGAATATGATACTTGTTATTCGATCTCTGTTGGCTAGTTATTATTAGAGTCAGGGAACTATTCACAGTTGAACTAGGCACAACTTATTTAAAAAATGCAGTCTAATTCGTTTGCAAATTATCCCCAATGAAGCCAGGTGTTTGTGGGATTGTTTATATTTCACCTTCTATAAGCCATACATGCCAACAGACACAATCAAGGAAGGGCCTCCAAAGAAAGGAAGTATGAATATTCGGGTTTTGTTTCTTCTCATTTCAGCAGTGCAGCACTCTGTCAGCTTCCTGATCAGATGATGAGCATCATGTATAGTCTGTTTACATTCATATATTATCAGCTAAAACTCATAAATTTTCAATTAATATAAAATTCAGACAATAAAGAGAAGGCCACTTTTGGTGCAAACACTTCTGTAAACATTTACTAACTGCTCTTCATCAACATCTTGTGAACATCCCCATGAATATGACTCATTTATGTACACATTTTTAACCATTCGTGTGAAAGGAAGGATGGATACCAAACCGATGGATTGTAAGGTTTTGTGTACAAATGTTTCTGGCCTTTAGTGGGGCATGTCATCATTATATAATGTACAGCTGCTGTTGGTCATATAGCTAATAAGATATTGCTCCTGTTCCCTGGCTAGTCATTAATATGAAGCTGCAGAGGGCAGTTTCTACCTGCAGACACTGAGCTCTTCCCTAGCTCTGCTCCAGAGCCTTCTTGTGCCCAGGGAAAGCCTCTCACGGGGTCTTTAATTCCTTCTCATAAACTGAGGACCAGGCATTGAACTGGAAGTAGATCAGTTCCAGCTCCAACCTATTGCCTTCTGGTGAGTCCGTGGCCTCATGTGAGGTTGGTGAAAGCTTTTTTTTCCTCCTCATTCTCAGCTTTTCTGTTACTTATATTAGCCCAGGCTGTTTGAGGGGTAAATATTTTCTCTGAAATACTTTATATGATGTTTATGAGAAAAGACTAGCACATTTGGAAAAAAGTCTCTGGAGCTATCAGAGCAGCAGTAAAGCTGGCAGGAACAAGTGTTTCAGCTGTGCAGAACATCAAGGACAGTGTTTTCTTTTGAAAGAAGTAAGTGGGTGCTTGTAAAGAAGGCAGAACCATAAAAGTATAAAGGCTCCACATACTTTGTACTGGATGGCAGCTCACTTCAGGACGTAACTCAAAATGCTGCACGTGTTCTGTAATAGACCCAGTGCTTTCAGCCTCAGGTGACTGCAGCTGCCCATGTGCAGAGAAACCACTGCTCTGGGCTGTCGTCACCTGACATGTCACTGCAAAACATTTCAGAGAGGGTACTTGTGCACCTTGCCCATGTAGCCAAGCTTGGTTCAGACACTGGGATGGTATAGAACAACTCTCTGCAGCCAACTCTCTGTGGGACAACTCTTCATGGTCAACTCTACATGGAGACAACTCTATGCAGGTCAGCAGATTCCACTGGTCCTCCCCAGGACTGGTGAGTCCTCCTCACTGCGTAGTAAGCTCCACAATGCCCTTGAACATCAGTGGGGTCTCTTTGCGGTACCATGATGGGCCCTGAGTGTCTGGCAGCAAGTGGTGGAGTGGGGACCACCTATGAGCTTTCTTCTGCTGTGCCTGCAGTATACATTACATTAGGAGGATGAGGAGGAGGTGCAAGAGCAGCAGGAGAGTGGCATGGGAAGCTGTGTGGAGAAGCCAACTGCTAGTGACCTGATGAAAGAACCTGCCATTTTGTTGACCTTGGCTTACTTTTTTTCCCTTGTTTCGGGGATGTTGTTTTTCAAATTGGGGAACTTATGTACATGGTGTTCCACCACCCCAGCATCCTCCACAGCCCCAGGCAACTGGGAATGCAGGAAGCCAGCTGCCACAGTAGAAGTCCCCACTACCCCAGCACTTCTTCCTGATCTTCACAATGGTACACGATGGAACAAAATGGCAGGCTCTGAGACAAAACAGCCATGGAGAGATGGCTGTGGAGACTTGTCCTGTTCCGTGTTCTCACTGTGTGTCCTCATCAGCAGTTGAGAGATGGGATGTATGGTGGTGGCTGGTGTATCCACACTTGCCTTCACCATCTGAGTCTTTCAGGCAGGTGAATAAATAGGAACATGTGCAACTAAACATATATGCATATTTCTCTATGATTTCCATTTGCAATGAAACTCAGCAAGTTTTGCTGACTCAAACTTCCAGCCAAAGCCTCATTTGTTAGTGTGATTGTTTGCAAGAAGAGTGAAATTCACATGAAATCAAAACAACACTTTGTGCTGAGTTCAGTAAACATAAATCAGACTTCCATTTGTCTTTGTTTCCCCCTGAATGCCCATACTTTATATAGGCTACAGCTACAATAGCTTTGTTAAGATATTTGGCTTAGGACTTATTAATGCTATTATCACCATTGCAGACATAGCATAGTTTGCTATCACTTTTATAAGTTCAGTAACATTTTTACATCTGTCATACTTGTTTTCCCCTGGTAATTAGTGGGTGAAAATGAGAGAGGTTAACCTCGTTGTCCTCTGAAAAAAGCCAAAAATTTTACAGTAGCTCAGTTCTACAAACTGTATGACACAAGAACATTTCTAATTAATACTGCTATTTCTCAAAGAAAAATGTTCTTAGTAGAACAAAAAACCCATTCTGTTCAAAAATTACTCTAGAAAGTCAAGCAGAATGATAAGCTAAATTAAGTTTTGATAGAAGCAGGTGCTTTACCACAATGGCAAAGCTTTTTAATTGCTTCTGTTGAAATAGTACTTCTGTTGAAGAATTAGGTCTAAGTAAGTAGAAGCACAGTAATTTCTGAAGCTAAACTGCACTTAACAACAAGATGCCTACTCCAGCCTCATGCTCATGAACACAGCAGCAGTGAACATGAGGCTGAGTGGCAGACCCTTCAGGATGGAAACTGCAGAGAAAACTTTCTAATGAAAGCACAGATCGACATCCTTTCAAGGATGCTCCTGTTTTAGTGAAACTCTCCTTCTCGTCACCAGAATGTAGTTACTCAAATAGTCCAAGACAGACTGAAGTTTCATCCCAAGAAGGCCAATGGATTAGCCTGCAAAGGTTAGGTGTTGGCAGGAGATCCTGCATGGCCAGCTGTAATGCCCTAGCTCCAGTCACATCATGCCTTTGATCTAGCTCTGAGGTCCTGCTGGGATCACTGAGGGCCAGGGGACAGGAGCAGAGGGGTGTGCATTTGTGGTGCTGGCTGATCCCCTGCTGCAATTGTATGTGGGCATTATACTGAAAGGCTTGATTTCAGACAAAGCTTTGTCAAAAATATGAAATAGTTCTTCTGGCTTAACTTCTGGTACTTCTTAATTTTTGCCCCAGTCCCAGTGTCCTCTGTGTCCTGCTACTCTGGTCTCCACGGCACAGAGCAAGGAGCTGGGGTCATGGGCTGAGAGATGGGGTTAGGTAGCTAGTTCCAAAGATGCCAGCTGTCTGGCTGGCTTGTGAGTACCCTGTTCATCCTAAACTGCCCCAAGCCACTGTGACATCAAAATTATTCATGGGAAGACTTTGCCTTGAGGGAACTGAAAGCTCTATTTCTTTAATGATTTTAATGGTCAGAATTGTGCCAGGTCAAGCCATTTAACTGTGTATTTAATTAGTCATCTGTATGTGGGCAACTTAAAGGCGTTCAGCTGTGCTATTTTATAGGGATTAACTGAGCAGTAAATCATCTACACCAGTAAAATACTCCTTTCTGGTTTTTACTATTATTGCTGCATTGTTTGTACTGGTAGAAGTCTGTATAAGAATTGTTCTGCTCTAAGACATGGGAGAAACACAGTTTGGGCTTTTCACTGACATCAACTAGAAACAACAGTGGGCAACACAGGAGGAGCTGAAATGTGAAGTTTACAGCCAGACACCCAAAAAGTTATTGCCAGCTGCAGGCTCGCTGTGTTAAAAAAATAAACACACGAGCAACTTGGCCCTGTGGAAGCTCATAATTTAAGAGGAGCAGGAGAAGAAATATGACCTGAACTGGTAGGTAGTAGTTCTCTGGCTTGAATAAATCTTAAGAGTATTTGGCTGCTAACAGTTCACAAGTTTGCACTGTGAACATTTTCTATGTAAGTGCCACTGAAATGCTGCAAGAAATTATGGGACCATAATTCTGCATAGAAAAAAATATGTGTTTTGAAGCAGGGATATTTTTTTGCACCTACATCATGAGGAGAGTCCCTCCTAGACAGAAGCAATGTGCTTGTTGTTAGTTTTTACACAAATGTTTCTTTCACAATAAATCTTTCAGGAGAACACTGGCAGTTTATAATGAGCACTGACCTGTGAAACAGAGCAAAACAGATACTGCTGAAAACCTTGGCTTCTGCTTAAAGGTTGTGTGGCAGGGCCAGGTAACTTTTGAAGCGGTGCATGGGGAGTTGTTTGAGCAGTAAAAGCTGCAAAACCAACACAACTGACCTGAGTGTGTTTTGGCTTCCTTAGCTGCTGAGAGGTTAAAGTGACTGCCTGGCCCGGCAGGAGAGGCAGGGGCCTGAGATTGTGCAGTTGTCGGAGACCCATGTACCCACATCTTGTGCAAGTCTGATGAGAATTTGTAGTGGGTCTGTCTG
>VYZX01022770.1:0-21832 GCA_013401335.1 Brachypteracias leptosomus
ATAATCACAGAATCACAGAAAAAGACAGTGACTTAATGTGCTGGAAGGAAATCTGTGTGCTTTTTTGTGTGTGAAGCTGAAAAAGTTTCCCATCATTTCAGAAGAGTTTTGAAAGCTTTTTGCTCTTTCAGGAAAGAAAGTATAGTCTATGCCTTAAACAAAAGCTGCAAAGCAAATAAAAAGAATCCAAATTTCTTTTCTTCTCATTCAGCACTTTCCAAGACCCTGTATGAAAAATACTAAGGTAAAGATTTCTTAACTACAAGAATAATTGCAATATTGTTAAAAATTGTGAAAGGCAAATTTAAAAAATGCAATGGGATTTCTGTGTGCACACGTCTATGTTTATATACTCCTTTGATTTGCTTCAATAAATGGTCTTGTGCTAGTAACAGCAGATAGAATATCATCCTCCCTATCATTATTTTACAATTACCACCCAGCATTCCTTGTGCCACTAATCATCCCCTCAGGCAGGCACCTGGCTATCAAAATGAATAGGAGCTAAACCAGCAAGTTCTTCATAGCTAAAGCAGAGCTACACAGGCTAGAGTCAGATGATGGTAGTCTCAAATCTCTAATAACCACTCAGAGTTAAATGGGAATTATGACAGGACTGCATAAAGCCCATTGTTAGCATCTCCTAAGTGTTTAATAGTTAATCTGAAGATAAAGAAGCACACAAGACTTTTTCCACATTCCAGTTCATTTGTACTTTAGTCATAGTTCAAATGGGAGTTTCAAAACCAGGGTGTTAACTGGTATTATTTAACAAATTTTACAGGAACATTCCAATGACCTAGGGCTTTATTTTCTGTTGTTTCTTTACCCATTTATCTTTTTCTAATTTCCTTTCTGATATTTTATTCCAGTAATGCTTAACCAGCCATTAGCTTTTTAGTAAAGCTGAAATGAATGACACTAATGTGAACAGCATAAAACTGACATTGACCTACTTTTATTAAATGAGGGAGAATAGGCCTTATAGGTCCGTTAGGTTGTCCAATTTATTCTTCCACTTAAAATTACTGATATTTCCTTACAACTATCTATATATACAGGTTATGCTTAACTCTGTTTGAAAGCAACACAAATGTAACACACAGTATGTTCTTATTTACCCCCTGTTCTGAATTACCAGCAATTCAAGAAATAGCCAAAATTGATGGTTCCAAAAATTGGAAAAGGAAAGAAAAAATGGAACAAGGTGGCAGATCATCAGCTTGACAAAATTAAATGCTACCTATGAAGCCAGTATGACCCAATGGCATTTTTTAAGAGAATGAATTATCCTCGGGCATTTTTCTGCTTGGGTAATTTTGCATGTTACTCTTCTTCCTTGCTCTGTCCAATTTAAAGGTCCAATCATGACTGGACTGCTGAGCACTAATCTCTAGCATTGGTTCTAGCAGAACGGAAATGCCCTTTGCACTTCACTAAGGTTTGCCAAGCATTGCAGTATTAGGCCAAATAATTAATCGCTGTCAGACAAGATCAAATGTCAAAGTAGCCTTTGTAAGTTCACCTGCAGGTTACACACTCAGTTTCCTCAAATCCTAGAAATAAAGCTTAATGTCATTTAGTAACATTGCTATTACTTTTATAATAATAACCAGGAGGTCCCAAATCAGGACTATGTCATTTCAGACGCAATTTAGTGGTCTCTAAATGGCTCACAGCACAGAGAGATTATAAATAATAGTGATTAACATATTCTGTCTGTCCTCATGGACCCTATGCAGAGGGGAGACAAGTGGATTGCCATAGTCACAAAAACAACAGTACCAGAGCCAAAAATCAGAGTTCCTGAATTTCATTCTCATGAACTTTGCAAGAAAACAAGACACACTGCAACTACCCAATTGGTTCTCCTATATTTCTCAAGATGAAGTTTAAGAGCAAAACGGTAAAAACCTGTTCTGAAAAATATGCCCTAAAAAAAAATCCAGTCTGGGATACCAAGAAAAATTGACACTCACCACCTTCAGCTACATGCATTGAAAAAAAAAAAAAAAAAAAATCAGCATCGCATTCAAAGACAATTATTTTTTAAGAGTTCTGGCCTCAAAGCAGCAGCTCACATTCCCAATATTATAGGGAAGGAGGAAAGTAAAAACATATCAATCACTCAACAAAGAGGCTTGTCAAGGAGTGGGCATTTTTCTTTTGTAGCATTTTCTTCTCAGCAGCTGCCCACGTACAGCCTATCAGGAGATATCTCAGGTGTCCATCAGAATATTTTCCTGTGCACTCTCCACCATTAGTGCTTGAGCTTAATTTATTTGTCAGGTGCTTGTTTAGAGGTAGGATTGGGTAGGAGGAGGACAGGGAGAAATGTGTTTCATCGTGATACTGGCCCATCTCACTGCTTTCTGTCAGCCTGCAAATATTTACAACAGACCTGCTGGATTTCTGCATCTTTAAGGATTTTTTGTAATTAATTCAATCTCAAAAGTCGCCTCATTTCCATACTTTTCAGATGTCATTTTGCCTCTTTTGATCTGCTTCCATTTATTTTCTCCCTTCTCCCTCTTTGCCTTCATGCTCTTTCTGAATTTTGAAATGGATTTTATTGGTTGATAGACACATTTGAATTGCTTTCAGAGGCTGAGCCTTGGAAACACAGGATAGCAGCTTGCTTAATCACATTTCTCACCTAGAACCTGTATAATAAGGGTGATACATAGAGTGTGAGACTGCGAAGCTACTAGCTAAGATGAGCTAATGGACCTTGGCCAGCCTTAATTAGAGTTTCTAAGCCAAACCTTTTCCTCCTCTGGCCATAAGTGTGTCAGCCTATCAGTTTTATAACAGCTGTCAACCTCCTCTTACTAGTTTATCTTCATCTTTCCTATTTTGTGTGTTGACATGGCACCAAAAGAGTTATTTCCCTGCAGCAAAGGGGTCCTTTATTCTGCAGGCACAATAAAAAGTGCCTCTTCTAAAAGGGACCTGACCCTATCACAGGAGGGACCATGTATGGCACAAAACACTGCACCTCTGACTTCCTGCACCTTCAGGATACAGCAGTCTGGCACTTAAAAATATCTATAGATATTTTTAATACATATATATATATATATATTTCCCACCAAAAAAAACCCAAACAAAACCAAACCAAAGCTCCCCAAACCATTACCTCAATAAATCCATTAATGATGTGTTGGCACCCAACATGAATTGCCTTGCCTACTAAAGACAGCAGAGTGAAACAACTTCTATTTCAAACTAGTTTTAGGAAGGCTTATCAATTGCATATGTGTTTTCTGGTGGAAAGCTTCCAACCAGCTGTGAAACGTGTAAATCAAAAATCTAAACGTGCCTTCTTAATAACAAAGACTTGTTTCAATCAAGATGGACTGATAAATTGCTTTCTGCCTGAGGATAAAGAGGACTGGGCTTTAGGTATGTAAAAATGGTAAATATTCCTCTTCCACATTTGTTCTTTCCCAGCCAAAAGTATCTTAAAAATCCATTTGTTTCCTTGCCATGGAAAGAAAAGTTAGGATTACTAGGCTCCCTGTGCTTATTCATCCAATTTTGCCTTGAGTTAAATGTTGGGGAACCATCCCCATTTAGGAATGTTTTAGTTCTGCCACTGGCTACAACAAAGGCTGCTGTTTCTATCCACCTCTTGGCTTGTTTGTCTATGGATTTTTTATTTCAGCCAGAATCACAGAAGAAATTACACTATTCTAGTGCAAAATGAACGGGATTTCCTCATCTTCATCTATTTCTCTCCACTAAAGAAGAGAGAAAAGTTCCACTCATCCTCCTGCCCCCCCTTCTTCCCCAGAGAAAGTAGCAATTGTACCATTAAGCCTCAAGTGCTTTACATATGCAAACACAAACACAGTGCTTACAGGAAAGATCTTCCCTATCCATATGTTCATCTCCTTCCCTTTACCTAAACCAGACGATTACCTCAGCAGCTCAGCTGTGTTATTGAGACATTTCAGCGTGAAATTTGTTTTTCCTCACTGAACTTTAAGCAGAATTTCAAGTGCCAAGTCTCCAAAGCCAAGTGGGGCTATTAAGAGATAATTACTAATTATGCTAATTTGAGAAGTTGTGCTATTTCTTTCCCTGGTCATTTTATCTGCAGCTCTCCTGAGAGAACAGTCCCCATTCAACGTTAATAACCTTTCCAGGCTAAGCATTCAATGGAGGACAGCGTGTCCTAAACCCAGGAATATTTTACAGTTAATCTAGATATGTGTCTGTAAATTAGAAAGAGAAGCAAGTTGCACTAATGCTAATGACTTATGTTATTAATTTTTTGCAGTAGCAGAAATATCTGATTCCCCTCTATTCATATATTGATACAGCCTTTTGCTGATGGTTTTATTTTAAATGAAAGAGTCCTCAGTGACTTGAAATATTCAGTACACCAATAGTATTTCACAGTGATCATTTTCTAATCCTACCTATTGCAAGTTCCCATAATAGATTAAAACAAAGAACAGATTTGATTCGCATTTCTTAAGTGTCTCATTTATTTTTGCCCTATTTATGTAAAGGTATGAAACAATCTTTCCCAAGGTCTATTTGCTCTTTTTTTTTTCCTTTTATCAAGACAGTCGTTATTGACTTCATCATATTAGTCTGTGGAGTATGCTGACAGAATAAGATACTATTTTTTTTAATAAAATAATGACTCTAGGTTTCATTTGATGTAGAATTCCATCCCTGTTCTGTGCTAAAACATACAAATTTCACTTCTTTTATATTTATAATTTCTTTGTGAAGTGGCAGTACCCACAGCCTTCTTGGCTTGTCTTACCTCACAAACACAGACGTGCTGAGACAGCCCTCCTGCCACATTACTTGTTGGTAAAATCTTCTTTCTCTGCTCCTCAGAATGTATCTCTCAGTTAAGAGCATGATGGCTGCAGACAACATCCAAGATCAGAGCACTCTGTTAGGAGACTCTAGTTACTCCGATGTGACCATGAAGGCCTGTTCCTACAATACCCAGGCTGGAAGGTATTCCACCGAATAGGAAGCCTGCACGCTTTTGAGAGGTCCTGGGAATACAGGCTGCAAGGCCACCCTCTCTGTTTGTCAATATAGCCTGAACTCCATAAATACTCAATGGAGTACTATTCCACCTCAAAGCAGGTGAAGAACAGTACATGGCTGCAACCAGGATGGGCAGGGCCTGAGCACACAAACACAGGCTCCATCCACCTGCAGAGCCACTGCTAATGGGAACCATGGCTTCATTTCCAGAGTAAATAAACTCCTGTCCCCATTGGAGTTCATCACCTAGCTTGATAGCTTGCTAAATTGCATACCAGCAAGGGTTTTAACGAGTAAAGTCCCACTGAACTCCTTGCTTCGCAGCTGTGGCACTGATCCAGCTATCTCTGGGTCCATGTCCTCAGGGGTGCTGGGTGGAGGTAATGCAGCACGGCCACAGTTCCCACACCTCGCCAGCTTGCTCAGCCATCTCCTCTGCCCAGGCTGTGGTAGGGTCAAGCCTCCTTTCCACAATCCTCACTGCTGCCTGGGGGCATCAGCTGGAGCCTCCTCCGAAGGCCAGACTTTGCCCTTGCTGTATATCAGGGCTCCCAAGGCGGAATTTTTAGCAGAGTTTACCTCCATGAACACCAGCTGCAGGTGCTCCAAGAAGAAAGTAATGTAGGTATGCTGCTGGGTTTGGCCTCACACTGACACTGAAGACAGCTGGACATAAATAGCTTCAGGTGCTTACGGGTGACCACAGCTCTGGTATGGCAGCTCAAGAGGAAAGTGCAGAAAGCAGGAGACATCCAAGATGTTTTAATCGGAATTGGGCCTGTATTATTTTCTGGTGGGTTTTTTTGCAATTTGCAGCATCTTGATGCAAACTAATTAAGCAAAGATAACCCTCCACACAACCAAAATAAAAATGAGGATTGAGTAACAAGAAAACAAAGGATAGCAGTTTGTACTTCGATTTTTCACTGTTTAAAAACCATATGCAGGCCTAAAAACGGTGGGTGCACTTTTTTAAAAGGCAAAGAATGTAAATATTCAAAGTCTCGGGTAGCACCTATTTCTGGAAAATGTTAACACGTAGCCCTCAGACACCAGTTCAGTACTCCCAACATAGGAGTGGGAGGACTGCATTCATATGAAACATGAATTAGGGCCTAAAAATATGTCCTAGTAATAAACGGGGAGATAATTTTAAGTTTCAGCATTGCCAGTTTCAAAATAGTCTTCTTTAGTGGAAATCCATTTTGCAAGTGTTTAAGTCTGCCCCCAAACCCCAGATAAATATCAGGTAAGACACATCTTCCTTGCTGATGGGGCTAAGGGGGAACAACAGGTCACTGTACTCCCAACATACCATCAGGAGATATAGAAGAAACACAGCTGTGTGACTCCCTAATAACGTCTCACAGGTTCATGTGAGCACATGCAGCAGAACGGGTTGCTATTTGGAAAATCCTGCGACCTCAACATTTCAGCAGCTCACTAGCACATGCCAAATTGAAGTCCCTGACCTGCACCTGGGCAGACAAACACAGAGTTTATGGACTTCTTCAAAAAACAGACTTTCTGGCCATGCTCAATGTAAAGCATGTGAAGAAGGCAACATAGGCGAGTGACTCACATTCAAGCCTCATGTCAGCTCTCCCTCTGGCCGACAGATTGTCGTAGGTGGGGTTGTGCACCTCCCCTAAGCCCCATCATCTCCTGAGATACTGCATCTTCTAGAGATAAACTCTGTTGCCCTGAAATTCAGCTTAACCAAGCAGCATCAGAGTCAGCTGCTCCTTGCTGATACATTGCTGTCCAAAGACAGCAGCTAAGGGGACCAGACAGTGGCTGAAAAGAGAGCAATGCATCTGGGCAATATGAGGCTGTAAGTGAACAAACACCTGTGAAAGAGAACTCTTAAAATACAAGTAGAGAAAAGAGGCAGTAGGGAGAGAAAGATGCCATATCTCCTGAAAGGCCTGCCGGAATATTTAAAGTTAGTTCTTCCTGGAGAAAGAAATGAGCTCTAGAAACTATTTCAAAATGCTTCATGGGCTCCTTTGGTCACAGCCACACTTGTTCTGCACACCCTGCGAAAACTGGCAGATCAGAATTACAGACCCAGAAAGACCCTTCACATTGCTAATTCTAGCTGAAATGAAGTTTTCTGCACGTTATTTATTTGTTTGAAATTATTTTTTAATTTAGTACCTACAAAGATCACACAGAGTTGTGAAAGGAAAAAACAGTTTTTAAAAAAATTGACATTAGCCTTTTTTTCCCTTTTATATTTCCATTATGGAAATATTTATAACTATATTATTTTATAGTATCATTCAAAAACCTGTAGTAGCCCTATTGAGAAGCACTGGGAGCTCTCATAGATTTTAAAAGGCTCAGATTGGATGAATGACAGAAATGCATATTTGCAAGAGATCCCAGCAGTCAGCTGGCACCATCAGGCTTCTAAAGCAATGCAAGAAATTACATACAGGAGAGTCTGGATATCCCCCTTTCGCCCAGTTCAGTCCAAAGAAAACAGGATCCTTTGGATGGACAAGTCCATGTGGGTACCAGCTACAGCAGAAAGGAGAAACATGAAATTTCTGCATAAATTATGTGACACTTGGAGACAGCCATTTCCCTTCGGAGAAATAAATCCTCTCTGTGCTGCTACCTGGTGCTTGTGATGGTGACGAGGACAGTAGGTGGGATGCGCAAAGAAATTATTTTGTCTCTATACTACCTGTCCTGACAAACGTACAACATCTTGCAAAACTTCTCTTCCACTATTCCTTCATGCTGTGCAACAGTGAGGGGGGAGATAAAGTTTGCTATCCCATGGATTCCAGCTGGAAATAGGTAATGGCAAATGAGTACTTGATACCACTTCCAATCCCCCCAAATTTCAACCCTATATCAAAACTATATCAAAAAATGCTCACAGCAAGCACAGCAGAGGAAAAAAAAAAATGTTTCCTGCAGAAGCTCTGAGCAAACAGGCTTCATGTAGAAATCTTGGCATGGAACTGAGGGAAGATCAGACCTGAACTTCTGAAGGACAGTCCTTTCACTGCCATCAGCAGATGGTACAGCTGTAGGTCCTGTAATGTGATTGTCTGAAAAACAGATTTTAGCATCCTATGACTGGATGAAAATGTTTTATTTATTTACTTTTCATAAAGATACAAATATACGTGTATTTCTCTCCCACATCTTTACAAAGAAAATTTTGAAAATACAAACTGGTGAAGGCTCTGCAAAAGAAACTACTAAAATATCACTATTTTTTCCCAGCAACAGTTTCTTTAAGTTGATTCTTGGAAAAAATTGATATCTAAGGTCCCAAGTTCTACAAAAATATGCAAGTTGTGGACTCGCTGACTTTCACCACTCTCCCACAGCCCAGCTGCATGGATTTATTTTCAGACTAAGAGCCCAGAAAGTGCATTTCACCTTTAAAACCACCCGTATATAATAAGGAACAAACAATAATCATGTTTGGTACAAGATGCAAAGAGATTAATTACAAGGCAGATGTTCAATCTTGTCTTTTCAGCTGAGATTATAAATGGTCTGAGCCTAAGAGAAAAATTCAGAGCCTGAAACTGAAGGTTTGCTAATTAATCAGTTATAACAGCATAGGGGATTACAAAACATGATTAGAACACTGAAAACAAGAAAGACAAAGGAGGATGGTGAAGGGAGTACAGAAACAGCTCTGTCAGAGAAACATCTCTACACTAGCTGCTGAAAATGATGCAGCTCATCAAAAACTTGTGCCCAAGAATTAAAAAAACAACTACAACAAGAAGACGACAGTATTATGAACCAAATAATTCCTGGAAATTTGGCCCGATGTTTATTAAAAAAATCGGGGTTTGATCCAAACTCCTTATGAGGACAAAACTTTCACTGAGTTCAGCCCTTTATATAAATATGTAGGTACATTAATATATGCACTGCTGGAGCACATATTGGCACATTAATATGCATAGTACTAGAGTGTCTCTGTTTAAGTATATAAATAGAAATTGAATATAAACATATGCATTCATAGCTTTGAAGTTCCGTTAGTAACAAAACAGCGTAGAGAAATTATTAGCATTTCTACATGATGATTTCTGTTTAAGTCAGATACCGAATTGCTACTGATACTTACAAGGCATTCAACAGATGGGGAGTCTAGACTGATAACTTCTGTGCTATGCAAGCGTATTTTTAAGCCTTCTTTAATGTTAAATTCTGATGCTGTACTGTAGGGGTGAAATACAGTGCTTTCCTGAGTGTGCAATTTTAACTTCCTTGTTTTCTTTTGCAAACTCTAATTTGGCAGTGATCCACTACTGATAGTGGCAGTCAGCATGACTCTCACCCCTATAAAAATTACCACCAAGGTCAATCTGCACTGAAGACAACGTGATCACCCATGTGAGGATGACCTATGGGATGAAGGTCCCATAAGTGGCAAGGCCTGGTGCTCCTGAAAAAGAAAGATCCCCATGCAACAGCACAGGGTCAGGCTCCTATTCTCTTCATCTCAATTCTACTCTCAATCTTTCCCTCTTTTCTAGTAGAAACAAAAAATGAAATTGTGCTTTTGTTCATGAATTCTTAACAATGGTGATATATGCATCTTTTCTGTAATATTACCTACTCAAAAATTAATCCGTAGTCTTAATGTACATAATGGATGAAAGTGAATATTATACAAGTGAAGACAGAAAATATTTTTTCTAGTTCTTTTGTAGTTTAAGAAAATGAATATAGATGATATCCCTTTAGAAATATCACTGCTTACTATTTACACAATTTTAAACTATGTTACTTAGGTATTATTTGTGTGGTTCATTGTTTGCCCTAAGAGACCTTCATTTGTTTAAAGTATGAACTTACTCTAGATTTGAAATGGTAAAAGCAAACTAATGTAAAAACATAATGAAATCACCTTCAAATCTGCTTACATTCTCACTTTTCATACAAACCCCCATCACAAAAATAATCCCCCAAATTTCTCTGAGATTATTCCAGCAAATCCCATGTCCATCAAATCCTAAAACATGCTCCACCTGCTAGTGAAACTATCACAGTAATTGTCTGGGCTTTTATCTAATGAATATGCATTACAGCAGTCAAAACAAAATTCTAACTTAATCTACATTGCTGGGGAAAGTTTCTGAAACAAGCTGTTGCAGGGAAATTTACGTAATATGTTGTCAACATTCGGCAGAGACAAGCTGTCTGCTAGAAAGGGCTGATGGAAACCAGGTTCCTACATTTGGTCAGGGAGTGGTATTGTTGCTACCCTCAAGCCGTGCTTTTGGCCACAGATGCTCTGAGAGCATCACGTCTCGTTGTGCCTTTAGCATGCCTGCCCACTTGTACTTCATCTCTGTGCAAAACCTATGCTGGCAATCACTGAAAAGCCTCGTTTTGCCATGTGGGTTTCAGTGAGTCACCATCATCTCTACAATGTGCAAACGCCCTGATACCCGTGTGAGCACAGGGCAATGACAGATGGAAATTCAGTCAATTGTCCGCACAAGGTCTGTGTATGACTGCACCTGCAGACAGGTGTGTGTCTGACACCAGCAACTGCAACAGTATAGTACAGGGAAAACAAAGAAAAGAAAAATTATTTTGAAAGCAAGATTAACAAGATTAACCAAGATTAACAAACCACTCTTTTCATCCAACTGACTGCATAAGATGCATACATTTATTTTGCTATAATGGCCATTAGAATAACAGTCTCAGCCCCTTGCCTTTACTTTTTGCTGTCTCCCATTTCTGTCTAAACAGCACAGAAACCAGCTTCACATGCCAGTGTCAGAGAAACATCTATTCAGCTTGGGAAGTGGTAGGAAGATCCGTTTAGATGTGCTAAAACAGATGAGCCCTACAAAATACGTGTTGGAAAGTACATGCATTGCAATTTTTTTTATATATATATAGAAAATTTTTAGGAAAATAGTAACTTCTTATCCAGTTTGATTCCACAAAAAAAAAAATTAAGCACCTGCATATTTGTATGTAGATCTTGTTACTTATTATTTACTGCTTTTCTGAGCAGCAATGGAATGACTGAACAAGTGATTTTGCTGAACCAAGGCCATATGTTACCTCAAAGACCTCTGGTGATATACTGGTCCTATCCAACCACTGATCTCATATATACTTTCATTTTCATAATTTGTAGAAGTAACAGCTGCTTCAGTAGGTGAGGATACAAACAAGGGGATAAAGATAATAACAAGAAGGGGAGAAAAGAGATGGGTGTTTTTGTAAAGAAAGAAATCCAGAAACTCAAATACGTGATAAACACATGGATTTTCAGGGTTATATGCACTATGCTTTATTTTAAGAGTGGCTTTTTGGAGGTTATCTTTTTAATCATGAACAATAGATTGAGACAGCTTCTATAGTACTTAATTCATACTCCCATAAAAACAGCACTGTACCCAAACCAGTGCGTAATTTGTTGCTTCTTGCTTTCAGTTAATTTTGGAGAGTCTTGATGAGAGCTTGGAGATTCCTGAGGCAAAATTAAAGTAATAATGTATAAGGAATAGATTTATTTTTTTTTAATTGTTTTTAACTTTTAGAATTACTTTCCTAGACTCAGAAACCAGGACTTGGTTCTTATTTTCATCTGAGAACTGTCAGCCATATTTTAGTCAAAGATTATCTTATGGTTAGAATGCAGTCAATTTATGGTGGTTTTAGCTAAAGCTTCTTCCAAGAAGCACGTGTATATACAAAATTGATGAACCACAGGCAAGGCACATATGTAGGCACTGTTACTAAGAGTTTTAATGGAAATAAGAGTTATGAAATTTAAAGAACGGTTAGCCCTATGCAAATTAAATTATTAATCTAAAAGGAGATCTCATTAAAAAAGAGAATGTGAGACAGTTTCTATCAATTCCATAAGTAAATTCTCATAGCATCTGAAGGAAGTAATATATGTTGTAAAAATAGATTTATTCTGCAGATTTGTCTGCAATGTGCTGCTAATAGTGAAGAAAGAGTTGCCTTTTAAATGTAAACTTGGACACACAGAAATCTCACCCTCAGCATGTATAACAAGCCATTCTAGAAGAAATCAAAAGCCCTCCAGAACTGAAGAGCAAATGTGACTTAACACCAAGGAAGAATCTGATGCCATGCATTTGTTTACATGCAAAATAGATAAATAACTAAATATCCCTCTTCTTTCAAACACCACCAGGCAGAACTGCTTTGCAAACAAATGCAGCAAGCTGCCTGGCAGGGAGGGATTATGCTGCATGCCTCGAAACCACCAGTGCTCCCAGGAACCCACAGCGTCACACCAGCATTTCACAGGCAAACCCAAGCAATGTCAGGCAAGTATAGATATAATGCAGCTACAGAAGAGATAGGAATGAACTGGAAACAGGTTCATGTGATACTTGAAGCTAGAGCAACACACTCTTGAATTCTTGCTTCTTTCTAATTAGTTCCACAGCAGATTTATTAACTGCTCTGACTCAGTTTCCCTCACTGTAAACTGAGGGAATGTGGCCTCTGTGCCTGTGAGAGTTAATGACAACATTTCATAAAAACTTTGAGCATGTACCTAGTATGATTATGCTGATGCATTTTTATTATCTCTGGGCAATAAGAGTCCTCACTGGCTGGGATGAGTGGGAATTAACTGAAGAGAAGGATGATCTTAGTCACTGGCAGAGAAAAATAGTCCAATGTGCCTTACATCATAAAAATATAAATTTAATAAGGAATTCACTGGTAGCCTTCAGGAAAATCTGCCAAAACTTCTTTGTCTATGGTTTCTTACCCCATTTAAGCAGAATGTATCACCAGCTTAAAAATGTGCCTGGGCTAACCAATCTATAAAGCAGTGTTCTGTTAAACTACTTCTATTACAAACCACATTTCTAAACTGCAAAAGGCTATTTCATTTCTGACTAATCAAAACCACTGTACATTTTTTAAAATCTCCACTTTTTCTGATGCCTAATAACCATCTTCTGGTAACTGGTACTGTTAGCATCTTACTGTCTGTTTTTACCTTATGGTTTATACGTTGTGCTATAACATGCAGAGATTTCAAAATTCTTCATTTTTTTAGCAAAATGAATGCAGAGCTAAAAGTCTCATTTTAAAAGTATTATTGGCAGGGTACAAGTTAACCTAGAAAGACTAGCTTTTGACTTGTTCTGGCAGAAGTAAAATGCTTCACATTTCTGTTTGAATACTATATATTCCCTCTTCTTCCTGTATATGAAATCTAAAGGACTCGCATAGTGAAACTTTAAAAAAAAAAATCAAATGACTTGTGCTCATGGATTTCAGCTGAAGGCACAAAAAGTGCTCCTTGTGGCACAGCATCAGGTAAAGCAAATCTGTCACACAGCTGTAAAAAACTGGTCATTGTAAATGTGAATTGAAAATGAGTCAAGTATCTTGACTTTAGAAGCAACAGATTTTACAGACACACATCAGATACTTTAGCATAAATAAATGATAAACACAAATCAATCAATAATCTTTACAGCTGGAGGAGACCTGCTGTCAGTGATATTACAGAATATGCCCTTTTTCTACTGCTTCTTTTAAACTCCTAAATCCATAAGCAGCAAGAGCTGAGCTCCAATTTAATTACTGTCTGCGTTGCTCAACAATGGAGGCAACGCAGATCACTGAGGCTCTGCCCCTCACCGCCCAAAATCACCATTCATACAGACATGTAAATAGCAATTCATGATTGGCATGAAGGGGGGAAATTACAACCTGGAAATCAGCTAATAAAAGGTCATTTCAGTTAAATATAGTTCAAGAATCTGTAGGCATTTTGCCTGGTAGCTTGTGGCAGGGCTGCTGGCATGGATGTAAAACAGAGCATGAGCTCAGGGTTGGCTTCTGATCCCAGTTATGTCAGTTCTGTAAGATTCATCTGGAGAAAGACCAGCACAGAAAGAAATTTAAAACCAAATCCACCTTTTTGGTAAAGGTTTGGGGTTTCCTGACATGAGTATTACAGGATCCTGCATAAGCCTCTGTCTTCACCATACTGAATTATGTAGCTACTCAGAATAAAAAATAGAACACAGAAATATCCTAAAAAATCTGGCTTATAAGAATTTTCTTTATTTATTTCTCACTCTATAAAAACCTTATAATCCTTATGCAGTCGTGCCTTTGATTTGTCTGTAAGACTATTAGTATTACATAGAAGAGGATCATGCACAAATCCCAGGAGAAAGTTTAAATATGTATTTTTTAAATTACAAATTCATATGACGTGGATGGACGAATGTGTATAAATACACAAATGATAGAAGATGTATTTTACTTTTGCATCTCTAACAATCCTTCAATGTAATATAAAAATTAATCCCTAATGCAAATTTTTTTGGATACTACAGGCTTTAAGATCCTTTGTTTGATATAACTTGGAGTTTACTATATTCATTCATTTAATATGGCTAAATAGCTGAAGCAAAACTTTATATTTCATGTAAAATGTATATATGTACATATAGACATATGTCTATGCCTAAATATATAGCAGCACAGTTCTGCCACCCTGACTCATGCTGAGAAGTTTCAGTTTAAATTTTACTATGAGTAGGGTCAACAGCATCAAGCCTTATACAAAGGTAATACGTTATTACAGTTGGCTTGATAGCCATCATTTTACATTTGTTAAACCCCACTATTTTAGGAATAAATAGCCCTTTCACAGTCTGAGAGGGATAAGAAGCAGGCAATTGCATAAAATTAGTTGTGTGTACATCTCTTTTTATGGAGATAAAGTATCTGTCAAATTCTACTTTCTTCCCACACTTCCCAGCAGCTTTGACTCCTCATGCTGATGTTTCACTAGCAGTTAGGGAAAGGTGACTGCTAATAATTTTGAGCACCATTTTGCTTATCAGGAAGAAAGATGATATAAAAATGGGGGGAAAAAAAAAAATTTAAAACATCACACTTTATGATGAAGTATTTTGCTGAGATGTACTTAATGCTCACTCAGTCCTGAACCATAAATAAAATGCCACCAGCACGGACAGCAGGTTTCGGAAACAGCACTCACAAGTGGCACAACTCCAAAATCAGATGCAATAGGTGATTCAGCACTGGGACCAAATCCTAACCCAGCAGGAACACCTTCACAGACTGATTTGCAGGGGTAATCCCCTACTACACAACATTCATTTGATGTTGACACACTAGTAGTCACGCAAGTAACTGTGGTTATTTTCTGCTTAAGAAGTCATCGTGTGTTTGTAAAGTTTGTTTACATCTCTCTTTTATCCCACCCTTTTCTTTCTTTATCCAAGGAAATATGAAACGGGATGTATAAATTTTTATTGTTATCCTTCTAACCTCAGTAGGGCATCAAAGTAAGAAACTGGGAATCTGTCTCAATTTTGGTCTATTTTTACATACATCATGCAGGGCACTGAGTAGGAAGAGAAAGGAAGGTGACTTAAGAAGTTGTCAGAAATATTCCAAGGAATTGTGCCTGCCTGCCTCGCAGCCGTGCTTCCCGTTTCGGGAGGCCCACAGGCAGAGGGGTGCACGGTGCCACCACTGCGACACTCAGCAGAAGGGCACCTCCTGAACCGCCATGCGGCAGCCTCGGCTGTGGAAACAGAGGAGAGGGCAAAGAGCTTCACAGTGAGCAGCAGCAATCAAACTGCCAACAAAACACCTTTCCACATAAGCCAAGTACATCAGGAGTCAGATAATTTCCTAAAAAGAGGATTCATATCTCATATTAAAAACCCAAATCCTTCTTAACATATCCTACCGAAAGCCAAAGCCTACATTCATTGAAGTGAGCAGCAAACTTTCTAGTGTTGGTCGCAGCTGGGCTAATCAAATACCTCAACTCCCCACACATATGTAAGTATTGTTTTTCTGTACCTTGAATGAATGGATACCCCAGGCAAGCTAATGTACCATTTCCACAGAAAAAGTCCTTCCACTCCTATTAAACATGCTGAAATTCTGTTTCCGTAAAGGTACCTGTCTTTGTAAATAAAAAAAAAATCAGGAATAAATCAGAGTAGTCTGTTTACCTTCTTTGTAATATTTCCTTCTTTAATATAATATCACTGTTTTCTTTCTTTTCTCAAAAGTAAACTATGTAAATCTTATCAATTTTCTCCAACTGAAATTTTACACATCCCTAATCCCTTTTGCCATATGTTTCTGAATCCTCACTACTTCTAGTACACATTTGGGAGTCAGAACAGCCAGAATGAAACAATATACTCAGCGAGCATACACCTTTCATTCATTAATGACACTGTAATAACTTCAATATTAGCCATCCTGCTCTTCACGCACTCTGCCCAGCCCTGTGCTTCCCTTGTTATCATGCTTTACTTAGCAGAGATTTTCATTAAAGCGCCCACAGTGATGTCCACTCTTTAGTTTGGAGTAGGTATTGTTAACTGCGGGCCCAGAAATACATCTTCGTATTTCAAACCTGTCGTAAGGAATTCTAGACTGACAGAACAACAGTGATAACAGCATACATTTAATGCTTTCTGTTAAAGCATTAAATTTGGTTATTTTATGACTCAGGGTGGGTTGCCTATTAGTATGGGTTGACAAGCTGCTTCCGACAGTTAACAAAGCAGTCTTTTTAATATATTATATATCACAATATGCTGTTAAAACTCCTCTGGGTTGGCTGCTTCGTTTCAAACTCATACACCGTGGAACAAAGGTCAGCTAGAGCAGGAAGGTAAGTGCTTTATTTTACTATTGGAACTTAGATAATTTGCAGGCAAACCGCACTGTTTTACACAGAAAACATCAACTCCATCACAGACACCTTGAGAACAATCTATCTACTGATGCATATCGGGTTTTTTTGTCTGGATAACTAATAGTTTACATGGAAAAAACAGTAAACTCCTTGAAAGGTTGTAGAGATAGTTAGCTGTAAACACAGGGATCAATTCAGGTTCATTACTACTTGCAAAACCTATGCAATATTGGACAGCAGTAATTCAAAAGTAGTACAATTAAAAGATCAGACAGATAGCCTAATGTTCATTTTTGTAATACAACTTGCTAACCTAAAGGACATTAGAGGAACCTAAGAAAATAGTTTGCACAGACCTTTAGTAGCTTTGATGTTTCACAAGGCAATTTCATCTGACCTTTAATTTTTAGTGCAGTGTTTTCCATTTGTAGGGTATCACTTCAGAAAGGTAAGTAATTTATAAACTCCATTAATGTCACTTAAACTGGAATTTGAAGCAAAGCTCTCACCTTATGGGAAAATTTCTCTACCCAAATCACCAAAGTGAAACTACAAAATTTTCAGCAATAAGAATTTCCAAGAGTATGATACTTTGCCACCAGCTTTATATGCCTCTGCATCGCCATGAACAAAGCAAAACATCTGATTTTATTTCTGTGTTCAAAAAAGTAAAAATGTCTATATATGTCACTGCTCTTGTAAGATACAGTCAATATTTATATTAGTGCTTTTTTTACTTACATAATTAATACTCTGAGGTAAAGTTGAAATATTTTATTCTCTCTCAAAGTAAAATGCGCCGGTTTATTGTCCTCACACTTAGGTGCTGTTGCTAGGAAGATACAACTCTGCCACAACCTAATTGTCTGCTATTTAGATATGGACTCATGAATCCCATATTTTTATTCTAAATTTAAGTTCAGTCATCGTAGCTAATGTCCTTGATGCTATCTCAAATTGCTGTCATTACACGGATCACTAGAAATTGGAGGTAATAGTAAAAAACAAAATAAGAAAGGTACCAAATTAGATGATGGATAAAGGTTTAATCAATTTAATTTTATCACCAAATCCAGTCCCTTTCTCTCAAGCTGTCAGGGGATGAGATAAGCTGAACACATCTTGAAGCACGACGCAATCCTGTTGTGGGGAAGGAGTTTGTCCCTGAACCTCACCAAGATGAAACATGCTCATTTATTACTTTGGCATTGCAGGATGATGAAGAATCAAGCTGGTTTTCTCCCTCCGTTCTCAGCACAATCTTTCTATTTTATTAATTTTTCATGGAATTTCATTTCACAATCATTTTGCCTCTCTCACCTGCTTACTGCCCTTATTCAGTTTATTCTGTCAACTTTTATTTTGCATCCCGTTGTATCAGCAGCAACCTCAGCCATGGCTTTATACCGCATCAGGGATACCTGATTGCCCCGTTTCCAGTAATTAACTTTAATCAGTAGCTCTATAAAACACTACAAATAAGGTGGCTTATTAGTTGTCTTATACCAGAAAATAACTCAGAGGGGGCACATCTCTAATCACCCATTTCATACCTTTTTTCTATATGTTGATTTCTAAGAAGTTACCAGGGGCTGCTGAAGTGTGGCCTTTTTAGTATTATCAGTAAATGGCAATTCTGCTTTTGTTTGGTCTACTTGTAATCATTTATCTCAGAAAACAAGCCGCCTTTTCAAAATCTATACCACAGGCTATGAAATCTGCACAAACCGTGCTGAGGCCACTGTGCTGAATTCTGCCAGTACTCTGCCCTATTACAGAGCCCTGGAGAAAACACAAGAACCCACAAATCCAGCAACTTCCTATAAAGCTCTAGAAACTTAAACTCTATTTCTCTACATTATTAGGCATAGTTTTCTAATCTCTGGTCCTTTCAAATGAAAAATTAGATTACATTAAAAAAAACACCAAAACAAAACAAAAGACAGCAATATAAAATATCTATAACTGCTTTTACACAAAATTAGTATGCAGATAATCTGGCAAGCAGGTCTTTGAGAAATGACGGTACTTCCTTCCCATGGGGAGTTTCTTAAAATTAGTACAGGTAGGAATATTTAACAAATGGCTACAAATATCGACATTTTAGCTTTTTAACACACATTTTGCATGTAGTGTAAAACTGAATGAAATCCCTGTGCAAATATATGTTTGTAATGTGATATTCATTCCATGGACATTAAAGATTAAGTCTTCAAGGTAGCATCTTTATAGTGAAAGGATTGCTGGATTTTATAAGCATAAAAATAAGATGCATGCAAATTAATTACTGGACAATGTCATTGTACACTGGAATCACACTTAGTGTACTACACTTTTCAGTGCTCAATTTGCATCTATGGAAATTCTCTCTCGCTTGCTCTTGCTGCATGTGTTGTACTGAGGTTTTTTAGCTTAAATACACAGGGAAATTTAGGAATTCAGAGAAGGTTGTTTTCCTTGCTTGAACTTGCTTTGTGCCCCCAGGAAACTCCTAAAATGGAGCATCCAGGTGTAAAAGAAATGGAGCAAAGGGCTATACCCAGACACACTTATTTTTAATTCACACTAATAAGGACAAAAATATGAAAACATGGGAAGTAAAAGAGAAGGGAGGAAAAACAATGCTGTTCAATAGAGAATAATATTTGTTTCTACTGATACACAACCTGGTTTTAAGTACAATTCATATGTAATGTGTAATAAAATATATTAAGTTGTATAAATTTTTTGTTGAGTCCATCTCTTTAAGGAGAGGGGATGTGACAGATAATTCAATTTCCTTATTCTGACATACTCAAATTTAAGAATAGAGTGAATTTCTTTGTCTACACAGGTCTGTAAGTATCTCTGAGTGTATGTATAAACAGATGTGCATAGTTACTCAATTTAAAGCATCTACTAAAAGTATTCTTGCTATAAAGAACAAAATATATGCCGGAGAATAGTTAGAGGCAAATGTCTCTAGTGTAACTCTCTACAAAGATTTTTCACAATCTATTAAATTGATCAAACCTGTAAAATAGTGGAGTTCATATTAATTCTCATAAAGATGAAGTTGTTTATGGGCTTAATACACATTTTCTTGACTAGTCTGTAGGATAGCCAGTTTTTTAAAGAACACCTCAACATTAGATACCTTCCAAAACCCCACATAAATATATGATTACTAAATAAACTGGCATAATAGTAAAATCCAACAAGTTTTATACTGGGCGTGCCTTAAGTTGCAGGCATTTTTTGCCAGCATAATTTTACAGAAATGTGTATTTTTATTAATATATACTGTGATAATATAGAAAAAAATCATATGAACACAAGTGTTGCTCCTTATAATTAGTATACTAACCATGTACATTATTTGGAAAGTGGTTAAAATAGCATGGTTAGAGGAATAAAAAAAAAAAGAACACTTCAAGTGTACTTTCTTATTGATATTGGTCAGTCAAGCACTCTCCTGAATGCCATCAGCCTCCAGCTGTGTACGCTGCAGATCGCTATCATCTACCAAGTTGTTTAGCAAGTTTTTGTGGGTTTGGGTTTTTTTTAAGACATTCAACTTCCACTTTATTTTGGCAAAATACAGAGCAACATAGGATGCATCTGAGTAGTCTGACTGAAAGACTCTCACTTTTGTCTGCTTCTTAAAAACAAAATTAACATTTAATCCTTATAATTTATCTTTATAACAAAGCACCTTTTCTCCATTGCATAGATTAATGGATTACTCTTCTCTTTTGGCCAAGTACAGGCTAGCTAAGACTATGTTAAGTTTACGATTCCTTAGAAAAGTAGTTTTGCTGAAACAAATGCAACATAAAGAAATCTTCACAGCACAACTCAGGTACAAGGAGATTTAAGGAGACTTAGTACGGGTGCTCTCCCTTTACTCAGTATTTTAAATTTTTTTCTGTAATGGGAGCATAAAACATAGCCTTTGTCACCAGGTGTTACAGGATGCTACAGATCCAGAGTAACAAGCCAAGGTTACACACCTCCTGGAAGTCCTGATACATCTGCACCTCTTGTTTTCACTTGTACTATCATTCTGAATATAGAGAGTTCAGACACCAAAGTTAAAATAGTGACAATCCAATGACACAGTCTAACATTTAGCATTTAACCGGGTTTTACTAGTTACTATACAAAACCTGCTTGGGACACCATTCTAAAAAGTTATCAAATACTGTGCTTATTGGGTTTAACATAATCAATAATTAAAAGACACATAGCTAATGGCACCTTCTAAATCAGGCTTTCTAGAATTAGGAGAAGAAATAGCCTATCCAAAGCATCAGCTTGAGTTGACAAGCTTGTTGACTAGAACTTGTGTTAGCCCCACGTAATGATGACAATTACAGGTTAGATGATATTTACTGCTTTAGATAAACACCTGGAGTTAGCAGCTCTGCAATCAAATGCGTTGCAGCTGGGCATCTCTGGCACTCCTATCAGTTCATTTCACTTTAAAGTGTTCACAGCCTGTTAACTTCGGCTTTTTCAGGCAAAACATCAAAAAATCAGGCAGCAATGTGTAATCCCCTCTACAGGAGAAAACAGGACAACCTTACGAAGATCTTTTATGTAGGGCATATTCCCTGTTCGCAGTGCCATCCCGTAGGTACACTTTCCAGGCTTATGGCAACTAGCGCCTGCCTAACAAACGTTGGCTTAGGGAAGAGGAACGGCCCCACAACAGCAAAACTCGGTGGACCTTGTCTAAGAAAATAAGAAGAGGTAGTTCGGGGGCCAGCCGGCCGGCCGGGCTCTGCCCCGGGTCTCAGCGGGACGAGCGGCTCTCCAGGGCCGGGCTGGCGGCGCTGGACCGGGCCGGGGCAGTGCCGAGGCCGGCCGAGCCCCCGGGACAGCTCCGCCGCACCGTCCTGCCTCGGAAAGGGCCCGCCGAGCCCCCGCCCGCCCGCGCCCCGGCGGGGTTCAACCTCAGCCCAAAACAAAGACAAAAGGAGGAGCAAACATGACCGGCCCTCGGGGGAGAGCGGAGACCCCCTCTGTCCCCGGCCGGACCCAGTCGGTGGCCGATCGGCGCGGCGGGGAAGGCACCGCCTGCCCCGCACCGGCCGCGCGGGCCGACGG
>VYZX01022770.1:21880-40270 GCA_013401335.1 Brachypteracias leptosomus
AAAACCAGGAGCAGCCGATGTGTCTGCCGGGGCGTGTGTGCGGGAGACAGGCAGCGAGAGGGGAGGAGAAAAAAAAAACAAGAGAGAAAAAGAAAAAAATTAAATTTCTCTTACCTTTCCTCTTTGATCTCCTCCTCCTCCTCCTCTTAGACTTGCATTTCAGCTGCCCGCTCGGCCCTCCCGACGCCCTGCCGCTGCCCAGGACGGATGTCATGCCTGCACTTGAGCGACACAGCACCGCGCCGAGATGTTCTCCTCCCGCGGAGTTTCTCCTCTTTCTGGAGGCGGCTTTTATAGCNTTTGCTGCTGCAAAGTCTCCCGCAGCCCAATCGCTCCCGCCGCCCTGCTCTGACATCAGCTCCGCCAGCCCTCGTCCCCAAACTCCGCTCCCCCAGGGCTGCCGGCTGTGCCCGGGTGCCCGGAGAAAGCGAGGGAGAATGGCCCCGGAGCTAATAAAAACATCCTGCCACCTCGTCTGCGAGAAGCCGGAGGGGCAGCTTGCAAGAAGGGAGGCTGCAGGCAGGATTTCAAGCCTTTTCTTTTTTTCTTTTTTTTTTCCGCTTTAGACCATGTGGACAATGAACACACTGCTTCCAGAAACAGAAATGCCGCTGCTGTCCTCCCTAACCAAACACTTATTAACTAGTTCACTAATTGCACTACTTATTATTCCCAGGGAAAGAATCTGAGTTACTGTTGAAGGATCCACAAACCTTATGCAAGAGGCTAAGCGTAGCGATTCCCCTTGAATCTCCAGCTATTTTTAAGGTACGTGCTCTGCTAAATTCACAGTCAAGGGCAAAAGCTCGACGCAAAGAGGAGTGTGTTTCTGCTCAGACTCGTACATTAACATTCTGCTGTGCCTCATTTAGGCAACTGTGCAATTAAAGTGTCGGGGAGCAGAGGGGCATTTATAGAGAGGGAAGATGACAACAGCATTCCTCTGAAAAGCTTGACTACAAAGCGTTACGTGTTCATTACAAAAAGCCAAGGTATACAACAGATAAGATACTGCTTTAAGTTACAAGAGACCTACTGCTTCTGTGCTCTATCCTCCTTGGTTATTATCTAACTTAAAAATACCTATCTGGAAACCTAGGCAGTGAATGGAAAACGGAAGAATATCAAGAAAAAATTATGCTAAATAATTAATGTCATCATTAGTGCTTACTGCATTTGTAGTCGGCTGGAGGAGCACAGTAAAACCCTGTTTATCAGAACTCCTTTAATCTAAAACTTCCTCTTGTTGGAATGTAGGTTACCCAGCTCCTGCTGCTAAGCACTTCCACTGCAACTCTCCAGCTATTAGAAACCCTCTGTGTTTGGTTGGTTTAGGCCTCTGTCAATTTTGGACAAGGCAGAGCTACACATCACACAGATTTTAAAATTAAATAAACGGAAATATTTCCATAAAAGTCTCTAAAAGTGCTCATTAAACCAGGATTTGGATGACATAGGCTTAACAAGATGATGTAACCTCTCGGGCCCCATCCTCCACAGAGGAGATCGTGTATGGTAAGAAGGCCCTGTGTACCCTCAATTTTAGCTATGTGGCACAGCGAAAAGCACAGGGGAAACTGCCCCCCCTACCTTACCAGCTAAGGTAAGAGGGCTTGTGAATTAAACCCACATGGCTTGGGTGTCAGATTTAATTCAGGAAGCCCTGTATGGAGGTAGGTTTTACATGCAGAGCTTTCACAGGTTACTTGGTTTTTTTACAGCATACATATCACCCGAAAGAATCAAACTTTGAACTGCTACATAGCTTAAATAAACATCTCCTTTAAAAGCTTGTGTCTGTTTCAGGCAGAAAAATACATTGGAAACCAGAGAGGCAATCACTATTTTTTTAGCTTGAGCCTTCAGCTGTTTCTCCCCTTTTCCTTCTGCTTTCTGTTGTCCTGAGCAGAACTGACCCTCATCTATTAATGTGGCAAAAACTTGCAGTTGTGTGTGAAGTAGGAATGCTACTGCAAAACACAACTGCACATTCAACCACACATCAAACTTCAGACTAGTCTGGAATTTAAGTCGCTCAATTCAGAAGTCAGATTTAGAAAAGTGTCTTCTATGCTTCAGTACCAATTTGTGCTCTTACCCATTAAGGATCTAAAAGAGAAGCAAGATCCAATTAGAAATAAAATGAGCATCCCAGGACATTCATTCATTTTTAGGAGCAGCTTCAAGTTCAACACGTTTTGTTATACTCTCAAAATGACTGGAATCTGAGGTGTTCAGAAGAGAGACTGGCATTGTCAGTCCCTAGAGAAGTCATGCTACCAAGCCAACCTGAAAAGCCACCAATTCACAAAAGCTGTCATTCGATGCTAACAATTTCATGAACTGCTTTTCAGTTCAAGGCACAGTTATGAGAAAGTGTCACCAAGCCACATTAGCAAAAACTCAGCTGTACTGGTAGTATAGCTCCCTCCTACATTGTTTTCAGGATTGGTGAAGGCATGAGAACAGTTTAAGTCATACTGGTGGAAGACCTCCCCTTGGCCACAAGGAATGGTGAAGGACAGTTATTTTTTATATCACCCAGCTACAAAGTCAATTGGATTCCTTAAATGTCCTGTGATGATTTGTGGTGTTCTCCATGATCAAGCTTCTCTATCCAGTGACATCCCCTGCTTCAACACCTTTTTTAAACTTAAATGCAAGGTTATCAGTCCCACACAACTGGGTCTGCCTCTCTTCCCTGGCAAACACATACCTGATTTCAAGCACTATGGTAAAGTGAGATAAATTCAATCTAGGAAATAAAAAACCGGTATCAGTGAGGTGGGGAAAAAGCTAAGTTATAAAATAGCATCAGCTCTCTTTCAGTTATGTGCTTACATCTACTAATGGCCAACACACCTGGGGAGTCTTACCACCCCACAGAAATCATGGCTGTTCCTGAATGCCCCGGTAATGATCATTAGTGGTATTTCATGCTCCTTTTTGTTGAATAAAGCAGCTTAGGACTTTTCCCATCTCCATGGGCCTGGCTGTGGAGGCTGCTATGTTTTTTGCTTTCAAGCTGAAGTATTTGAGACTGTTCTAAAGTCAGTAACTTCACACACCTTGACTTACAGCCTATGAAGAAATGCACATCACAACAATGCACAGTCACCTGCTCAGGCCTAGGTGAATCAGGCAGGTAGAAGGGTTTAAGGTGCGAGTCCTGATGTGAAAGACTCTTGCCTATGCTGTCTGGGGAGCTGTGACTCCTCTCGTGACCCATTGCAATTATTGATCCTAGCCAGTACATCAAAACCTATACTCCTGTTTGTATGAGATAGAAAGGTTTCTCTCAGCACTGGAGGTACCCAAGCAAGGAGTCCAAGCTTTGCAGGATTTTTAACAATCCACTTCACTCAGATTCTCTCAAAAGAGGAGAGCTGAAGGGCAGTCCAAATAGTTTATAAACTGGAAGACTGATGGTGGCTATGAGAGTATGACGGGGAAAGAGTGTGAAACTGGATGCCAGGTTGCACACCTTAATTAGACATTGTCAATTAAATTTCCATGCCTAAGCAATGTTGTGTAGAGTTAGTAATCAACAGAAATGGAGTAAAATTAAAAGGGCTGAAGAGAAAAGCAGCCCAGCCTTATTTCAGCTGAGCACTTCAGATAAGCAGCTTCAGGAACAAATCTTTGGAAAAGTTTCTGAATCTGAATACTAAGTCCATGAGTATTATGGGTGGCCAGTACTTTTTCTGTACAAACATATTTAGATGAAGTAGAATAAATATGAAATCCATTTTTGATTTATCTCTCTGTTTTTTGAAATCTGGAATAACTTGATTTTAAATGGCGATACTACAAAAATTACAGGTGAAACAATTTTAAAAAACCAAGCTACATCAAACTTACAGAAATGCAAATATGTAAAATGAGGCTAAACATCTAAGATGCACCAGAGATGCTCCACGAGAACGTTGCAGCATTTGCAGGGGGTGCTCCTCCCAGAGCAAAAGGGTCCTGCTGTGCAGCAGAGCAAGTGGGAGAAGCAAACTCCAGACTCTGTACTCCCTAGAATATGCACAGACCCTTGAAGAAGAGGCCATCTGGCTGCCGTGTTCCTTAGTTTGCAGCTGCACTGTCCTTTCCCTAAGGAGCTGTGAATACTGAGAGCAGCAGGCCATGGTAGAGACCTTTGTAATTCACTGCTTGGGAGCATACGTGCCCTATGGGCTCTTGAGAGGGGAAAGGGGCGTAGTAGCCACCCTCTATTTTTCTCCCATCCTCCCCATCCCATTTCTGCTTGCTTTTTTTCCCCTCCTGCCTGTCTAGGTAGAGAAAAAAATAAGTCCCTTAGAATTTGGAAGATAAAAGATGCTCAAGGGCGTTAAAACAGGACATGAATGCAATCGTGTGCCTGCGCAGGTGAGACTCCAGAGCCTTCTGCCGCAAAATGCCTGCACTAATCCATTCTTGCCCTACTTACAGGGAGCTGTCAGTGTGGCTATTTGCAGCAAAAGCCACTTTAGCTTTGGGGCCAAACATCACAGGGTGGTGATGAAGCAATGAGGGTATGGATCCATATTCGGTGTATCAAGTTTGCCAGAAAAATGCCTAACTGCAGACAGATCCTCCTGTCTGCTTTGCATATTCTTGCACATGAAATAGCTTCGGCTAGGTAACACTGTGGTATTGGATAGCAGGAGGTTAAGGCAATTCTAAAAGGATTTTGCCCCTTCGTTAAACTGCAGCAGAACCAAAGGAATTTAGGATGCAATACACTCTCTGCTATGGGAAAGCCACAGCAGCCAAGTTTCATCTCCCACAGGAGAAGGTCTCCCTCTTCCCCTCATTTTTTCCAAGCCCCACATCTACTCTGATGGGGGTTCACTGTGCAACATGCCAGCAATAAGCGACATCCAATTTCCTAATGAACATGAGGTAAACATTTCAAAGCTGCACAGACAATAGTCTCTGTAATGGGGAAAATACCTAGATGCCAAAGACTGCAAATCATTGTAATTAGTAAGTCTGTATAGGCCACACAAACCAGCAGCAGTCACTGGGGATGAAATGGGGATGAAACAAACCTTTCTGAAAGATGTTTGTATGGGCATATTAAAACATAACTCATCAGTTTGGACTCTTGAGGGGAGCAGAGATACAGCTCATCATCAGAAACAGTTTTTATTTTAATAGTGTTTCCTGTGTTTGTGATAAGCTAAACAAAAACATGGAATGAAAGTGTCCCCAGAGCAGGAATGTCTGAAACCTCATTCTGCCTTCAGATGTTTCAATCCTGGCCCAGACTGGTCATAGTCAGTTTAGGGGATTAACTTGTTTGCAGACCTTCTGTAAGGCTTCCACTAACCAGGTTTCTTTCAGTGCCCCAGTACCACAATATGCAGAGAAGTAATCAAATGCACTCTTTTTTAAGCACTTAAAAATGCATCAAAGTACAACAGATTATTATTATTATCATATTAAATATTTATTCTCTGATATTGCAATACTGAAAAGTCATTTTTGTCTCTCTGTATTCTTTGAGTACCATTTAAAACAATGAATCTACTGGGGAAAAGTTCCCTGTGCTGTAGTGTGGCTGTTCAGAGCAAGGAGCTGCAGCCCTCTTTGCCCAGTGCGTGTCCCGAGGGCAGTGACACAGACCAGTGCTGCCTGGCTCTGGGAGCACCCATGGGCAGAGGAGAGGGGCACCCGATCAGCCTTCAGTGGGGCAGGGGTGCAGTGTCACTGGTGAGTCCCCAGCTCACCTCTTTGGGTGCATAGCTGCAAGGAATTCTAAAGGGATTGAACCTCATCACCCTCATCATGCAGTGGCCTCACTGGGAAATTTGGTACCTTAGAAGGGTTCGAAACAGTGACCACACATAAAAATGAAGACCTTCATTTCTCTGTGCTGACAGTTTTTTTGTCAGTAAAATACAGATGCAAATACTTACTGCAGGGAATTAAGGAAAGCTAAAATGACTGGGGGCTGCTTGCATACAATACACTTTTCACCCTAATCTTTTCAGTTTGGAAATCTTCCAAAAATTAAAAGATGGATAAATTCTCCCCTCAGCAGCCATGTGGTTTACAAAGACTTGTAATGTTTTTGATGAAAGACTCTACCATCTTCTAAAATGATTGCTGCTAGCCTATGTCATGAGAAGCCTTAACCAACTTCTCTGGGACTCTAAAAATGTTTTATAGGGTAATCATGCAGTAACTACATTGTAGAGAAATAAGACGCTACTGAAAAATACTACAGAATAGTTATTGTACAGCATTATTTCAGGAATGCAATGTGTTAGAGTTTAAAGAAGTTATTATAGAAGTATAATTTGACTAAAGTTTACGTTTGCAGGCATACATATGTTTAGTATTACAGCCTTTTCCTTCAGACCCCTGGCACCAGTCACTGACCTTGTTAGTGACAGTGACTGAGGCTAAGGTATAATAATAGTCAGTGGAAGAGAAGTGTATTAAATTGCATTAACCTCTGGTTAGACTCCCTAGCAGATGCAGCAGGTTTCAGTGCTATCCTGATACTTTACAAAAGGTGTTTCATTGCAATTTTCTGTCACCTTATTTTTAAACATATTTTTTGAAAGGCATTCTAATTTATATGATATATAATCATTGAAAAGCCAAAAGCAACACTTCAGGATATAAATGCAGAAAAGTGCTTGAAAATAAAGGCAAACCTCTATATTTACATTTGCTTTCTGACACTTGGCCAGCAGTAACATTCAGCTACAGCTTTCTAAGATATATAAGGCTTGGAAGCCTCTACTGAGCACCCTATAACAGAATGAGATAATTGCAAAAGTAAAAAAAAAAGTATGTTTTTTAAATTAATTAACCTATAAACTCTATAAAATAATAATATTTAAAATGATCCCCGTACATCCTTCCAATAACCCATCTGATACAATGATTTGCCTGGGGAGGGTTGTCTATGTTGCACAGTATGGCCATTCACAAGTCAGAAACAGGGAAGATATATATTGTCAGCAGAGAAAACAAAGAATATAAAGGCTACCTAGAACTATTAAATGATTTTGTGCATTTTAGTTCCTATATTATAGATAATTGATGTAGAACGGTTTAAATCTAGCTTGAAATTCTGGCTGATGTTTCTCTCTGATGTGCTGTTGCCACACTCAGCAGCTGGTGGGTCCCTTTCCGTTTCATGCTAGGATGGTTCTCAATTATGACACGTTGCTAAATGTAGATGGGCATCACTTGGCTGAAGACTCCTCTTGTAGACATCCCTACTGTACTAGAATATCATCATGGAATCAGTGCAGGGAGCTATGATTGTAATCACAGACCTAAATAAATATCCACCAACACCACTGAGAAAACAGTGGCAGTTCCTGAATCAAAATATAAACTCCTTGAGTTATCTTGAATAAGGGGAAGGTATAATTCAAGGCAGTCAATACTATTTCTATTACTAACTTCCCACAGGACCTCCCACATCAATTTCCCCTTAATTTAATTTATCCTGCACTAGAACTGATTTTCCCTCATCCAAATCCTGATCTCAGATAGGTGTCAGGAAAGCAGAGGTGCTGAAACATCTATCTACAGAGAACAGAGATACCTAAAGGTCCTTTACAACTGAGCCACTGAAGGAGAACGTTTACCCTACCCAGGGTCCACATACAAGTCAGGAAAACTCAGGCAGCAAAGATAGATCCAACACATGCATCGAGAGAAGTGTAGGCATCAAGAGACATAGAGACAACAGTAATTAGTCTGTGTGTCTTCCTTACTCCAGAAGTCCCAAAGAACAATCTGATATTTCTAGATGGTTTAACAGATCAAAATCTCAGTCCAAACTCAACAAACAGATGGAAGTTAAAGATATTATTTTAAGACCCTGGAGAAACCTGTTGAAGCCCAGCATGTCCATCTCAGTGGTGAACCCTGGATCCTCCCTCCATATAAGAAATAGATACATTCATTATACTTCATAACAATTCTCAAGCAACATGGTGGCTTTGCCAGTTACTGTGTTAATTAGTAGTAGCTACGGAGCCCTTTGGTTTAAATTTTTTGCTAATGCCCCTTGTCCAAAACCTTCTTCCTTTAGTTTTTCTCACTGAATCTATATTCAGACATTAGTTTCTATGTGTTATACCAATAAAGATCAGTTTTACACCAGGATGACAATGACGAGCAGCCACTGAAACCTTAAAACACAAGTGCTATATGCAAAAAAACCTTGGCCAAACTGACATGAGTTATTTTAAAATAATCAACTTCTCTTTACTGTTGGACAGTTTCTGAATAAAATTGGCAGATCTGAACTTTGCCAACCTTAGTGGTAGAGAAAGATTCAGTGGAAATACAGTTTTAAATCCATTGTTTAATCACAAGGCTGGAGACCTAAGTCTGGATTCATCCCATCTAGTTTTGGCACTTAACTCAGGTGAAGATCTGAGTGAAAAGTTTTGTCACCCTGTACTCCTTGGCACACAACTGGAGAAAGACAGGACTTCAGATGGTAACATCAAGTTTATTTTGGAAACACCTTTCTCTTTTTCCACCAGTGAATTGAATATTGAGTGAATCTTGGGCAACATGAGATTTCTCAGCATTTCTTTGAATCCTAAAACTAGACAAAACTGGTCAAAGTACACCTTGTCTTAAAAATAGGCAAAATTTGATGGTTGTGGCTTGTTCCTCCACAGATTTTATTAGAAACCAAATCCAGTATAAAAATGAAAGATGGACAAAGGAGAGAAAGTTTAAAATGACACCAATGTAAAATACAAAATATTCTCATATTATAAAATGAGAAAATGTAAAATACCAATTTCCATTTATAGAATCTGTTTAATAAACATCCTCTTCAAATGCTCCAGATCCCTATTACATCTTTATCAAAGGGGAAGACAGTTAAAGAAAATTATACATCAGTGCTTGAGTTAATTTTCTTTTCTTTTCTTTTCTTTTTTTTTTTTTTGTTTTGTTTTGTTTTTCCAGCAAGAAGTAATAGGATCATATGTAAGAAGCTTTATTTAGAATCTGAAAATTTATTTTATGTTTTTCTGTTGACAACCAGAAGTACTGGGTGGTAAAAAAATAGCAGAACAAAGAGCTCCCTAGAGATATTTCTCATTTGCTGACTCACTACATCATCACATATGACACTGAATTATTAGTTTCAGCAAATACTGAAATAGCACAAGAAATCTTTCTTGCTCTTTTATCTTCACCATTGTTTTTGGATTTAAACAACTGACATAAAAACTTCTGGGTAAAAGTACAAATATTGAATAATCATAAATTAGAGTGGTGTTTATTATACAGGTTGCCTCCTTGATCATACTGAGATAGAAGACTGGGAGTATAGTTTCCTTGAGCTCAGAGGACAATTTGGATAGAAAACATGTTTCATGCTGATAGCCCAACCCAGAACCTGTCAGGACTTTTAGGAAGTTTTAGCAGGATCCTTCATCTCGCTTCCTTCATCTGCCTGAGTGACTCTGCTCATGCAGAGAGATTGAAATTGTGGCCTGATGTGTATCAGGACAAGCTCTGCTGTTGTCTGAGAAGCCCACACACAGTACAGCACATTTTTCAATCATGCCTTACTTTGGAGTTCGCTATTTTCAGACTCCTTTTAAAAATGTAAATATTAGTGGCTATCACAATTTGGGTAACCATGTGCAATAGTATCTGTGTGGGGTCTCAAAACAGGGGTGAGCAGCTTGCCCTGTCTCCATCGCCCGCACTTTACAGTGCCACTGACATGTGGATGACCTCTCCACACCAACCCCTGTGCTCCACTGCTTGCATGGGTTTATTTGATTCCTTTGGCCTTGACCTTAGCTGTAAATTTTAAAGCAGCACTGTGTTGTTCTGTATTGCAGGAACAGTGAGAGGTAAATGTCCAGGTTGTATTATGACTTTCATGACCCTCTGACTGGGAATAGAAGAGAAAGGTAATACTTCACCAAAAAAATCCAGCCAAAACAACAGCCCCAGACTCAGCTGTATGTAGGAAGTTGATAGTTTAATCTAATCTACCTTCATGCAATAACAGGTAAAATTATAATACTTTACATCTCTGGAAATACTAAAAATTTTTGAAATGCGATGAATTAGTTAACTTTGAATCTGTGAAATTATTAACTCCAAACCAAGGCATGCCTGACTTTTTTCAGAATTAATTCTCAAAAGTAGCTATGCTAAATCTTGGTTTTAGGCTTGGCTATCTGACTTTCTTCCCCTTGAAGACAAAGACAAAATTTGCAATTACCAGCGCTTTATTAGGATTAGATTGTTTTTCTACAAGCTGTAGCTTTCATATGCACTGGTGTCATTTCTTTAAAATGCTGCACATGTGACAGCAAGAGAAAAGGAGAGGACACACAAAAGAAGTGAATGGATCAATACGTTAACCAATGTCATAAACTGAAAGCAAGGGGTAGAGAATGATCAGGAATATATGCATTACAATTTAAAATAATAATAATTAGGATGGATTTATTTTAAACTCATGTTACAATTTTCTGTGCTGATCTCAGGCACTACCTTCTCTTTCTTTTCTTCTCTTCTCATACCCATTGAAAGATTTAAACACCTTACTTGTTAGTAATAAGCATTGATTCAGCATCCCTCATGAAATGATGCATGATTTTACTCCATCACAGATAATTTCAGAAACATTTTGCTGCCTGCTTTTATCTGCACTCTACTTGTGGAGAGGATTTGAAAAGGTTTGCGTAGTTGCCTGCTCTGCAGTAATGTGAGGATTTTGTTATCCAGCTGAGCTACCATCATTGGTTCAGATAGCTTGCATTCCTTCTTTCCGCAGCCAAAATCTTACAAAATTTCTCCCTGAAACACAAAGGTACAGGAGAGAAAGGGCAAATGAATCACCAAACCTTTCAAGAGGCTATTTATATTCCTCCTGGAACATGGCAATTAGTACTTCTCTCAGCCTCATCTGATCACCTTGTTGTCTTCTACTTGTGCACCCACTTAAACAGTTTTTAGACAGAGATCTTCAGCTACTTCTGATATCATATCCAGTCCTGCTTCCAGCCAGAGGCAACAGACCTGTACTACTGACTTAAAAATGAATGGAATGAAGTATTGCATCTATGGGTCAAGCAAAATATTTGCATCTCAGTCATGTTCACATGTATATACACACATGTTCAGAGCACAGCATCCCAAGTTCCCGACATAGTACACCCCAGCTGTGGGATGTTATCTTCCTTGCCTGTGCCAGCAGTGACTGCTGACATACCAGCTTGCATCTGTGGGAGACACCCTCAGATTCACAGACATGCTTACACCCTTTGATAAGCTCTTGCATTATGTCAGGGAAATAGCAAACCTTGTGCAATATAGACAACACTGACATTCAGCTGATGCAATTTCCCCTTCCTGTTCCCTGTGCCTCCGTCTTTCTTCAAGCCTGTGCATTGAAACACCCACCCAATAACTGTAGAGATTAATGCTGAATAGTTGACAGAGGGATTTGGGTATTGAGTTCCTGGTGGCTATCTATGAGGCAATCAGAGTGACTTAAATTTACCAAGTGTTGTGCTTGCTCCAGGGAAAGAATGGTCTCTCTGGGATCCTCATGGGGTTTCCCATCTGGGTGTCAGGGTCCTGGCCTAGGGCCACCAGCTGCTGGAGGGACCAAGCCCAAGCCCTCAGTGAGGTCCTGCTGGCTGCTGCCCAGTTGAAAGGAAAATCATTCCCTGGCAGGTATATCAGTCCTGCCTGGCAGAGTCCCTGACAGGGGTAGCAGTATCCGCAATGGGTAGCAGTCCCTGGTAAGGGTATTAGTTGTAAGGGTATTAGTCCCTGGCAGGACTCGCAGGCCCTGTGAGGGGCATCAGTTCCTGTGAGGGGTACGAGTCTGTCTGAGGAAAGTCACGAGTGATCCATGCAAATTGCAGCTGGAGTGCAATCAATAGGTGTGACAAGCAGCCGGCGCTGGCCACCGAGAACATAATGAAGGTGTGACTGTGTAAACGGCTAACAGATAACAATGCTATAGGAAATTATAGGGCAGTGCTGTATTGAATAAGTGCAGTGCAAAATGAGCTGCGGCTCGCAGGTCATGCTTCCCCGCTGCTGAAGTGTCTCCTGCTCTTGTCCTTTGTAATTGTAAGTGGCAGCAGTGGCGGCTGAATGCGATGAGGGCATGTATCCAACCCTCATTTGTTCTGCATTACAATGCAGCCCTCGCCGCCAGCAGCTGATCCGGAGTGTCAGTGCCCACCTCCCAAGTGGACCAAGAAACCAGTGAAAACTCGATTTACTTAAGAATTAGGAAGGCTGTCATTAAAACAAGGCTGTCCTTGAAACCACGCTGAATATCTGAGCTGATCCTGTAAGAAATAAGGTGGAACCTCTGTTTTGTTTTTTAAAAAACATGCTTTCTCCCTAAAGAAATGCAGCAGCCTAAAACCTTTTCCTTCAGAAAGCAAAAGAACATTTGTAGAAAGTACAAAAGCCTTAATTTTTATTATTTTTAGTTTTACAGAAATATTTCTAATATATGAAATAATTTTTTAAAAACTTGGAACAGAAGAAGTTTTTGACTACAAACAGTTTTAATGCAACAAATTATTCTCCAGATGCTACTATACCTCTTACCCACTCATTAATAATCAAGGGGAGAAAGAATGGCTAAGAAGTTTTCATTGATTTTTAATTTCATTTCCAGGTCCAGCAATATGAAGTTCTTCTCTGCAATTTTTTTCTGACATTTGGATCAAACTAAGTGGTTGTTTTCTGAAATCTCAGGCCTTCAAGATTCTAGAGTCTGATTCCCATTTAAAGATTTACAGATTAAATTTGACATTTCAACCTATCAAAGACAAGGAGGTAACTCAAAGTGCTCTGATGAGTTCACTGATATTTCACCATCACTGATCAATACTTTCTACTATTTATGAACACTTCATACATCCCTTCCTCCCTCTTCATAATACTGGGCATTTTAATTTATGTTTTCCTTCACCTTAGCTCCGGAATGTCCTTTTCTCTGGTTAAAGTGAAACCTACATGAAACAAAACACTTGCTCTATTTCTTTACTAATGTGCTGTAAACATAGATCAGTATTTATCCTGTAACCTTATTTTCAATCATTTAATGTGGCTGCTTGCTTTCACCTTTGTAAAGAACCAATTTTGTTCTTGCAAATGCATCTATCTACAAATGAAAATGAATTCAAGGCAAACAAATTCAAGCTCTTGATTATTTATTTTTTTTTTCCAATACAGTGAACAAACCCTGCCTTTTTTCTTCTGGTTTCTTTAGGTCAGGCAGCTTTGAACTAAATTAGGATGGGTCATACTTCCCATGCTCTGACTTCACAGCAGGGTCTGCATCCTCCAACATTAAGCAAAATGCCACAAAAACCTGCTCAGTTTTGGCTGACACAGGAAGGTGCTCCAGGAGTCAAGCCCACAAATAATGATGGATTTGATATCTGTGAAATCCACTGCTAGGTTATGTAGAAGTCATTCAGGAAACAAATCTGTGGGTTGCTCATCTTCTGCAGAGACAGCCCTGAGAAAGACCGTCTGCGAAGCCTCGCCACTGGGTGGGAAGGAGACATTTTGGGAGCGCAGAGCGGCTGCACTCTGCACACAAAGGGGTACACGGGACCAGACCTCCACTGGGAACAGCATCAAAGGCCTGCTGAAATTAATCCTGGACTTCGTTATCTCTTCTGCACATCACTGTGCTTCCTGGCTAGCCCTGGATGGCTAACTGTGCTGCAGAAGTGTGTAAAGAAAGATGCTATCATCCCCTATCTGTCTAAACCAGAAACAGGCAATACCAGAAAAGCCTGTCTTGTCCAATTTCCAGTTCAGCTTTGCAGACTCAAGAAGTGTCGATAGTTTGGACATGCTTTAGATAAGAAGCTGAATATCTGGGCGTTTTCCCGAGCACTGAGCGCCACGCTTCATACAGTTTACTAAACTGTGTCACTAAATTTTTAACTTTCCTGGTAACAGACTTTTCTTGCTTCAGTGTTTCTTCTCCCTACCTCCCAGTAACACTGTTGGTAAATGCACAAATATGTATATATAACCACCAGTGTACACACTCTAGTAGCATTAGTACTAAAACGTGCATATTTGCTCAGTGCACTTGTGTTCTTCAGAAATAAATGTGGGAAGCCAAGAGCAAGCTGCTCACATGCTTACAAAGCCCTGCGCCCGCAGTGAGAGTTCACTTTTAAGCATATGATAAAAAACCAGACCTTGCCTTCCTGTCTTTGTAGAAAAATCCTGTGTACGTGTGTCATACAGATGCACTCAGATGCAAAGATGAAAGTGGGTATTTTGTTTCTTTCACACACAGCCACAAAGGGAACCCAGCACCTTTGCAGAGCTGTAATTGTCAGGTGCCTGTTTTAGAGGCAGGAGGATAGATAGCTGGTTTGGCACTGGGCTAATCTTTTGGAAATGTGGGAAGGAGAAAAAAAAGACTGGTTACAGATTGCTTTGCTTCATAAACCTCTCTCCCATTCTGTCCAGAAATAAATGTTCATGCTCACTGTTTCTTCTTTCCACACTACATATTTAGCCAACATTTAAGGGGTTTGCTTTCTTTTTGGATTTTTTTTTTTTTTTCCCTGGTGTTGTTCAGTAAATTTTCAGCTGGCTTTTCCCTTGTTTGCCTTTCTGGCTGCTTTCTCCCTTAACCTGTTCCAGGCTGCTTCTAATGTGCCTCTACTGAAGGATGCCTTGCTTCTTCTCCTGTTTATCAAATGAAATGGAATTCCTTAGGCTTAACTATGTTTGCACCCCAACTTTTTTGCGAGAAATTTACTGGTGATTGTTCCTATTTGAAGCATGAATCTCTGAAACACAAATCCATTCCTCAGGACAGGAAGGCCAGCCAATGTAAGACTGCTCTTCTATCCTGTGAATCATAGGTCAGCATTTAATTTCTGAGGCAAATCCTTACTATTCAAAAGTCATTGTCTGCTAACATGTTTCACAATCCTTTTTTAAAATTCACAGTCAGGGACCAACTGACCAAGACCGCGTGTGGGTAACGTCATAATTAAAGTGTTTCAGCTGTCCCATCTGAAAAAACAAACACATCACTGACAGCATACTGAAGGCATGAGAGGTTTGTTGCAAGATTAAAACTAGGTGAGCTCAACCTCTGGGCAAGAGGAGGAGATGGGGGAGTGAAGGACACAGACAGCTAAACGCCAAAGAGTATTTTTCAGTAAAGAATGCAAGGGCCTTGTCTCCATCACATTTTGCAGGTAGATAATTATCTCCTTTTTTTTTCTCGCGGTAGAACCAGACTTTTGTATTAGCAAAAACAAAAGCCTTAATCACTGGTGGGTTTACAGAAAGTGAAGATGAAGGAAGCAGGGACAGGGACAGGGATGGGAATGGGGATGAGGACATAGACAAGGACAGGGATAGGGTAAGACGGGGAAGTGAACAGAGCTGAAGTGATGCCTAAATCCTGCCACATGGTCCCAGCACAGATAGTGCTTTACTCCATCAGCATCTGCAATGCAATCAGTAAGGCAGCTTGCCAATCGAAGTATATTTTCTGTATGAACAAGCATAATAAAAATGCTTCTCAGAACCTGAAAGATCTTCCAAGTGGTTGTTTTTCACCTTGTTCGCCTTGTTCTTATACTTGCTGCCCTGAAGATGTGCATGAACTGCTTGGGATGTTCAGTGTTCCAGTACAGAGAAAATTCCAAAATGCTCTGCAGGAAAATCCTTCAAAGGTTTGGATTTCTGGGACTCAAGTGCATCCTGTTTTTATCTTTTTTATGAAGATCACGATGGATGCTCAAGCTCAGTGTCAAATTATTGTCTTGTGAAACAGCTGTTTTCTTACCGACAGTTTCTTGACTGAAAAATGGCTTTTCTTTGCTCCAATCTTCATGAACCTGAGCTGACAGCATATTCAAAGTAGTATATTCACAACATGCAGTAGAAGCGGGAAGCAATTTCACAATTTGTTTTGTATAGGTAGAGACTAGGGAATACACTTAAAGTAATCACAAGGGGTCTTTTTTGTTGCTGTTTATTTCGGCATTATGTATTTTTTTTTGTGCACAGCAACAAAAGGAATAATTTTTTTACATTGAATTACAAAAATATGTGTGTTTGTCTCATATGCCAGTTCTTTCTGGTGTAAAAGTCTGATTTCACTCTTAGAGACAGAGTACTGCCTTGTGCCACATCTGTCTCTTAAATTTTTTTCAATCAAAATGTTCAGAGATGATAGACAGAAGACTCAAGCTCTGTGACAAAAGCTAAATGTTAACTACCAACTGCTTACATTGTGAGGAACTTCTCTGCAACTACTGACCTTGCCACCAGCTCCTCCATAGTGCCCAAAAGGAACATTTACCATGCTGATACATTTTGTTTCCGTGTCAGATTATGTGCTTGCTTTATACAAATCACATGCTGACACAAAATGTCTATGAGTCAGTCCTCCTTCATGTGTTACTCATATAAGATCTGTAACAAAATCCTCTATTTTCTGCACACAGCAAAGTCTTGTTAAATTCATCACACTGCAAATTGGAAGGAAGGATTATGCCACTTCTCTTTAGAAAAATTAAAACTTTTGACATTTAAATAGTATATTTACCAAAGCACTTTGAGCAATACTGTCATCTATTTTCTGTCTATTAAAAAACATGTTACAGTGTGAAAACTGTTTTTATATCTGTCTCCACAAAAGTGTAGCAAACATTGATTCTATTTAACATTTTAGCAACTGAACTAGAGAAGAGATATTACCTCTTTGAGCACCAGCCAAAGGTCTTGTAGCTAATGCTGACCTCTGTCAAATCTAACACATTGTATAGGAAGGATTGACAATTATTGTTCTACTGTATTTTGCACGACAGCAAGGGTCAGAGCAATGGAATTGTTACATTGCAGCAGAGCAATAATTCAAAGCTTGTTTGCCTGTGCTGGGTAAAACTACTAGGGTCAAAAATCATTCTTGTGTTAGAGTATAGACAAAATGTTAAGGAATTTGCAAATAGGCTTGCAGTTTTCCCAGTTATTTTATTTGTTTCTAGGGATTCCCTTTGTAGTTGACAGGTATTCCAGATCAACCTACTGTCCTCCTATGACAGCATGATTCTTCTTGTTAGAAAATGATAAATCAGCCTTTTAATCTCAAAGATTCAGATTGCAGTGAAGCTTTATCTAGCCTACTGGAAAGGAAAATAGAATGGAAAAAAAAAGGAAAAGCTTTCTTATTCCTCTGCAATAATTCCTCTTGTCTACAAGACTGACATAATATTTACAAATTCATAAAAGGTGTTTTGAGTTCTTTTCCTTAATTTTTAGGGCTATTTAAAATAAAAAGTATTCCAAGATATCTGTCTACAAAGTCCATGATTGCCTCTCCCTGTGGTTCTTGGCCTTCTTTACACTGTTAATTTTTATTAACAGCATTCTTCTTTGAAAGAGCATCAGCTTATATTTTTGTCATTGAAAGTACTGAGTTTGATATATTCTTATCATCTTACATAAATGCATCTATGGTTCATTGCAAATACACTATAAAAGGAAAAGTATAACTAAATGGTTCTATACAATCAACAGAAATTACAACCCCATTCCCATTGATGTTGAAGTCAATAAGGGTTTATTGCAAAACTTCAATACGAACAGGGTTAGATATAATACAGAATATAGTCATAGTTCATATATGAATAGGAATATGAATTCCTCATAATACAGAGGAAAAATATAAAAAATATCAATGAGTTTGTCTAGGTCATCTCTTTTGCCTACTGTAGGATCATTTTCTGTGGCATATTTGCAGTATTTTGTCTCAATCAGCCTGTGTTTGGCAGCAACATCACTGCTGCAAAACTAGCAAAGATTGTATTGAACTATCTAAACAGGAGTACCATCTACTGGGCTCAGAAAGCAATCTTTCTTACCTACTTAGCACTGCAAAGTCCTCAGGTAGTGTATATGGTTTTGTGTACTGCATGTTCAGATGTTCAGAAAAAATATGGGCCAAGGGGGAAAAAAGTCTACAGAAAATCTACTGAAATGAAGAGAAAAACACAGGGAATGCCTGAAAAAACTGTATGGTTTTTATGAGGGAAGATGTGCAATGGAGCTATAGGCTAAATTAGGAATGGACTCAAGAACTGATAATAGGTTGTAAATTTGAGTGCTATTCAGGATAAGAAGAGACATCACTGAGTAAATTAGAAAGCATTAAGAATCGGTTTGCATGTCAGAAATTTAAAGTCAGAGAAAATCATCATTGTATTCCTGCTGTAAACATTTGTTTAATGAGTTAAATTCACATGACAAACTGAGAGTCAGGAACTAGTTTGTTGCCACAGAACCCACTACAAATCAAGACTCGCTATTACTAGGCACAGTAGTTACCTTCTGAAAAAGAGGACCAGTAAA
>VYZX01022771.1:4454-14965 GCA_013401335.1 Brachypteracias leptosomus
TACCTAATCAATGGTGACATTGATTCTGAATAGAATTTCTTAAAATAGGTGTTCAGAAGTCATGAGACCATATCTGGGTTTAGAAGGAGGACATACTGGAGTCGCTGCCAGCAAATTTAAATTTAAGATATTGGTTATCCTTTTAGTAAGAGATGAAAAAGAGGTGGTTTGTTTTTGTGGGTTTTTTTTTAAAAAAAAAAAAAGAAAGAACGAACTNGCATTACCAGGTGATATTGCAGTAATCAAAGACAGACAAAAAGAGAACTTACTACTGTGAAACAGAGGAAGCAGGTGATTGTTTTGGTTTAGTCTGTAAAAAGGACTGGTCTTTCTGAGAAGTACTCTGGGTAACTGTAGTAGCATCATTAGAAATAAGAGGAAAAAAAGGTGCATATTTGAGAACTCTCAAGGTATAACAACCCTGGGGCTGGTTAGAGGCTAATTAGTTTCAGAAGAGAAGACTCTAGTGTAGCTGAGGGAAATCCTGATTGTATTAATAATGAATTCTGTTGTTACATAGCAGTGTAGTATGGTTCATCATTGGAAATGTGGTTTTAAACAACTATGTTCTTTAAGTTTTGCCTGATAGTTAATACTGACTGGGTGGTCAGCTAGGGAAGACCACCCTCACAGATATGTTGACTGCTAAAGCCAGCACGTCCAATATCCTGATGTGACTCAGGAAAACCTGAAAACTCAATACATTGCTGCTCCACTCAGCTGTATAAGTTCATTTTGAAGATTGTAGTGCAAGAATCTAGGGGACAAGAAATAGGTAGTGATGATAATTATGGAAGCCACTCATTGGTCATGACCGGTGCCACACAGGGAGTAAGTAGGGAGAATACTTCAAGATCCTAAAGAGGTTTTTAACAGGTGTATACAGCTTTGCCTTTTTATTCTTCTCATCCTTTATAAGGAAATTCATCCTGCTTCTCTTAACTAGTATTTCTGGTTCCTATTCTTACTGTTAAAACTAAAACCTTCTTCGTCTGTGAGGGAGTAAGGACTCATAAGCCCTAACAATGGGAAAAATAGTTGGCACACCTGGATTTTAAAAATAATGCTCTGTAGTTTGAGCAAAACCAACTCTAACATTAGGCCTGGAAATATGACTAAGACAGGCTTTTCTGATGGTACCTGCACTATATTAATGTAATCGTTGCTTACACTCAAAAGTAAAAAAGATGCATTATTAAAGGAGAAATTACCAGAAGGCTTTTCTGTGTGTATAGTTATGTAGATATAGTTATGTAGAATATTCATATTGTTCTCTAACATTTTTATTATTTTGTTTCAGTTTTTGTCATATAGCATGACATAGATTTTTTTTACCAGATTTTATTGGTAGAGCACATAATGTGCATATTGCAAAGCCTGATGTATGTGACATTTCTACAGGTTGCTTTGGGAAGACTTCAGGAAATAGCAGCTGCCATTGCAGTTCTTGGAAGTAGGCAAATTGTTCTTGAAAGAAAGGAAGGAACCTATCTAACTTGTCAAATGGTTTTCATCACTGTGATATCTGAGTGTCTCATACAAGTGAAGATAACAATAAAGGTTTTTCTCCTTCTTCCTTTCCTGCTGGGAAAAGTACAGCAATGGCTCTATGGGACATCTGGTGCATCTGTTTATCAGACATTGGATCAGACCCTTTATGGCTGCATTACATTTGTCTCTATGCAGGAAGTTTAGCATGTAAAAGGCTACTATAAAGAGGGAAGGAATAATCTATTCTCTGTGTTATATCCATGGTAGATACAAGTAGTAGTAATTAGCTTAAACTGCAGCATTGAAAACTCAGGTTAAAACCTTCTTCCTATGATAGTAGTAAAGCATAATCATCTGAAAATAGATTGCCTGGAGAGACAGAAGGCTTGTCATCACTGGAGGTTTATTAAGGGCATAGTTCATAAACACCAGTTAAGAAAACCATTGATGGAGTTTGTTGTGTCCTGGAGTAGGAAACAAGGGGATGACCTCCTGCAATTCATTTTAGCCTTTTAATTTTAGGACTCAGAGCAAACACTAGTGGTGTTTCCTTCTTTAGACATGCAGTTAGAATTTCACTTGCAGGCGTTTGCATACTTCTGCAAATGGCAATCTCACTGACTTCTAACTCCCTCCCAACTGTATTGCAAATTCAAAGCTTAGTCGTTTGTTTGTTTTCTTTCTGCTAGCTATTCAATCAATAAATTCAAGAGCAGAAATCATCAGATTGCTCATAAATGCTACCTCTCAGTGTCCTACTAGCTCTCTAAGAGATTTCAGCCCCTTGACCAAACCACCTCAAAAGAAAAGGCAGCAAAATTTAAAAGACTGTTTCTTTCATTGAAATATTGTTTGGGTTTTTTTTCTTTTCACCTATGGCATATTAATAAATACTTGAGCAGTACCTTTTTCCTACTCTTTCGAGCATCAACAAAGAAAAATTCCTTCTAGTAGAACCCAAGACAAGAAAACTTTATGAAAAATTAGATGACAGTTTCAGGCAAATAAGTGATGAAACTTAGAAGGTGGCAAGAGCAATTGAAAAATTACGTAAACCTATCTAACAATTTATTAGGCTTGTTTCAGACCCAGTTAAGAGCTTTATTCAGTATGTCCTTTGATTTTACTGGATTTTTTTTCCATTAAGGTATAGATGAAGACTTGTGTGTTCACCATATTGTGTTGAACTCAACATACATAAAGCTACTTTTAGAAATATAGAAAACAACAAATTGAAAAATAAGTACCTTTTTAAATGAAAAAATTCTTAAGAAACTGAAAACAATTATTTGTTTCAAGAACATATGCTACACAAGAAAATAGTTTCACATTCTAAGATGTGAAAACCCTACATTTGCCTTAGGCTAGCATGATGTTTATTATGCATTCAACCTCTTCCTAAGCTCTCCTGTCCCCTTTTCTTTTTGTTATATTAATATACTTGCTTAGCATTCTTTTCTCCTTTCTGTTATTTCTGTAATTTTCACAAAGGCAAATTAAATCTGTTGCATGACAGTATTATACAACAGTTCAGCAGTTTCACAATTCCTACAAATATTTCAAGTCTATTGCTGTCATAAGTTATGCTTTTGGGTGTGACCAAAAGTTTTTTATAGATGTCTGTGCTAGTTATCCCGTTCTCAGCTCTTCAAGTGAGCACAGTGGAAGAATTCCACTGCTGATGGATGAAAAACTGGATATNTTCTGTTCTACTACGCCAAAATTCCCTGAGAAATCATCTCATGCCCATCATGTACACCATGCCCACTGTACACCTCCCGATGTTATGTAATCCAAAGCATCTTTTGAATTTCTACATGCCTCTGCTGTGTCTTTTGTCTCTGAACTTGTTTGGTTTTATTTACACTGAATGGTCCTCAAACCAAGGCATCTAGATGTATCTACATCTAATGTCTCATGATTATCTTATGTTTTCCTCTGATTTCTTAGCAACATCTTTTGTTCTGTGTTACTGACATTACCATTCTATACATTTTAAACTAAACAACTAGAATTAGATTTTTGAGAACAATTTCAGTTTTCCGTGTTTGTATTGCTTTGTAGCCATATAATTTTCCATATGACCTTTAAAAATATTTAAAGCTATCTGGCAAATATCATTGTTAATTTGTCCTTCTGGTCATTGCTACTGTCATCAGTGTCATCTGATGAGTTAAAAGGAAGTATTCATTAGACAAATGGAGCTATCCTATGGAGCTGAAAGTTACGGTATATGAACTACAAGCCTCTTATTGGTATGGTTATGTGGTATTTTCAGTTATCAGCTATCTATCCTTATGCATCCGTGTCCTGGAGTTTCTAAAATACTAGTGCAAAATATTGATAATGTTGTTAGATGTTGAGAGTGGCTGTGTAAACACAACAAGCATTTTTCTTGGCCCTGGAACATGATTTAAAATATGATTACCATCTATCTGTCATGCAGCAGTGATTGAAGATCAGTTACCTATTTTTACTCTCTCTGAATAACCACCTTTTCAAAAAGTTAGTGAGAATAATAAAATATAAATGTGATAATGCTAGAAATATATAAATGTAGTAATAATAATAATAATAGTACTATACTAATAGTAATGCATGAGTCTTGTTACCTGTTGCAGTCTCCTGAGTTTTTCAGCATCCCTAGTGATACAATCTCAACAGTAGTGGGGAAAGAGGGATAGTAACTTGTAGTTCTAGTGCTCCTAATGTATGCGGCTTGCCTTATTTGCCATGAGATGTACATTCCACTTCACATCAGCCATAAATTCCAGACTCTTAGCAGGGCTGTTATTCAGCCAACCACCCTCCAGTCTGCATGGGGTTATTTCTTAGAACCTTGCAGTTTTCTTTATTGAGTCTCATAAACTTTCTGTTGGTCCAGCCCTTAAGTTTATCCAGGTTCTTCTGGATTGAGTCTCTTTCATTTGTTGTGTCAAGCACCAACATCACTACCATCTTCAAACTTGTTGAGGGTGCAGTCTGTGTCATAGTCCAGTCTGTAGACTAAGTTATTGAACAATATGGGACCAAATATCAACAACTAAGATAGTCTGCTTATTACCAGCTGTTAGCCAGGTGCCCAGCCACTGGTTTCGTGGCAGTACAGCTTTCATCCATCTAACAATCCTTTTTTTTCTAGCCCATGCCTTCTCAGCTTTCGTATGAAGAAAGTGTGGGATGTAGTATCTACAAGCTTACTAAAATCTAGATAGGCTACACCCACTGCTCTTTGCAGCCAGGCATTTCGTCAGAGATATCAGGTTGGTCACACATGACTTACTACTGATAAATCCATATGCACATTCCTGGTTACTTTCTTGTCCGCATATGCTTGAAAAAGGATTTCAGGGAGACAGATCCCATGATATTTCTATAGTCAGGGACCTAGCTGAGGTTCATATAATTATTCTCTGGGTCATTTTTCTTGCCTTTAAGTATGAATATAATGATAACATTTTTGTAGCCATCAGGGACCTCATCTAATTGTCATGCAAGTTATAGACAGTGGACTATAGTCATATCAGCCGGGCCTTACAGCAGTCTCAGGAGAATCCTGTCAGATCTTATGGATTTGAATACATCCAACTTGTCAATGTTGCCCGTAAGTTTTTCTTTTGGTGTGAATAATACCTTATTTTTTGCCTGTTAATTATGTCATAGCTTCCCCTTCTTTTGAATTTGATACACCTGATTTTTTTCTTGTATTGAGGAAAATTGATTAAGATCAATTCATTTTCACAGTAAAACTGTTATTTTGAATTATATTGTGGCTAATATTCTGGAATCAAGAAACAGTTTTATGTGTAAAAATCATTAATGTGATTTCATCGTGTTTAGGTTCTCCTTTTGCTATACTACTTTTTGTTTGTCTCTCTTTCTTGTCTCTCTCCCTCCAAAGAATGTTGCCTATTGTCACCCTGCTTGCAGCATTGGAACTTCAGTCTACACTGAGACCTTGAGGTTCTGCAGTAACCCAAACACTGTTAATAGATCAAATGGCTTGGGCTACTAGGTCATTGTTCTCTAATCATATATTTTTCCTGAAAACTCAATTTTTATACTGCCCTATTTTTTCTTATTATTTTCTGAGTCAGTCAAATGACAGGCAGAGTTGTTTATTCTGAAGTGATCTGCAGTGTACTTTTTCCCCTACCCCATTACAATTAATAATTTGCTAGAACACATATGCTAGAAATTACATCTTTTGCTTCACAGATTAGCAAACGTATGACAATACCTTTTAAAAATACACTCCTAATTCTGAACATTTCTTAGAAAAGTCTGATTTAAGACATTTTCACATCTGAACTTTGAACCCTTTCAATGATTGTGCCCAAAGTGTAGATTACTAGGCTTTGCATTATCATATGTAAAATCTAATTAAGTCAGTTGATAGTTTCTGGTAAGTTGTGTCTTTTCAATGGCTTTTCAAGGTTTGTTATGGTTTGCAATGTGGAATTTTGTAAATAGTATGAAGCCTGGGGTTTTTTGGCTCTCACATTTCTGTTGATTTACAGACACCTGCATTTATAGTGAGAGGGAAAAAAAAAAAAAAAAGGACTTTCACCATTTCACCTATGGAAGATGCTTGCTTCTTTTTAATTGACAATATCGACAGATTACAGGACGACAAGTGGCCCACAATATAGGTATGTCCAGAAACCAGATAAATGCAATCCACATTTAATTAAATGGCCACAGATGTTAATATCTTCTTAAATTCTCTGAGTCAGTTATTATATTTCAATAATTCATTGTGCACAGATCAAACTCAAGGTGCTGATTTTGGATTAGCTGTTGCTCACTCTGGGTTGCTGATTGATTGATTTGCAAGGTAAAGCAGTAAAATTTCATGTGTCTGGCTTAGGTGCAATAAGCAAACTTCCAAGATGTCTGAAAAGTCAGGACATACTACAAAGAGAAACTGAAAACTGAAAAATAGGTTAATTTCATTGAGACAAGAAGGGAATTGGTACACTGCAGACATTGGAAAGATTAGAATCCAAAACTGTTTCACCCTTTTTTTGCCATACTCTCTCCCCCCACTCTCACCCCCAACCCTAAGTCCCAATATCCTTTATAAGAACTCCTGACAATCATGGCAAAACTTTCATTCTGGCCAACACTTGGACATTTTCAGTGTATTTCAGCATTGCTGGCATCTTTCCTAAAAGTGAAAACTGTGACATTTTATAATATGACAAAAATAAAAGAGGGAAAGAAGTGTCCTATTCACCCATTTCTCTGTGTGGGGGTTTCACATTTGTGGTTTTAATGCAATTAATCAAAGACTAAATGCATTTGTATTCTCTGAATAGTTTGGGAATACTTTTATTTTCTCAGTGTAGCAGTGTGAAATGGTGCAGGATGCCAATGGATAAAGTTCTGGGAAAGATACCTTTCATACTAGGACAGTTCTTACAGGTTTTGTTTTAGATGATGGATTGCAAGTTCTCAGTCGTTTGCAAGCCACAGTCTCTACATGTGCTGTCTGCACTATCAAATTTCTCACTCAGTTTGAAAACTGCAGCATTTTAATTGAAAGGAATGCTAGATCTTCCTGCTACATCAGTGTGGGAAGGTTGTTAGACTCTGACAAATAACCTTCCCATTTCAGAAAAATGAACAAATACTGTACCAATGTTTTTACCTTAGTAACCAATGGGGCTGAAAGGTGAGTTGGCACATGTTTAAGTGCAAAATATCAAACAAGAACCCTGTGCTGAATGAACTCTTTCTAAATTCACTGACTTGGAAGAGAATGCATATCTGAGGGCTTAGGAATGTCTAACGTGGTGTCGGTCTCCCTAGAGCTGCCACAGAGTATACTTTCTCCTTTGAGGCTAGTTTCAGTGTATGACAGAGATTACTGGGTCTGTTTCAGCAAGAGAAGGGATCAGAGCAAGGGAACTGGGCATTTGTAGAGCAGAAGCTCAAAGATCAGATTGGTGTAGCTCATCAAATAGTGGGGTTTAGTTTAGCTCAGGTCTCACACAGTGTAACAAACCTCAGTAAGAAGTGAATGCTTTGGGACCTTGACACTGTGAAATGTCTTAATATAAGCAGTATGTTGGATTTAAACATAAAATAGGGACTCTATTTACATCCATACTGCCTTTTTCAGTGTTTGAAAATACTGACTTTTCCAGTGGTTGGAAAGTTACTTTTAGAATGGCAACATATACAGAGTTTGCACAACATTTAGGCATAACTGCTGATGTATGGGTTTTGTAGGTAATGAATTTAACTTAACAGGCCACTGCTGATGTTCTGGCTGCCTTCTTCTAATCCCTGTTCTGAGGGCCTACCTTTGACAAGTTACTTTCAAACTGCCTTTGGAAAAGCCAAAAGCTCATTTTAGTTGAGAGAGAAAAAGTGCAGATTTCTGGAAATGTGAAAACATCCTTTAAATGGTTTCTTTTCAGATACATTTGTGATTTAAGTATACGTTAACATTCCTAGGGTGTATTCAGTATTTATCATTATGGCATTTATGAAGACATCAGTTTGATATCTAAGTGCAGATAATAAAGTTGACACCAAACTATGGAGAATGAGTAACAATGAGGTTAAAATACATCTGGAAAAGTATCAGGTTTTGGATCTTCAATCCCTAGTTTTTCATTAAAAAAAAAAAGAAAATAAGTTTTAAAAGAAAGATCTAAATCAGAAGATTTGGCTGCTCTTTTCAGGTGCAATCTGAAGTTTTGCAAGACTTACAGAAACATACTTACCCTGAAAGTTCAGTTGTAAGATTGCTGCTGTAAATGAACTCTTTCTGGAAAGAAAGACCACAGTATGTCTCCGAATCAAGGTACTTATTTGAAGAAATGGTTACTGATACTGTTCAGTAAATATTCAAGGCAAACAGTTTGAATCTACAGTGTTTCCCTTAAGTAAATTTTCTAGAAGTACACTTCCAATAATTGTCAGGGGTGGACCACTGATAGGAAGAATCATTACCTTTTGCTCCTTAAAATTCCTTTTGATGTTGTATTTGAATCAGGATTAGTGTTAAGTAGTTTATCCATTTTCTTCATAGAAATATTTTCATTTTATTTTTTCTGATTTATTTCCCATTAATGTGAAATTAGAAGTAATCTGATAGACCTGAAAAACAAGCAGTTACAGTTTATTATGAACACTTTGTTTTGGCTCTTTTTCCTTCTTTAAATGCAATAAAGGTACCTTTTATGCACTTTATTGTGGTAGATGTCTGATGAACCTTTTCTATAATAGCTCCCAAGGGCACAGCAAACTAACTACTTTGGCAGGTGCTACTGATGAAATCCTCTGATTGTGTGGCTACTTATGCTTTAAAAGAATTTCTTTTCCTAAGTTTTAAAAAGTCAAGATCCTTCTCAGTGTGCCTCTTGTGGAATGGTAGCCTAGCTTCCAATACCATAAATCATCCGATCATTGTTCCAGATAGTGAAGAAGTACTGGTGTTAACTGGCTGTATAATAAAGCTAGTTCTAATGGGAATTCATGTTCATCTCATGCTCTTCCAATTCAGGAGAAGAATACGGAATGAGATACAGCTCCTGTCATATAATATTCTAGCTTTCTCTTTGATCTCTCAGCATCAGTTTTGACCACACTACCGCCAAAAAGGCAAGTTGTGCTCTTTTCCCTGCCTCCAGCTGTCTGTTCCTGCCACCTCTCTTGTGTCAGCACTAGTGATTGTTCAACTGTTCTGGGAAAAATAGTAATTTGGGGAGGCAGGTCTAGTTTTTAGTCAGTTCAAGGAACTGACATAACTGGTGAGCTACGTGATTTAAGTACTGACATAGCAGAGGATGTGCCCAGCAAAAGTGAAAAAAGTGAGGGTTGTCTTTCTGGTGGCAGTGCAGTCTGAGATCACAGAAACTACTATTGAAGTTTACAGAATGAAAAAATTCCCTTAAAAAAGCTTTGGCTGAGATCTGTGAGTGTTTACTAAACTCTGGAGGTTAGCAAATGGCAACTACTTAATTTTGTTAGTATCTGGCCTTGCACCCTGCTCTGTTACTTGTGTTTTCAATTTTAGTGATATCTGAATTTTTCTATTGGAACAACTGAATTGGGTAGTTAGGTTTGGTTTTCCTTATAATTATCAGTGTATGCTGATGCAATTTTTAATTCATTTGTACATAGGCAAGAGAAAACTAAGATTTTTTTCTTTTAGTTCTGAAAGTGCTGAAGCTCAATTTTTCTGGTAAAGTCAACAGAAAGAAGAATAGAAATTCTTTCTATTACTCTTAATGCCTTTTGTAGGTACAGTTTGTTTTCAGAGGAGCCTGGTTGTCATGGGAGACACAGTGGGAAATGTAGTGTTTTGAGCTAAAAACATTCTGTAGTATCTTTCTGTTGAACTCTGTAAAAGTGAAAATATCACTGTATAGACAGAACACTAAATTATTATGCTGTTACTATTTGTATCAACTGGATTTCTTAAAATTGTGGTTTGTTTGGGTTTTTTTCTGTTACTAAATGCTTAAAGAGTAATACTGTCCAAAATATTTGCAGTTTCAGTCACTAAGTAGTAGCCATTATTAATGACAAAATTAGAAACAAACAAATTAAAAAGATACCCTAAAGCCTCACAGTTGCCTGTATACGCCAGTTCAGCTTTAGCCAATTTCCTTCTACTCATATGATCACTTTCATCATTGTTGAAGAAATGATCCTGAATAAGTATGAAATGAGGGATGCTTGCTTATCTCTTGCTTTTCCTAGAGCCAGTATGAATTGTGTGTTGCAGATTTTGGTTTGGGGTTTGTTTTCTGAAACAAAGACCAGCCTGTTCTTTTTTCCTCAAGAGGAATGACCAGTCCTGCATAATGTATGCACACAAGAAATTGCACATGTACTTTAGACCTGTGAAGGAATAAATCCTCTGTAAATCCAGATAACTGAGTGTTCTTGAGTTTGTATTGGATTGATTTCACAAAAAGGTGTCAAGATGGTTGGTTGAGCCAGGCAGGTCCTTGACCTGAACCGGTATGGCTTTAGCTCTGGAGGTCATCTGATCCAAC
>VYZX01022776.1:11320-30789 GCA_013401335.1 Brachypteracias leptosomus
TAAGAAAAGGCAACTGTATCATCAGATTTCTTCGTCATAAACAATTTGGCTGCCAACTGATCAGTGTTATCTCTTAGACATGCCACATTATTTACATTTCTCTGGGAAGAACATATCGTCTTATTGACCTTCATGCAGCTAGATATCCATTAGTGATTTCCTTAGGGGTTTGTCAAGGTTCATACATTGCTTCTGCATTTGAAATTATATAGAAAAATATCCATTTTCTTTTTAATATTATTCTTTAATTCTCAGACATCTCTGTGCATTTTTTTCAAACACCTTCAGAATGAAATCCATTTCAAAGTAGACCCTGCTCTGTTGACTCTTCCTCAGCATTACATAATCATTCTTAAAATTATTTGGAAACATATAAGACCAAATCTGAAAAGATATTCCTATGAATACTCCTTTAGCTGCAAACTAAAGCTCTCTAAAGTTGGTACCACAGTGGAAAAGCTCTCTGAGTGAAGCCTAGTTCTGTTATTCTTACACGAAGTAGAACCTTACTCTATGAACAAATCCATATGATTTGTTTGTACCTTTGTGTTCTCTGTTTTATGTGAATTAAATTGGCCAAACTCAGTTCGTAATGATGACAGCATTTTCTCAGAGCAAGGTTAGATTTAGGTTCTTAGTTAACATAATTTTAATTGACCTGCAAAACCTGTAAAGGAATTTGAATATGTTTAGTAGGTTACATTATGTATTTAAATATGACTTGCTTCTATAAAGTTATAATACTTAAATTGCATAGAATCACGGAATTGTAGAATGAAGAAAGAACTGTAGTACATTACTTAGTCCATCTTTAGGTGTAAGTATGATATGCTTTATATATTTCATTGTTAATAGACATTTGATTAGAATTTTGTTTAAGATGCTTATTTTCTGAGGTTCCCATAATCTCCTAAGCAACCTACCACCAGTCTTACCAGTAAAAGTGTTTTCCCCATATATGAATTATTCTTTCATATATTAAAGTCAGCTTCTTCTTGTCCTAACTGTCAAGAACACAAGGATCTGAGTATACACTCTGAAACAGTTCTAAAGAGGACTTCACAGGAGGAGCTGAAAGCCACTGTACAGCTGGAAAACTATGATATAGCTGTCAACACAGAAGCATGGTGGGATGATTCACACAACTGGACTGCTGTGTTTGACAGCTATAAACTCTTTAGAAGGGATAAGCAGGAGAAGCAGTGGAGTGGCCCTTTATGTTAGGGCGTGCTTTGATTGTCTNCTGTTGACCAGTCACAAGTGGTGTTGCCCAAGGTTCAATATTGGGGCCAGTTCCCCAGAACTGGGAATAGAATCATCAGGGTTGAAAGGGACCTTAAAGATCATCTAGTTCCAATCCCCGTGCCATGGGCAGGGACACCTCATTACATCAGGTTGCTCAGAGCCCCATCCAGCCTGGCCTTAAAATTTCCAGGCATGGGGCTTCCACCACCTCTCTGGGCAATCTGTTCCAGTGTCTCACCACCCTCATGGGGAAGAACTTCTTCCTAACGTCTAATCTGAATCTACCCGCCTCTAGTTTTGATCCATTCCCCCTAGTCCTACCACTACCCAACATCCTAAAAAGTCCCTCCCCAGCTTTCTTGTAGGCCCCCTTAAGATACTGGAAGGCCACAATAAGGTCCCCTTGGAGCCTTCTCTTCTCCAGACTGAATAACCCCATATCCTTAGCAATGACTTGGATGAGAGGATTGAGGGCACCCTCAGTAAGTTTGCAGATGACATCGAGTTAGGTGAGAGTGTCGCTTCTGTTTGAAGATAGGGAGGCTCTACAGAGTGATCTGGATAGGCTGGATTGATGGACTGAGACCAGTGGTATGAGGTTCAACAAGGCCAAGTGCTGGGTCCTGCACTTGGGCCAAAACAACCCCCTGCAACACTACAGGCCTGGGGAAGAGTGGAAAGCTGCCTGTTGGAAAAGGACCTGGAGGGGTTGGTCAACAGCCTACTGAACATAAGCCAGCTGTGTGTCCAGGTGACCAAGAAAGCCAACAGCATCCTGACTTGTAGCAGAAATAGTGTGGCCAGCAGGACCAGGAAATTAATTGTCCCCCATACTTTGCAATTGTGAGGCTGCACTTTGAATACCATGTTCAGTTTTGGGCTCCTCACTCCAAGAAAGACATCAAGATGCTGGATTGGGTCCAAAGAAGGGCAACAAAGCTGGTGAAGGGTCTAGAGAAGAAGTCTTATGATGAGCAGCTGAGGGAACTGGAGTTGTTTAGCCTGGGGAAAAAGAGGCTCAAGGGGAGACCTTATTGCTCTCTACAACTATCTGAAAGGAGGTTGTAGCGAGGTGGGAGTTGGTTTATTCTCCCATGTAACAAGTGATAGGACAAGAAGAAAGAGCCTCAAGTTGTACCAGGGAAGGTTTAGGCTGAATATCAGGAAAGATTTCTTCACAGAAAGGTTCATAAAGTGCTGGAACAGGCTGCTCAGTGAAGTGGTGAAGTCACCATTCCTGGAGATATTTAAAAAATNCAGCCTTTCCTCATAAGGGAGACGCTCCACTCCCTTAATCATCCTAGTGGCTCTGCACTGGACTCTCTCCAGTAGCTCCCTGTCTTTCTTGAACTGGGGTGAAGCAGAGTTTCAACCCACCCACAGCATCAACTAGTGGCAACAAAGATGGCAGTTTTTACTTATAGTCTTGACCTGAAGAAATTAAAAGACATTTAACATTCTGTTAAATGTGTACACAGTCTTTTTAATACAGCATCATATCAGACGGCTGAACTAGTAATAAACCTAGTCTTTTAAATTTGGATGGACATTCTGAGACAGAGTGAACAACCATTTAACTCCCTTGTATTAAGAGATCAATCTACCAAAATATCACATATATTTGTCATGGCACTTTAATGGCCTTTGCTGGATTAAAGTAGCAGTAGAATTAGATATTATTTCAGATGAATGCTTGAACTTCAGTAAATGAAAAAGCGGTTCTTTGGGTACTAGTATGCTGTTTGTAGATTTCACTGTGACAGTATGATTGGAAATGTATCATCTTTGCTGCTTTGAAGTNTTTCAGGACTATTACTTCTCCCCTTCCTGCCCCATTTTGTATACTCTTGGCTTCTTTACTAGCAGTGCTAGATCAAAGCACCTGATGGTCAATTCAATTATTCTAAACCATTGTCTAAAGGGAACTTGAATTGGTACCTGAAAGTACCTATTTCTCTGCATAGACTAAAAACATGACAATTTCATGCAACCTATATTGGCCTTGGACAACTATCTTGAGATACCTATGTGAAATGAAGCCAATTCAAAATTTTGGTGGAATCACAGAATCACAGAACGTTAGAGTTTGGAAGGGACCTTGAAGGATCATCTAGTCCAACCCCCCTGCTAGAGCAGAATCACCCAGATCAGGTCACACAGGAACGCATCCAGGCAGGTTTTGAATGTCTCCAGAGAAGGAGACTCCACAACCTTTCTGGGCAGCCTGTTCCAGTGCTCTGTCACCCTCACTGTGAAAAAATTTTTCCTTGTGTTTACCCAAAACCTCCTATGCTCCAGCTTGCACCCATTGCCCCTTGTCCTATCACTGGATGTCACTAAGAAGAGCCTGGCTCCATCCTCCTGACACTTGCCCTTTGCAAATTTATAGATATTAATGAGGTCACCCCTCAGGCTCCTTTTCTCCAGGCTAAAGAGACCCAGCTCCCTCAGCCTTTCCTCATAAGGGAGACGCTCCACTCCCTTAATCATCCTAGTGGCTCTGCACTGGACTCTCTCCAGTAGCTCCCTGTCTTTCTTGAACTGGGGTGAAGCAGAGTTTCAACCCACCCACAGCATCAACTAGTGGCAACAAAGATGGCAGTTTTTACTTATAGTCTTGACCTGAAGAAATTAAAAGACATTTAACATTCTGTTAAATGTGTACACAGTCTTTTTAATACAGCATCATATCAGACGGCTGAACTAGTAATAAACCTAGTCTTTTAAATTTGGATGGACATTCTGAGACAGAGTGAACAACCATTTAACTCCCTTGTATTAAGAGATCAATCTACCAAAATATCACATATATTTGTCATGGCACTTTAATGGCCTTTGCTGGATTAAAGTAGCAGTAGAATTAGATATTATTTCAGATGAATGCTTGAACTTCAGTAAATGAAAAAGCGGTTCTTTGGGTACTAGTATGCTGTTTGTAGATTTCACTGTGACAGTATGATTGGAAATGTATCATCTTTGCTGCTTTGAAGTTTTAATGTCATCCTCTTTCATTTATGTCATTAAATATAAATGGTGTTGAAGGTTAAAACCCTTTCTGATATCTTGCATAAAAACGTGTTTCACAACTGGGCTACTGTTTATGAACATTTTGAACAATATATTTACATTTTCATTCATGGTAATATTAACGATGATATCTGACTTTACTAAACAGACTAAAATGATGATAGTCGTGGGTGAAGAAAAAATGGATAAAGATGGGATCAAAGGAACTATAATTCAAACTCTATCATCAGTTTTAACAATTCTTTTGCTCCTTTGCAAGAGGAAAGGATGAGACTTTTGACATATTTTGATACTGAAACTGGAAAGTACTTAACAATTAGACCTGAAAGGAAATTTCTGATTTCAGTTTGTGAGAAGGGTTCTGGAAAAAAAACAAGAATTAAGCAACAGAGAAAAGTCCACAAAATATGTAAAAAAAAATCTGAAAGTGCTATTTTACAAACATTTCATGACATGTTTTTTACTTTTAATATCTATCTTCTTCAGAATATAATGATAATTAAAACTAAACACTGATTACCAGCCGTAAATCCAATATAAAAGCTCTAGGTCATAGGAAGCAAGCTAAGAATAACAACATGATTAAAACTATATCTATGATCTGAGGAAAATAAAGTAGTTTAATTTCTTCCAGGCAGTTTTATTAGTGTAAGTTTTGCCTTTGGCTATAAACATATTTATGTATGATGATTTCAGCTATTGACTTTGGTAAATATGCTTCACTCATTCTTTGAGGGAAAGAAGAGGAAGCTATCCTTCAATATTAATTGTTTTTCAGTTATTCCTTATCTGTGAAATACAGTCTAAATTTAGCCACTCATAAACTAATCTTTGTGTTCCTTACCTGGAGACCTCAATCACTCTTATGATTTTGATTTCTTTTCTTTCAGAGAACAGAACAGTGCCTCTGCCTGAGAATCCCGAGGCTCCACGATTTGTGTCACTTGACGTGAGAGCACTAATTGAAAATCCTTGCAATTTTGTTTTTTAAAAATAATATCCTTTATTCCAATTTAGTGCTAGCTAACACTGATGCTCAAACTCAAAAGAGAACCAAAAATGATCTGGAGGAGAATATCTCATGTATTGAAGCATGCTACTGCTCATTACATTTACCTAGCAATTAACAAAGTACTTTAATTCCATGGTAGCTGCTGTCAACCCAAAACTTTGATAGTGTCCATTTTTGTCTCTTCAGAACTGATTCTGATCAGCATCCATGGAAACTGTCCATGCACTAGTGTTCTGATTTCACAGATTTCAAATTTGTAAAAGTTACTGGCTATCCCCCTAAGAATTTATTCCAGGTTACAAACGTGAAGATAGGAAGCCTCTAGCAGTTTCCTATGCACTGTTGACATGACAGCCATGGGGATGCAGTCTTTAGGAGAGAAGACACCACCATGAGACATACTGGTTTTAACCTGGAAGTTTCAGAAGCTTTTTTTTTTTTTTTTNTTTGAAATTGTTTTTTTTTTTTTTTTTTTTTTTTTTTAAATTTTTTTTATTCTCTTATGTGCAGCTTTAAAATATCTCCAACTCCCTCTCTTCTTTTTGACCACATAGTCATTCACTTCTCTCAAACCAACGTAATTTGACAGAAAGACATTGAACGACTAATGCCATTGAGGACATAACTAGATTTTAGCAGCCCCAGTGAGCACCATGGTTATGTTTATACTACTATGAAAAAGAGTACTTAAGATGGGTTGTCAGCTCTTGGCTGTGCTTGTTCCCTGTCTAAACATATTTGCTAGATCTCTGATGACATGATAGTGTATTATCTACCAGTAGACCAGGCCCACCCCAGGGCTGCCATCCTGCCTGGCCTTGGTCTGTCTCCATCCCCAGGGAGGTACCTGATGTCCAGGTCTGGGGCTGCCCCCAGCAGTCCCCCAGGGGCCCTGGAGCTGGCTGGGGCAGTGGGATGGATCTTGGCTGCCAGAACCTGCCCTGACATCCCTGGGGAGCTCCTGCTGCTCGTGGACCCAGGGGGCTACTGGATTGTGCTGCGCCCTGACATATTTTACTCTGTTTCATAAAATAAAAATTCAGCTAAGATCCTGTCTTGACCAACTGTCTGTCTCTGAGGTCAAAGATTAAAGATGCCTTGAAGACACTCAGAGAGTAACAGGCAGCCTACTGAAGTCAGCCTGCATATATATAATATACAAAGGGTGCATCAAAGATGTAGATGTAGACAGGAATACCAATGAGAGCCATGCAGTCTGCTCTGACTGCAATTACATTCTCCAAATACACAGTCCTCTGTACTCGCTGTTTTCTTATTGAAAATGCATGAGGATCTTGAGTGTAAATCTGTTTACATTTCATGTACTTATCCCATTATCTACAAGAAAACAATGTGTATTTTTTAAAAAAAGGGATTTGTTATCTTCAAACTTCTATAGGGTCTGAAGATTTAATCAGTAAGAAATAAATATTGCATTGCTTAAAGTACTAGTCTTAATAGAATCATAGAATCATAAAATCACAGAATCATAGAATTATAGTATCATAGGATGGTTTTGACTGGAAGAGGCCTTCAAGATAGTTGAGTCCAACCTTAGTCCTAGCCCTATCAACACCACTAAACCATGTCCCCAGGCGCAACATCTACCCGTCTCTTAAACACCTCCAGGGATGGTGACTCCACCACCTCCCTGGGCAGGCTGTTCCAATTCCTGACCACACTTTCAGTAAAGAAATTAGATGATTAGATGTTTAAAAACATGTTTAGAAATTAGATGAGTAGATGTTGAAAAAAAAGATGAATAACTTAAGTCCTCCACCTTTATGCAGATTTGGCCAGTGCTAAGAGGATCATATAATTCTTGCTTTTCTTTCTATTTGAAATTTTACTGCTTTGTGGTAATACTTTTTGAATGTCATGCAAAGCTTCAATTTTTTCGCATAAATACCATCAACTTTCTAAATGGAATTTCCAAGAAGTTCACAACTAGCTTCAAATTCTAAAATCCTTTATGTAAGATTTCCAAAGGGCAGAGACTAAACTCCAAAAATATTTAGTCTGTAGAGTGAGATGCAATATTGTCCTCCAATATATGAGAAAAAAGGTTACAAATTCAAATAACCTTTTGATAAGTTTCAGTTATAAAAAGCTATGTCCTTTTTCTTTTTTTTTCATTCTGTCTCACAATGAGTAAGGGATCAAAATGAAATCATGCTACAGAAGCAAGTTGAGTGTTAACATAAATGCCATTATAGACTAATATAGATTTCTTTGTCCGGCTAATGTCGCAGGTAGTTCAGCATGGAGTCACAAAATGAAATTCAGCATATAACTGTTTTATTTGTTTCCTTCTTCCTAAATAGCTTTCCTTCTGCACTGGTAACAGGAAGCAACATCATGAGCATATTGTCAGATATTTTAATAATTACCTTGTAAAAGTCATGAAAACAATTCTATATTTTCTAGTCATTTTGAAGAGGATCATTCCAACCTGAGGTAGAAAGGAAATGGTTCTTCTCTCATTCTGAAAGAAATAGTGAACTCTGATTTTTATTGAAAATGAAAAAGAGATATCACTGGTAAAATCTGAGCTCTTCCTTCACCACATCAATGAACTTCATGTAAAACACAATTGTTCTGTATAAAATTTCTCTTCAAGCATCAAATATACTTATTCTGTTTCTCAGGTCTCAACTTCAACTGATACTAATAGATGAAACTAGTGTCTTCAGTTTACCTTACTGAATGTCAGATTTTCCTATACCTATTATGGGTATATTACTTACTTTCTGTATTTCATTCTGAAAATTTTCCTATATGTAGGCCAAAAGCAGCTTATGATTAAGCTCGTTGTCTTGAAGGGACTGATCTGGCAATTCTCACCTGTGCAAACTTCTCACTGAATAAAGACTTGCCTTTTAATGATTTAGATGTGCTTTTGCTGCTGCTACACACTCTCAGAGTCTTGCTCGAGCAGCAATTCAGATCATGTTTGTTCCTAGGCACAATAGAAGCTTCATACCCAACTACTGTACATTTTCTTTATATATTTCAGACTATTCAAGTACTCTATGATACAATCCTCTTGATTACAGCCTACATAAGATCGTTATTGACACAAAGGATCATGCATTTCAAATATCTTGCAAGCAGAAAAAGATGTGCTATGCTTCCACCTAATCTGTTTGCTTTCATGGTTACCATAAACCAAGAGATGATCTTTTAGTTAGTGCTTGTCATTTGATTCCCAAATCAGAAAAAAAGGGATTCTAAGAGAATTGGACAAATTTTGTATCTGCCATTTAATGTCCTTTAAATCTAGTTGAATTTCCCAGATTATTTTTACCACTAATAAATATAAAAGTCAAATGTTTTTTGATCTCTACTGTACTGTGACTGATGAAGGCCTGTAGTATGGATCATATGAAAAACTGCCTTCTAGCAGCCAAATTAAGTCTTTGTAACAAGTCTGAATGGGAGTTTTTAAAATAGTGACCATCCTCAGTAGTTCTAGATAAGCACTATGCCTCCAGTGCCTACAAATTTTTATTTTTATTTTTTTTTGCTTGTTTGCTTTTTGGTTGATCAGGCTGATCTTAAAGCTCTACAGTTGAACAAATTAGGATGCAACTGCCCTAACCAACCCTTCCTAGTATCAAACACCTTCTGCTGTACTAAAGCTGTCACTTCATGTCCTACTCTTTATCTGATCCCCTTTAAAAAAAAAATTAACAGATTTCAACACTTGGGCACCGGTTTCTTTACATATTCACTATTCCTACAGATAAGTGCAGAAACTTTGTGTTTAGATAGCAAAATCATGACTGTATCCAAAGAAAAAAACCCCAACAAACCTTGGCTTTTATTTATAAAATTATTTTTCAAGGTATAGGAAGAAAAAACCTCTTTTGCAGTTCTTGGCAACCAGCATTTCTTTGAAGTTTCTGCTTTAGTGTGTGACATTGCAAAGATTTTTCTGTAAAATTGACAGCAGATTAAATCACAGATTAGACAGCTGCTTTCTTTGAAGTTTGCATGAATGAGTGATTTATTCATGAATGTCTAACAGGTAAGAGACTGATAGGCAGATCTTTATATCATGTGTCACCTAAACAGCTTCTGTAATGACCAACTATTTATTGAGAAAAGGCTTGGCAAAACATACCAGACTGCAATGAATCACAAAAATCTGCTTACAAAATAACAATATATATACTGCTATCACCTTCCTACAGACATGCCTGAAGTTAAAGATTATAGTGGTATATTCATGCAAAAGATACACCATCAGACACTGTGGTATCATCCCCCTGTACCTTAGTATTCTTAGTATTCAGTCTGAAACTTTGACTGTACGTTTCGTAAAACATACCACTAAAATGATAAACAATATGGAACAAAGAAATCTTCTCTTCACAGTGGATTTCTAGTTTCTGCAAAGCATACCAGTTCTGGAAAGAATTGTGGGTTTGGCTGGGGAAGATCTTTACACTTGCAAGGGAAGTATGTATTTAGTTTGTTTCAGCAAATCTTGAACTTCCCTGTAATAGATGTAGTAGAAGATTTAACAGTGTAATGGTCCCTTTTGTAACTCTGTCTTTATATCTACAATTTGATTATACCACTTCTGAGTCTTAATACATTTAATTGACTTTATTGTATTGTTTTTGACCCATGCTATGCATTGCTCCCTAAGGTGGAGTAACTAACAAACAAACAAAAAGTTAAATACAAGAAAAATACTGTATCAGTTAATTTAACACAAAGAATAGCTTACAGTTGTACGGCATTTTTATTGTCAGGTGTTCCCAGAGCAGACCAGAACTCTAACAATTGTTTAATCAACTTAGAGAGGAACTATGAAAGCCAACTTCATTCTGGTCTGAAGCTGAGCAGATTCTTAAAAGTACAAAAAAAAAAAAAAAATAAAAAAATTCATTAAACAATTGTGCTTTGAAAAGAGCTGAAAGGAAAAATGGTGGGTTGTCAAACTACAGCTTTAAGTAAATGTACTTAAGCAAACAAATAAATGTAAAGGTGATGTCAGTGCATTTCAAGTTTCAAAAATGAAAAATAAGTGTATATTCTGAATCTACCTCAGATGTAGGAACATCATTGGAATATCAGGTTTATGCAGCATTTCATTCTTTACAAAAAATGCATCTATAAATATTTGAGAACTCATTGTAAAATACAGCGTCACCAACAATTATTTCAGTTTGGAGCGACAGTTTAGGGCTAGTTCAGATGGAGGTGTGCCACTGATGAATTATCATAGCCACACCATACATTTTGGTTTCAGAGGCAATTCAAGCATGGATCAGCTTGAATTGAGGTGTCTCACTGGATGACAACACATTGTGACAACTTACACAAGACATTTGCCTATTGCTTGATTTCTCCTGTTTTCAGGCTTTCTATCCATTAGTGTGCCAATAGTACTAATAAAATGTAGTGAGCTGATTCTAATTATCTTTCAAATTTCTAATAAATATGCACTGTAGGAGTGAAAAAGATTCTAAGAAACAGGAAGATAATAATCACGAGAGAGTTCAAAAGTATCTAATACCTAAGCAGTCTTGCTGGAAGAGACAAGTTCTTATCCTGTGCCAGGCACTGGATTCTTAACTAATATGGTTACTCTATGTCATCCTATTGTTATTATTTCTTTACATCTCAGATTAGCTATGTGTTTGATCACTAAATATAATGTTACGATTCATATGTTGATGTGTTAACAATTTATTTTGTCAGAAACATCAACATATACTTTAAAGTGTTGTCTTAGGGACAAAAGCTTGTTGGCATCTTCATTGTGATTAGAATCATAGAATGTTTTAGACTGGAAGGGACCTCTAGAGGTCATCTGGTCCAACCTCCCTACACAAGTAGAGACATCTCTACCTAGGTCAGGTTGCTCAAAGCCCCATCAAGCCTCACCTTGAATGACTCAAGGGATGGGGCCTCCACCACCTCCCTGGGCAGCCCATTCCAGTGACTTATTACCCTCATGTTAAAGAACTTTTTTCTAATATCCAGTAAATCTACCCTTTCCTAGATTAAAACCGTTACTCCTTGTTACAAACCCTTTTGAATAGACCTACCCCTGCCCTCCTGTAGGCCACCTTCAGGTACTGCAAGGTCACTATAAGGTCCCCCCAGAGCCTTCTCTTCTTCAGGCTGAACAGCCCCAACTCTCTCAGCCTGTCTTCATATGAGAGATGTTCCATTCCCCTGATCATTTTGGTGGCCCTCCTCTGGACATGCTCCAATATGTCCACATCCTTCCTGTGCTGGGATCTCCAGAACTGGACGCAGTACTCCAGGTGAGGTCTCACCAGGGCAGAGTAGAGGGGCAGAATCACCTCTCTTGATCTGCTGGCCATAGTTCTTTTGATGCAGCCCAGGATGGGATTGGCCTTCTGGGCTGCGATTGCACATTGGTGGCTCATATCCAGTTTTTCATCCACCAGCACCCCCAAGTCCCTTTCCACAGGACTCCTCTCCAGTATATCCTCTCCCAGCCTATACTGATAGTGCTGGTTACCCCGGCCCAGGCGCAGGACCCTGAACTTGGCCTTGTTGAACCTCATAAGATTCATCTGGGCCCACCTCTCCAGCCTATCCAGGTCCCTCTGGATGGCATCCCGTCCCTCTGGCATACCTTCTATCTGAAAAAAGCCCTAAAAGTTAAAATCATGTTTTCTGAAAAAAAAGAGTCAACCTTTTTTTTTTTTTTTCCTCACATATCCCATCAACTAAAGCCAAGAAAACAGAATAACAAAAAACCCTAACATTCCTACTGAAGTACACCTCATTAGGTGTTGAACTCATCATAAGGCATAAATTAAATACCCAAATACATATAAAAATATGAATAATTATTAGGGATTTATAGAGCATCTAAAGATGGACAGGTATATTTCAAATTATTTCTGATGAGATTTGGAGGTGGCAAACAACCTTGAAAACTAGGGAAGCATTTTAAAGTAATGAGTATGTGTCTTGTCTTAAAAAGAGAGTTAGATAAGTATGTAATAATAAATATGGAACTGTATAGATAACAATGAAAAGCAACAAAATCTCAAACAAGCTGTTCCTAAATGAGCATCATCAAACCTGTGCGTTGACTGTCAGGGCTTTGGAGAAAACAAATCGTATTCTGATTATATAATTGAACACCAAGTACCTATAAAAGAAACTGAATGCTTTGACTTTTCAACTCCGGTAAGACACATCCTAAAAACTTTTAGGGTATACTGCTGTGATTTAGGTTTCTCCCATCAGATACCTTGGCATTATTGCTACCATATAGAACCATCTGCAACATTTTGCTTCTACAGAGTCTTATGGGACGATCAATGTTTACTTTCTCTTTGTATGTTGAACTGATGAATATTAAGTTTGAGGAATAATTTTTGGATCACATAAGTTTTTTTAAAATTAATTTGGTCTGGTATATTTACCACCATTTTCTGTTTGCCTTTCTCGGACAGTTGTCTGACTGATCTTACTTACAAGGTTATTAAAAAAGAAAATTAGTTTTAAAAGTTCATAGACTCCATTAAGGAGCATTACCCTGTTTTTCAGTCGGGATTTTGAGCCTTACATCAGACATCATGTTCAACCAGTCATGGATCTAAAATAACATGATTACAGAAAGCTAAACTAAAAAAAAATTACTTATGCTTGAACTAATAAGCCGCTGAGTCAAATATATTTGTAAAGACAGCAAAATGACTGAATAAAGATGTAAGTTTGAGAGACTTAATGCATTTACAGATACGTGAACAAAAGAAGCATGATCAATTTTTAATCTCTCTACTGAGATCTGTTTATGCAAGTTTATAGTAAGCACAATATTCACGGATGAAAAATCTAAACAAATTGGTATATGTCAAATACTTGAAATTAATTTTATTTGCTTTGTTTATATGTCTGAATTTAAAATACTTTTAAAATACTGTTGATTTACAGCCTAATGTCATGATTATGGCAAAGTTAGGAGAACTTCTGACAGAAAAGACTTTCAAACTTCTCAAAATTTTTTTTTATAAAACTATCTGTTTCAGTTTCTCTGTACTGTACTACAATTTTCCCTGTATTTTCATTGTCTTGGAAACAGTATGTGAACTGTGAATAGTTTTCTATATGGAGTCAAGACCTGCACTGCTCTGTTCAAGTTGTGCATTCCAGGAATCAAGATGCTTGAAATTACAGTTAAATTTTCTTTGTTGCTTTTTTTTTTTTCCCCCCCAAAAGCATCATTCCTTTTTACATATTTATTTATTCATTGCTTGTGTCAACACATGCATATTATCAGCCAGGGTACTTTTATAACACATGCCTGTACATGTTTTGAAATTAAACTGTCACTCTCATAAAGAAGTCACTGACAGCAAAGGAATTAACTGCTAATTAAAAATATTTTGATAATCTGTCCTTTGTGTATCTGCTTTCTGAAAACCTGTGTCTGTTTACAGTCAGGCAAACATTTAGCATATCTTCATATGTACAAATAGTTATGTAACAAGTACACTTCTAGCTCTTATGCCTCAGGCTACAGATGTCCCTCTGAAGTTTAAAGCCATATGTCAACATGAATTTATTGTGTATTAATGATAAATCTCCCTCCTGTCATTCAAAGATCAGTCTCTCTATAGAGATCTGCAGAACATGGTGTCTGATTTCAGAATGAAATAAGGATAACTTAACCATAAACCTCTCCAGACAGTTTGACTTGAACCAGCAAAACAGAAAATATCCAACAGTATTTGCAATATCCACTGCTTCAACAGTAGGATGAGGGAAGGACGTTAATAAAATTCCAAGGATTTTTCTTGGATTTTTGTTTTATCCATGACATTTTGCCTAATCCTTCCTCATCCAATACAGTATTGAAGCACTGGTCAAAAAGAAGAAACAATGTCTCTTAAAAAGGTCATTTCCAATTACTTCTTTAGTATATAACTTCCCTTGGAAATCTTTACTCTTTCTATGTCTTTTCTATGTCACTGCATTTCCATAACATCACTGCCTTGTCCTATCTTTGGCTTTTTTGCACTGGGGTTTCTGCAAATGAAGAAATATATCTAGATGTATACGTGGAAAAATTATATACTTAAATAAATATATACTATTTAAATTACCTAAACATGTATAATTTCCACTTAGATTTGTGTATATTGTATATATAAATATATGTGTTGCATTTTGAACAACATATATAAATATATTATTCAAACATATACATTTGCAACTATATAAATACAAAACTCAAGGAAATTCCATCAAGTCTTTGATATCTATCCTATATGTCTTCCTCTCACCTGCATTGGCAGAGGTAGACATCATACTTTCTTATTAACTTGACGCAGTTTTGCAGGCATTATCTATCTATGATCTACAGTTTTACGGTCTCAAAAATAGATGGTACTAATAAATTCTACATTTACAGGAATGTTCCCAACTAGGAAAGTATAAGTTGTTTGTGCCCTCTGATGACACACTCCTTATTGGCCTTTAGTACCAATAGTGTCTTTGACTCAATTACTAGGGATGAACCAGATAGAGAGGATCCTGCTTTCTACTTCCAGGATGGAAGTAACTTCTACTGAATGTTACAGGAGTTACTCATCAGTGTAGGAGAAGAGTGCCTACGTGCTGCATTAAAATAAGAAAAGCATATTGCTCTTTAATATAAAACATGTTAAGGGTGACATAATATATTGACAGTTCTTATGAAAGACCTGATTAAACTACTTGGACCTGAAATATTACCTCGCACACTAGAAATGTCAAACAGAAATCACCTCGAAATGTGAATTTGAATCACGTTCCCTGCTAGTTTACCCTGGGATAACCTTTTTGAGCGTCAATGTTTTTCAACTTCAGCCAGCACAGACTTTGGTTCATCAGTGTTTTCTAAACAAGATGCTTCCACAGACACTTTTAGGTCCCCAAGAAGAGCTAGTCTATCAAAAACTCTTTGGTTCTTTGAAGGAGAGAATCTGACCTCTCCATTCATTGTATGTGAATAGCTGTATGCAGGTGGGTATATGTGCACATGCACAATATATATGCATGCATATGTAGATATTGAATGAAATGATATATACAGAAATCTTGTTTTATCTAATTTTATCACATAATTTTAATGACATTTTATCCTTTTTGGATGATAATATGAGTAGGTGTTCATAGACAAAGAAATTGAGACTCTCATTATTATTGTGAACCCAGCCCTGTATTTTAGACCTCTTGCTACTTGGGAGGCCACGACAGAAAATGTTTTTAAGTAAACCAGTAAATCTTTTGCATTAAGAAAAAAAAAGACCTAGAAACTTTGGAAACAAATGAAACCCATAGTAAAACTGGCACAGAACTATCAGCACTACTCAAAATTTTAAAAATTAATTTTGCAATTAGCTAGAAGTTTGATAGATTAGAGATTTTAAACCAAGACAAAGTTCCAAAAAATATTATTTTTTGAACAGCGAAGAAAAAGGAGTTGAGCATGAGATTAAAAAAAGAATCAGAAAAGAAGGCATATTCACTATGTGCACACAGCCCACATGAATGTTAATGGCATATGCACCACAGCTGAAGGAACACAAGGAAACATCAGTTATCAGAACAATAATTCTTCATAGGAGAAATACACACTATTCTCCCTTGTGATAACCTGAGCTTCTGTCTTATATAGTGATGTGGATATTAACACAAGCAGTTTCTGGGTCACTTCTTTGAATTTGAGGACAGCAGGCAAGGTCTGGTCATGCCCATAATAGTGCATGTTCTTACACTCTAAAATAAGATGGCAGCTTTCAAATATCAGTTGAAAATTAAACACTTGTGTGGTGGGTTGACTTTGGCTGTATGCCAGGTGCCACCAAGCTGCTTTATCTCTTCCCTCCTCAACTGGACTGGGAAAAGAAAATATGATGAAAAGCTCATGGGTCAAGATAAAGACAGAGAGAGATCATCCAGCAATCACTGTCATGAGCAAAACAGACTTGACGTGGGGAAATTAATTTAATTTATTGAAAATCAATAGAGTAGGATAATGAGAAACAAAATGAATTCTTAAAACACATTCCCCTCACCCTTCTCTTCTTCTTCATTCCTGGCTTCTCTACTTCCTCCCCTCAGCAGCGCAAGAGGATGGAGAGGTCGTGGTCAATTCATCATGCATGGTCTCTGTCACTACTTCCTCCTCACACTCTTCACCTGCTCCAGTGTGGGGGGTTTCACATATAGGAGGCAGTCCTCCATGAAATTCTTCAACATTGGTCCTTCCCACAGACTATACAGTCCTTAAGGAACAGACTACTCCAGTGTCGATCCTCCATGGGATCACAAGACCTATCAGGGACTTGCTCAGGCATGGGCAATCCATGGGCTCACAGTCTCCTTTGGGTGCATTCAGATGTTTTGGTGTGTGGTCCCCAGTGACCTGCAGGTAGATATTTGCATCCCTGTGGACCTCCATGGACTACAGGGGTCCAACCTGCCTCACCATAGTCTTCACCATGCAGGGTAATCTGCTCTGGTGCTCTCCTTCCCCTCCTTCTTCACTGACCTTGGTGTCTGCGGAGTTCTCTTTTTTGTTCTTACTCTTCTCTTCCAGCTGCTGTTCTGAAGCAGTGTTTTCCCCTTCTTAAATATGTTATCACAGAATTTCTACCACTGTTGCTGATTGGCTTGGCCTTGGTCAGTGGCAGGTCTGTCTGGGAGCCAGCTGACACTGGCTATATTGGATGCAGGGGAAGCTTCTAGAAGCTTCTTATAGAATCCACCCTGGTAGCCCCCCTGACTGCAAAAAACCTTACCACATAAACCAAATACACACTTGTTTGTAGTATCTCCAGAAACACACCCATGTATTCCCTGGAAGCATGGTTGTTGGCCCAGGCCAAAAATGCATCAAATCACTGCAAGAGATGACAGAATCACATTGCTTAGGCTCTGACAATGTTTAACTTAATTAACTTCTCCTATTACTGTTTGAAACAGTCATTTTTTAGGAACGTGTATCCTGTTGCAGTGAAACTCAACATCCTTCTCAGTTAACTAATGTTAATCATGCTATTTCACCTGAAAATCTCTGCAAAGAAAATAAGAGAAAGTTAGCAGTAAAAATATCTAAAAAACCCAAAAAGTATACTCTAGAAAGAATAATCTAATGACACATTTAATTCACTGTAGTTTGATAGGTCAGGGATGACACTAGTAAATGAGATGTTCAGGATAAGGGAGTGAACTTGATTGTGAGTATCACAGGACCCTGAGCTGTTCACAACTAGGAAGAGGACCTACTTTACTTATTTAAACTTTTTAAAATGGGAATACAGGTTGAGTGCAGCCCATATATGGTTAGGGGAAGTTTGCAGTATTATTTCATTTACTGTCTATGACAGGATTTGTCCACGGAGGTTAAAATCTCAAAAATCTATGCAGAAGAGTAGGAAATAAGGAGAAAATAATTTCAGTGTTGAGAAGAGCTAACAATGTGTCTTCAAAATTTCACAAAAGTGACAGATTTTTAAATGAATACAATAATTTGAAAGTCAAAATATGTAACTTGTCTGATGGATCAAAGAAGCATGGCTGTGTTGGTATTGTATATAAAGAAACATTGATGAAGGTGTAGCAGTGACAGATTATTAGGAGACAGTAATTGATAAGAAACTTGCAAAAAGCACAGAAAGAGATGTTAAGCAGGGGCCTCCTAGAAGGAAGGAAGGAAGGAAGGAAGGAAGGAAGGAGGGAAAAGCAAGGAGGTGGGGAGAGAGAAAGGAGGGAGGGAGAGGGAGAGAGAATGTTTACACAAGAATTTGATAAGACAGTCAAACAGTAGAGCATGGTGCCCAGAGAGGTGCTGTCTCCACCTTTGCAAATGTTCAAGATTCAACTAGACTAAGCTTAAAAAAACCTTGTCTGACTTATAGTTGGCTCTGCTTTGAGTATGAGGTTGGGCCAGAGATTTCCTCAGGTCCTTTCTGACCTGAGTTATCTTATGATTCTAAGACCACAGATCTCAGCATTAACAAGAATATCTTGGATGGAAAAGTAGCATGGTTGCAGTTGCACTGACATAGAAGTGGTTTATAGTGTATCCTTTAAGGAAATAGCTATGCCTACATTAATCATCATCTGATAAATATTACTGCATCCATATCCATATTGAAGCAGCTACATAGTCTTTCCAGAACAGTTAATACAGTCCGCATTTTTAATGCAAAGAAGCCCTATATTGCCAAGGTACAAAAACCCAACACCATCACTCTACTGTAAAGAAGCAATTTGCTAAAATACCATCATCATCCATCAGCTACTAATCTTCAAGTGGCAATAATTACTAAATGTTCTTGTGCTTACTGAACTAGGCAAAGACAGGATATAAACACCTTGCTAAATCACTTGAGCAATAAGTTACAATGTTATGTCATACAGCTTGAGTAAATACTGTTGACTTGGAGTTCACAGTAAGAACACAGAGGGGCAGAAAGTTTCATTGCCCTAAGTAGGAGAGCAGATTCCTCATAATAAAGCATCTTTCTTCAGTCTTAATGGAAAGAAATCTCTGTTTATCACATACTTTATGAATCAGGTGCCTCTTCCAAACTTGTCTAATCACCATGAATCATGTTCAAATGCTGAATGTATTTTGTAATGCTTTCTAAAGTTCAGAAAAGTTGCATGAGAGTGGTTTTTAGATCCATATGTCATGACAAGTAACACTGTTTCTCAATGCACTGCTTTAAAAAATATAGATTTATGTGGAAAAATATGCCAAATTCATTTACTCTCTCTGTCAGTGAAGTTCCCAAATAATTCGGTCTTTTTATGTAATATAACAAAACATAAATGCAGACATATGATTTTAAACACATTTTATGTCTGGAAAAATTTTTTTTAAATAGTATTTAAGTCTGGGGGTTAGTGAGTAAGAGTACTTTACCCAATATCAAAATCCAGTAGTATACCACTAATTTCTGTGTTTGGATTTTTCAGGATAAATTTAGATTCATGAAATGAAGATGTTATAAAACAATAGTAACAGTTGAAACTTGTCTTCTTTTTACAGTCAGCCAGGGTTCCTGTGTTAGGACTTAATAACCAAGAATAGAAATAAGACAAAAAAAATTTAAAAAAAAAAGAAATTGAGTGATTAAGCACTTATATATAAGGCAGTGTCTCAGGAACAGTCCTGTATGTTTTA
>VYZX01022777.1:3723-48982 GCA_013401335.1 Brachypteracias leptosomus
TGGGAGTTCCAACACCATTGTGTCACTATACTGCACATAATGAACTCATGGGTATTAGAGTACTATTCTGGAATTACTTTAAAAGGGCATAAAATGACAAGAAAGAAAAGCTTATTTGTAGGCAAAGTTAGATACATCTCAGTTTACCTTTGCGTATGCTTTTCCTCCTTTTAACTCCTAGAAAAAAGAAAAAAAGACACACCATTAAGCTACTAAAGATACTGGTGGGGTTTTTTTTGTTTGGTTTGGGATTTTTTAGAGAACCAAATACTAATTTTCATTTAAAAATAGCTCAACATACGTTTGCTAGGCTGTACTGTTGGCATGTAGAACTTAGTACTAATAATGTCTTTGGTGAAGGCCAGCTAAAGACTGTCATCTTGTGGAGGAAGGAAAGGTGAGTGCCTGATGCCAACAAGCATTTGGGTCTTGCAAAGTCTAGTCCCAAAGGAAGGAAGTGCTGCATACAAAATTCTGGTGCTTAGCACAGTTCAAAGCTTCTAAGTTTACTGTTGCTTGCTAGAAGTGTCTACTGAGGGCTAACTTTAAAAAGACTGATGAGCAATTCCTTTGCCATCCTGCTGGAATAAGTGTTCTTTTCAATAAGAACATAAAACCCCATGAATTAGTCAAACTAAGGTAATTAATAAGATTACTATGAAATTTTGACTATAAGAATACCTTACATGCTTGCAGCTAATATTTATGAAGCTTATCAGATATTTAAAATTAAACCAAAAACATGTGAAGAAAGAGCAGGGAAGGAGGAGAGTATGAAAAAAGAGCTGCTTACCTTCCGTACAGACACCCTGCAAATGCAAGTATCCAGAATCCCTGTTGTGGCACTGGCGCTGATTTTACACAGAAATAAGAACTTTTTCTTCCAGCGGACACAGTTTGCCTGTACGACCTCCCTGCAAATAGAAAATGTATGCTTACTATCTGTTGCATATACACTCAGGACCATAAAACACAATAGGACAGCTCAAGACCAAACACTGGTTGCACTATTTGTAGAGTGGCCACTTCATGCAAAATCTGATCCAAGGCCTGAATGATCGTCCTTCACTATCCTCCTTGAGTAGCAATGACTGATAACTGTTTCAAACATTGTACACAATATTAGACCTATAGAAAAATTTAACAGCCACGTGTTTTTGCGAGTGAATGAGGCTGTGATTTCTGCAGTTTGCCTTGGGAGAGTGAAGTCTTCCTGAACATTAGCTTGCAGGCACTGTCATCCAAGCTGCTGAGCTTTGCAGTGTGCTCAAGATACTTTGACAAGCAGTTTTTCAATACAGAGAAAGGGAACATCATACCAGATAAATTTGAAGCCTGGAAAAACACAAAGGAGATGATGTACGGTAACCGGACACATAAATAAACACACTTGAGACAAACAAGAATTTCAGCTACATGCTGGGAGCTTGCCACTTGAGAGCAAAGTAAGACAACTCATGTCTGAATGGATTTGTTTACTGCAGGAGGATTACAACCTGATGATATGATGCAGCTGAAAAAAAGGCAAAATATAGGATGCTTTCAGCTATATTAATGGTATAAGACTCAAACATAACACATTATTCTGTTTGGGTAATTCTGGTTAAGCAAGAATAGACTCCAAAATGAACAGAGATGGGGAGGACAACTAGAAAACTCCAGCATCTTGTAAGGAAAAATCACATATAATAAAAATACACTAAGTAATTAAAACACTTTAGAGGCCAAATAACTTTAAGTCAAATGAAAAGTTGTTAGAATAAAATAAAACATAACCAAACACTCATTTATAACTGAAAATTACAAGGTTCAAACCACAGAGCAAGTTTCTAGAATGGTCTTCAAACAAGAGAAGTAGGAGCAAAAAAGTCTTACTGTATTTGAAGACAAGGTTGGCCAGTTTGTCAGTGACAGGGGATATAAAGACTGTGATTCTGAGGGACCTGCCTCAATGATCAAAAGCTCTTTTCTAGTCCCACATTTCTAAACTCAGAACTGTGGAGAAACTGCTAATTTCTTCTACGGCTCTAATCACTCAAGTAGTCTTCACACATTAAAGCAATATCTGTCCTTTTCTTCCTCTATGCTTTTTCTAATACATACATTCCTATGTTTTATATTAACTTCTTACAGCAGCTTATGATTGAAGACCCATCTGACATCTTTAACGGAGGTAGAATTCCACCTAATCTGGAGTCAGAGTTTATCTCCTGTGGAGAAATGATGAATCACAAGGCTCAAGCAAAAGCTCCGATTTGCTGTGCTGGTGAGATTGCCAGCTACAGTGCTTACTGGAACCATGACTTCCTAAGGTAGGAACAAATTAGGCTACCTAAAATGAGTCAGCTCAATGACCACAAAAAATTAACGGATTCTGATAATACAACACTGAATCATGTTGGAGCATGTGACCTAAAAGGAACAGGTTCTGTACACACGAGTTACCTACCTTTCATCCGTTATATTTTATATCATAAACTTCCCTCTGCTTTGGAAAAAAAAAAAATCCCAAACTGCCAGTATATGAGTTATTTAAATCCAAAATAGAAACTGAATTCAAAAAAGGCAAGTTACTATTAGTTACATCCTCTACTGGAAACAGGCCCAACCAATAAGTCATCAAGTAAAATACGATCTTAAAGGGATATCTGATAACTGCTAATATTTGTTACACTTAGAAGGCCCAGGAATAACTTGGAGCACTTACATGATAGTTGCTCAACTCTCAGATAAAGAAAATAGTCAATTAGATGTCTACCATCAAGCAGAAAACAGCTCTCCAAGTGCATGGGTATTTGGGGCCTGCATATTTGCAAGCTCCTATACGTTGTGCTTAAAGATAATGCAACTCCTGAGAATGCTATTTTTCTGCAGATCACAGTGGCCTAGTAACTTAGAAATTAAATCTCCATTTTTTTTTTTAAAGTTCTTTTTTTCCTAAGTAACATTTTGAGCTTATCCTAAAAACAAACAAAAAATCCCTCTTCTCTCTTAAAACCACCAGCACATCAAAATCAGTTTACCTTTTTCATGAGCCGTCTAGCTACAAATTTTTTCTTCAAATAAAGAAGTGATATTTATGCCACTATCTTAAGTTATTAAATTCACCGTAGTACTCTGATCCTTCTGTCAACAGTTCTGTCAGGAAAGACTGAGAATGCCAGAAGCTCTTATAAAACAATACTAGTGTCCTCTTGTGAGCACCAGAAGCAACAGGCCTGCATCAATACTGAAAGACAATGGACTTGCTAGATTTGCTCATGTGCTTAACCCTGCTGGTAGTTGCCCTAATTTTCAGGAGATTGTTAGACTAATAGGACTGAGTGGGAAGGTGAATTTGAATGCAGATTAACTAAGTGATATAGTTGGTCAAGGTTTTCTTTCACTAAGAAGATCACATTTTTAGCACATTGGTAGTATTCCTCCCCAAAATAACCAAATGCATAGTCACAAAAACACCCAGAACTGGATTTTATATGTAGTTTCAGCACAGCGTAAAGATCTCAGCTTTAACATACCACTATAATTAAAAAACCTCTACATTAAAAGGATAATTAAAAATGCTGTCACCTAACCAAAGTGATTGTTGTAGCCAGCTGTCTGCTTTTCTAGACTTTAAAGAGTTACCGAAATTAAATCTTACCAGAACTAATTAATACTAAAATGCATGCAATTACACAAACATTTATTAAGTTTCAAAAAGCAAGAACACTTAATCCTTTGACTTAAGCTCTATCTCTAGTCTCAGATCAAGGCATTCAGCTATGAATATGAATCCACAGGGAGCCTGTATTTGCATACTACAATGCATCCAATAATATCTGCAAAACAACCCAGTCTCAGGTTTTGGAAACTAGAAGCAACGCAGATTTTCTGCTATTCATTATAAGGCTATAAAACAATGCTACAATGCTTAAAGTGTTTACTTGTTGCCCATAAAGGTCAAAAAATCCCTTCTCATATCATCTGCTCATCATACAAGTAGGACAGTTGTCGTCATCATCTTCCCTTATCACCCAGGATACCATTGCGACTACCAGTAACAGAATCATTTCTCCTCCTATTCAACATTTCACTAAGTTCTTCTAGTGTTTTTACATCTGTAACATTTCCAGTTATTAAGTAACAATACTTGTTCATAAAAAAAAAAAACATTTCTGTAAACTGGTACAGTCAAAGTAACGCACCAAAATCTTTGCACAACTCACTACTATGGTTCAGGTTATGTTTCTGCTTCTCAGAACAGCTTTCTACCTTTGTGACCTACAGTCATAGTATTCCAGACATCACTAACATTATAGTAAGATAATTTAGTCAATATGTGATTTTGCTTGTAAAGACATGATAAATGTAAGTAACATTTGCTTGAGAAATGCAAATGTCCTTAAAGCCTTTAAGGATTTTGAATTTATTTCAACATACAAATAGTACTGTATGCATATCATCGTTCAAACAAGGAAAATAGTACAAAACCACTATGCTTTTGGAAGACAATCCATTCATATCACAGGTCAGGATGTATTCAAGCAAATAATCTAATAAACATTAAATAGGATGATCAGGTTCTTAAGTTCTCTTACAAGAAAGTAAAAGTTACAGCAAAAAGGCATCAGTTATAGATACTGATACTCTAATTCTTGTGTAAATAAAATCAGGTAAAACCAGGAATACCCCTTTCTCCTCATAAGGATGTCAAAAAAAATCATCTTTCACTGGCACATTGTTTTAAAAAGAAGATATTTGAAACATTTGTAAACAATCTACAAAAAAACCCCAACTGCCTCCCCTCCCAAACAGTTCTTCTAATTCCATTATATAATGAAAATTTTCACATATTTTAATGAAGGTAATTTTTGTATAAAGAAAAGCACCATCAAGTTATTCCTCTCGTGCTGATAAAAATGTCAAATAATCAGAACACTTAACTTTGAAGAGTAATACTAAGTTTATAAGATTTTTAGCTCAAGTGAAGGCCTTTAGAAAATAAAGTTATATTGATTGGTTTCTATGGAAATGAACCCAGATAACTTCTCGGCAACTGTGCTTATCTACAGGGCACGCTGGAGAAAGCTTTCCGTTATGAGTCAGTTTCCTATGAGCCTCACAGTCACTTTACCACATGCAAAGCAAAAGCAGTTGTTTTATGAATCAAAATATATCTTAGTTACTAAGATGCATTCAAATACATACTGGTTTGTAGGGTATTGGTGTAACTTCACAAGTGCTGTCAGTAAGACCTAACCAAGAATAAATTGAAGAGACAGATATTTTAAGATAAATTGATTCCAAAGTATAGCTTAAGTTACCATCACTTTAACAAGTTGTTTTTTATTTAGAGGCACAATTGCTGTTAGACAAGTCTTTTTCTGTATTTTATGTACTGTACACAATTGCCATTTAGAATGATGGATAGAAGTCTTGTTTTTTCTCTTCTGATCCGAAAGAGAAAAATCAAGAAAACAAATACAAAAGAAACAACAAATCCTAATCCATTCAATTCCTCATCCTGATGGGCTCTTTCGTTTCGGTTTGGTTTTTTAAGGTGTTTTTGACCAGCAGATTGTTTGTTCATTTCTACATGGATAAAGGATATGAATACTGGCTTGTTTTAGAAAATAGCTACAAATGCAAAGATAAATCACTTTTAAGGACCTTAAGTGTCATGGGAAAAATCCCTTCCTGCTAAATAGAAAAGCTTTAGCAGGAGAAGCTTAGAAATAAAGAAGCCAAAACTCCCTGTGGGTATTTACTGAAATATTGTTGTTCCATTAATTAGAAAATGATTTATTCAAATTTTTATGTGAATTATTCTAGACAGCCAATTATAACATTAAGCCATATGAGGATGATTATATTAAACAGATAATTTTTCTAGTGCAATTATTTTAGAATCATTGGTCACTGGAGAAACAAAAAATCTGGAGCATTTGTTTTCAGTTTTAAGATGCCATTCAGTCCTTATATCACACTACTTTTACATTAAACTACTTCTAGAAATAGTTTTGGAATCAATTGGATCAGTATACTCTTTATGTTAAGGAAAGGGGTGTTTGCTTAGATATCTTAGAGCTTTTGGAGAGGAGTTACCTACTCACTATAAATACCTTGAAAAAAATAGCTTTTTCACTCCATGAGGTAAATGGGAATATTATTGTTATAATTATTTTTTAAAGCTAGTAGTTTGACAGGGGAGTTGCTTTGGATTTCTAAGAATCACTGAAGCCAGGTTCTTAGAGTCCAAAGTACAGTGAATAAAATGCCTTTAGAAAAGTTATCTCTGAGTGCAACTTTCCCAATTTTGCTTGCATCTTCTAGGGGAAGATATATATCATGTTGAGGAGACAACCTGAGAGAATTAAGGCTGTTGCAGCTCCACTCCCCACATCCAACCAGTAGCAAGACTGAAGATGTGTTCCTGGTGAGCACCCACACACAGAGATCACAGACACACAGAGCACTCACAGAGACTCACAAGACTCTCTCTCACTCCGGTTGCTGGCACAAGGGACAAGCAGGCCCCTGTGACCCACAGTCCCACTCTTGTGGCTGGCACATCAGTCCACTCACTCAGGTTTCTCCTGTTGCTGGCACCACAGACACTCAGGCCTTCTGATGTACAGTCTTGACTCCAGTTGCTGGCACTCAGATTCCTCCTCTCCACCACATTACACACACCGAACAGAGAGTCCTTGACTCAGAAAAGAGTTAGAATGTAGTTTATTACGAAGGAAAACAGAAGAGATTGCACTGATTAGAAACAGGACATGGTCAAACACACCAACTAGCAAACTCTTAATACCTAACTGGCCCTTTTATCCCCTTACCTCTCTATTTTCCCCACACTTGTTACTCCCCATATCACCTAAATTTATCTGTTCTTCCACCTTTAGTTCCCTAAACTTCCTGTAATAAGCATCTTTCCCTGCATCCCATAGTCTGTCTCATAATGCTATGCAGAATCTCCTCTCAATCCAAAAGGTGCTCATGTTAGGTCAACATGACGGATTTCCTGCCTAGACAATGGCTCTGAGGCTCTCCTGGGACAGCCCTGGAGGGGCTTGCACAGGGTGTCCCCTTGTCCGAGTCCATAATTTCAGTTCCTCACCTGCCTCTGTGTCCCTGGACTTGCGTATATGGGCCTTTGATGGCTTGATGGCTCCTAGGACAGGCCTGGGAATAGCTGGGACAGGGTATTATTTTAGCTTCTCCACCCTCCCCCGCCTTTGTTTCCAGCACTTGTTTGTGGGTGTACATATGAACTTCTGTCACCCATCCTAACAGCTTCCTTTGAGCAACCCTTGGCCAAATAAACTGAATACAGTTAGTTCTGTCCTTCTGATACAGCATTCAGTAGGCTGGAGTAACACAAGAGTTATTTTTAGTGTAGGAAATAGTCTTTTAAAATGGGAAGAATATCCCAGTCACATTATATTATATATATATAAAACAGCTTTCTTCTGCAGAATGCAAGAACACCTAACAAAGAATGGCAATGTTATAATCCCATCTGACAGAGACAGGAATTAAGGCATTAGTCTATAATCTAACAGTTTATCAGTCACACTTTCAGTGCCTTCAGTGGTTCAGGCACTTTACAGGAAGATTTGACCTTTCCTAGGCTATCATTAGCATTAGGAATATGTTGTTGGATATAGAGTTCTTATTTATATTAGGAAACACACAATGGTTTGGCATGCAAGAGAAAAACATGCTCTTGCACCCCTCTTACACAAAATCTACTTTCATTTAAAATTTGCAGAGTCTCACACTTGCATGGGTACCTGTACCTTTTCCTAAACAGGCTCCCAGAGCAATCAAGCAGCTGTCTTATCAGAGATCCACTTTCATAGAATCATAGAATGGTTTAGGTTGGAAGGGACCTATCAAGATCATTTAGTTCCAATCCCCCCGCCATGGCAGGGACACCTCCCACTAGACCAGGCTGCCCAGAACCTCATCCAACCTGGTCTTGAACACCTCCAGGGATGGAGCATCCACAACCGCCCTGGGCAGCCTGTTCCAGTGTCTCACCACCCTCTGAGTAAAGAATTTCCTTCTAATTTCTAATCTAAATCTACCCTCTTCCAGTCTGAACCCATTACCCCTTGTCCTATCACTGCAGGCCCTTGTGAAAAGTCTCTCTCCAGCCTTCTTGTAGGCCCTCTTCAGATACTGGAAGGCTGCAATAAGGTCTCCCCGAGCCTTCTCTTCTGCAGGCTGAACAACCCCAATTCTCTCACCCTGTCTTTGTAGGAGAGGTGTTCCAGCCCTCTAATCATCTTTATAGCCCTCCTCTGGACCCTCTCTAACAGGTCCATGTCCTTCTTGTGCTGGGGGCTCTAGAGCTGGATGCAGTACTCCAGGTGGGGTCTCACAAGAGAAGAGTAGAGGGGCAGAATCACCTCTCTCAACCTACTGGCCATGCTTCTGATGCAGCCCAGGATACAATTGGCTTTCTGGGCTACACTTACACACTGCTGGCTCATGTTGAGCTTTTTGTCAACCAGCATCCCCAAGTCTTTCTCCTCAGTGCTGCTCTCAATCCACTCATTGCCCAGCCTGTATTTGCGCTTGGGGTTGCCCCGACCCAGGGGCAGGACTTTGCACTTGGCCTTGTTGAACTTCATGAGGTTGGCATAGGCCCCCCCTCTCCAGCCTGTCAGGGTCCCTCTGGATGGCATCCCTTCCCTCCAGCGTGTCAATCACACCACACAGCTTGGTGTCATCCGCAAACTTGCTGAGGGTGCCCTCAATGCCACTGTCCGTGTCACTGACAAAGATGTTAAACAGGACCAACCCCAGTACCGAGCCCTGAGGAACACCACTCATTACCAGCCTCCACTTGGACATCAAGCCGTTGACGTTGACCCTTTTGAGTGTGACCATTCAGCCAACGGTCCATTCCCTACTTTCAAGCACAACTCTGCGCACTACTATTCAGTCTCCCAGAATCTGCCAAGTAATTTGGTATTTATAAAGCATTAAGATCTTCAGAAGAAAATTACTCTTGCTACACAGAAATATAGTAGTTTTGTTTGGTTTAGATCCAGGCAGTTAAGTGTCAAACAACATGGTTTACTCATGTCTTGTCTTTTAATGTCTCTACTGCACACACACAAAAATATAAACAAAATCACCCAGAGAGAACCTTCATTTTCCAATTAAACTAAAATCCTTACTGCTAAGTTGATAACTGAAGTAAAACCCGACACAAATAACAAATATGAAATTAACACATGCATTTCTAAGCAAATAAAGAGACCTAGCACCATCAGCAGTACCAATTTTATTCAAATGTATTCTTTGCATCTAATACACGGAATACACATGACATACGTGCTGCCCATGCATGTACCAATACCATCCCCATAACCTTTAAAGAATATTGAGCTTTAAAGAATAAGGAGCAAAAAAATATTAAATATAACTTTTCAAATACCAAGCTGTATTTTAAATTTTTAAGTTATTTGATAACCAGAATGCTAAATTTAGAAAGATGCATCTCTTGAGGTTAGAGCTCAGAGCCCGAATTCCAAAGTATACACTGCCGTAAAGCTTATGCAAAGCTTCACTTTATTCCTTAAACTGAGGAAGAAATACAGTTTACTTTAACATCCTGTGTTTCCTTCATGCTTGAGGCATATAAGATACATTCTCTCCAACAAAAACATTTTTTCCTAAGCATTGCAAAAAACCCAAACAAAACCAGTCATTTACAAACACAGCTTCAATGTTTCACAAATTTCAGTGCTAAGTAAACCAGCAAACAGCTGACTCTGTGGGAAGAGCTCCATTTGTTTACAGTGCACAACTCCACAGTTAATTTGCTTCTAGTACATGTAGAACTTGAACAGAGCAATCTTTTTCTATTCCACATTTTTACTCATAACAGGTTAGATCTCTAATGAGCAACATTTCATGTTAACTATTTCTTATAAAATATAAGTAAATTTAAATAAATAAAATATAAAATATGAGCTGATCATCACATGGAAATAAGTCTACTTTGGAATACTTTTTTTTTTTTTTCATTACTTCTGAAAAATGTCTGGTTACAAGCAAATGTAGAGACCTAGCAGGAAATCAGCACTGTGAAGGGCAAACAGCATTAGCAAGACTGTAGCCAGCAGTTCAAAGGAAGTGATTGTTCCCCTCTGTTGAACATTTGTGAGGCTGTATCTGCACCATTGCACCCGTTTTTGGGGCCCTCTCACTAGTACCAAGACACTGATAAACTGAAGCAAGTCCAGGGGATGTGAGATGAGGATCTGGAGTCAGGGATGAGGGGGAAGCACCTGACACAGGGAGAAGTTGGAAACACGGGATTTTACAGTCTGAAGAAGAGGTGAAGGAAGATTAATTGTTATCTTCAGCCATCTCTTTTGAGTTAGAAGGCTGAGCCAGACGTTTCTTCATGGGGAAAAGAGAAAGGAACAGAAGCACTAACAAAAGAAATTCCAACAAAATAAGGGAAAAAAAACCCCCATTCACAATAAAAATGGTAAAACAGAGGGGTAGGTTGTCTACAAAGACTGGAATCCCCATTCTTACAGATTTTCTGAAGTTGACAGGACAAAGCTCTGAGCTTCCTGATGCAGCTGAAGCTAGTCTTGTTTTGAGCAGGAAGATGGACTACATGATCTTTAGCACTTCCCTACACCCTAAATTATTCCATGAACAGAAACAGTCCTTAAAACATGAATGCAGTCAAGCGATATGGTGCTTGCAAATGGCAAGTTTATGACAGCAAATACTGTGCTCCATGTACTGTGCTGAGGTCAGGAGGGAAAAAAAAGAAACCAACAGTATCACTAGCTCTTTGAACCAGAGCGCCTATTCTCCTGCACAAGCCGGACACATGAAATGTAAAAACTTTTCCTCCCATCCCCTTCTCTTTAACAGATGCCTGTCACGCATCTTGTTTCAGGAACTTTGTCCTGACGTGCTAGCTGTTGCTGTATCTCTTACCAGTACTTACAGTAACAAAAGCCTCACAAGAACAAGCCCTTTTCATGCCTGCAGTAACTAGTCACATCCCATGCAAAACACAACCTGTACAAACATTTTCTTATCTCTACCCTAAGATGACCCTCTGAAGATCTAATTTGGTTTTCTTTACTCTTTGGATTAATTCTTCTATTTTCCTCCAGTCTATTTCAGAGATTTGATTTCTTCATCCCTCTTATTTTCACACTGTTACTCTTCTACCTTTATACATGAACTCTCTCATTAATATTTCAGCCTTAGTTTCTTTCCCTTCAGCCTCGTCCAGAATATCCACACCAATCCTTGTACATCACGTTACCTTTCTCAAGCATGTTCTTTAAATCAGTTGACTAAACACATTTTATTCTAACTATTAATGAAAGGCTGAAGAGGTACAAAGAAACTACATTTAAAAAAAAAAAAAGTTATAATTTGTGTAGATAACTTTCCCTTCTGTCCTCTTCCTCTCTACAGAGAAGGACAGAGCCTGGAAGCTGCTGAACCAACAGTCTCTTCACAACTGAGAAAGCACTAAGCAGACACTCAGGAATCCGAAAAAAAGCAGCTACAAAATTGCAAGCCAGGATTTTTATCCCACTGCCAATTTGCCTCACAGCACTTGAAAGCTTACTTGTTTCAGTTTATCCAACTGCAAATCTGGTCACAGCTGAAAAAGCTGTTAGTAGCAGCATTATCCATTACCAATTCTGAAGACTGTCAATAGGATTTGTACATCATACAGGAAGCTAAGAGCAATAGGGATAGTAACTCCATGTGATAGGTATGTTCTTCTAACAAGTAATTTTGTTTAAAAACAGAAATCTGGTTAAGCTGTGTTACTATCAGGAAAAAAAATTCTGTTACAAATACAATAGCAGGAACAGGGAAAACAATAGTTAAAAAGCAATTTGAAGAGTTCAGTGAGGTGGAAAATGTACTTCCTGGAGTCACAAAAACCAGATGTAGTTTTAGGCAATCAAGAAGGAAGTAGTCAAGCATCACTAGAAATAAGAAGTAGTTGTTATCTGGAAGATAAGAAATCAATTTCTTACAGAAGACAAATACTCTAGCCTGTATCTATTGGGAATAAGAATATATTCATGCAAGTAATGCAGTCTCTGAGACTGCCTCTCCAGGACTCAAGTGGAGTACATGAAAAAAACTTCCCTAGAATCTGTCGGAGAATTAAATGTTTTAATAAAAAAATTATAGTTGTCAGCCACCCCTAATCTCCATCTTTCACACAGATACTGACCATAATCAGCTTCTTAGTTTTGTAAAAGAATTAAGAGAGAAGCATCAGCAGTCTAAAGTGTCAGAAATCAGATCTCAAAGGCAGCAGAGCAAGACCACACTGAAGACTGCAGTCATAAGAACACACTAACCAAGAAGTCCTTTCCTTGAGTGGGGTACAAGTGGAAATTGAGCTATAAATGTAACTTACCAGGCTTAAAGCTACTGTAGCCTAAATCTAGACAGTACAGTGTTGAAAGTACACCTCCAAGGAATAAGATCCTTTGTTTCCAAAATTTCTTTGATTTCCTCATATCCCATCTGTTCTTTTGCTGATGGTTGAGCAACAACTCAGCCTATGAGCAGTTATCTACTCTAGGGGCTCATCAATTATTTCATCAGCCTATTAAAATGAGAACAGTTGCAGACAGCCTATACTTTCAATATATTTATGTCTGCATTAGACTAGCCTTGAATAAATATGCTTCATATTTAGTTGAGTCTATACCTTAAAATAGTATTTTCCTGTTCAAAACATTAATAGATGTAATTTCTGCCCTGGAATAATCTTCTGTCCTTTCATGGTGCAATAGACAAAATGTGCACAGTATTTTATAATTAGAGTAGTGCATAGATACAGTATCCTGGAATCTGCACAAGTCTCCTGTATTAACATAAACAGTTTCAAAGAGAGATACCTATTATCATTATTAACCATGAGGCAGCAATGTGCCTTTGTGGCCAAGGCGGCCAATGGCTTCCTGGGCTGCATTAAGAAGAGTGTGATCGGCAGGTCAAGGAAAGTTGTCCTCCTGCTCTATTCTGCCCTGGTAAGGCCATATCTGGATTATTGTGCCCAGTTCTGGGCTCCCCAGCTCAAGATTCACAGGGAAATACTGGAGAGAGTCCAATGGAGGACTACAAGGATGATTAAGGGGTTGGAACACTGCTCTCACAAGGCAAGGCTGAGACACCTGGGGGTGTTTAGCTTGAACAATAGAAGGCTGAGAAGGAATCTTATAAATTATTATAAATATCTAAAAGGTGGGTGTCAGGAAGATAGGACCAGTCTCTTTTCAGTGGTGTCCAGCAATAGGACAAGGAGTAATGGGCATAAACTTGTACACAGGAAGTTCCACCTTAACATGAAGAGAAACTTCTTTACCATGAAGGTGATGGAGCACTGGAACAGGCTGCCTACAGAGTTTGTGGAGTTTCCTTCTCTGGAGACTTTCAAAACCCACCTGGATGCGTTCCTGTGTGACATGCCCTAGATGAACCTGCTTTGGCAGGGGGGTTGGACTAGATCATCTTCAGAAGTCTCTTCCAACCCCTACTATTCTGTGATTATTGGCCCAGGGAAAAACAGAAATGTAGAAAGACACCTTTCTACCTAGGAAGCCAGACTTAAGCTAGGAAGTTTTCTAAATGAAAATGAGGTTTATTAGCATAACTTTCCATGCATCCACAGTCTATTTGCTGAAAATCCACCCTTTGTTATAAAATCTAAAAATACTATTGTAAAGATCCAGAAGTCATATTAGAAAGCAATTTCAAAAAGGGGAGGGCAGGAGTTACACTGTATGGGTGATTGGCAGTTTACTAAAACAACCAAACAAAACCTCCTCTCTCCCACAACTCCCTTGAAGGTTTTCCATGTTACAGAGCCAAAGCTTATAATCCATTCATGTTCCTTAGAATTCCAGGGTCCTGTTCTTGCACACACACTCGAACATTACCCCCCAGCCCCAGTTTAAGTACTGCTATTACTTGGCTGTTCAATGTCCTTTGATCAAAATATTATTTGACAGTACCAGATTACTTTAAACAGTTGCGTATTTTGTTATGTAATTAGGCATTTAGCATTGTAATACAGAATTTTCCTACAGTAAATATTCACAAACATGCATAGGGAAGTTTCAAATAGAAGCTTTCAAATTGGAGTTCTAACAAACTACATAAAACCACAAAAAATCATAGTGAGGTGTAAACAATTAATATGATTGCTATTTATACCCAAAGCAGATCACTATGTACCGCACTATACAAGCTGGTTTTATCAGGTCACAGAATTTCTATACACTGCAGGCACACATCTGTGTCAGCCAGAAAAGCAGTTGAACTATGACAATAAGTCTCCAATAACAGGGACTGTGTGTTCATGACGTATTTCTTACCTATCTTTTTCTCAGGAAAGACCTGAGAAGTGAAAAAAATTATTTTTCAGTAGCTTGAACTTTTATCTCTCTTGTTTTTGTTGCATTTTTGAGGGATGACGTAGGTAATCACGTTGCTCACAGGATCAGGGCTTTAATCATTCATACAGCAGGATCCACGCAGGGCTGAAAAGACAACCCCTTGAATCCGTTTTCATTACAACTCACCACATATGGGCCTTTATTCCACTGCTGCCAGCCTGTTTTTATGACCTTTCTTTCTCAATGAGTAACCTTCAGAAAGAAAATGCTAATATTATTAGGCTGGCTTATAAGCTGTTGATATGACTGCCTTTTTCTAAAATATTTTTTTTTTTTTAAGGCAAGAGGCAGCAGGGTATTGTTTTGTATCAGTAACAATTTGAAAACTTAATTCTCAATAACTTCTCACTCCAAAATTATAGCTTACAGGACCTCAGTCAGTAACAAAACCAAAAGCCATTAAGAAGACATGGTCAGTTTTCCTCTGTATTACACAATATATGAAATGAGTTTGCATATTACTTTATGAAACACAATAGAGTTCTTCAAGCTTCTTTTATAATGCTACAAAGACCACTGCTTTAAGGATATGACTGCCAGCTCACAGTGAAACTAATAAACGCATGCAACTAGAAGAGATGGCCAGTGAAAAAAGTTTGCAACTGACAAGTTTTGAAAAGCTGCCACTCTGACGTTAACTTAATTTCTTCCTTATTTGTTCAGACCTTTGCTGAATCACCACTGTGAAAAATCCATCTGTTAATTCTTAAGCCAAAAGCAAAGGCACTCCCTAAACTGGCACCGAAGGATCACTGCAGAAGAATTCTTTACCTTCCTACCAGCATACCTCAACACTTCTCAGTCCAGAAGGAATGGACCATGTACTGGATATACCAGCACATGTTTCACTGCTGTTCTTATTTTTAAGCCATACTCCCAGAAAAAGAAGATGAAAGAATCTCAAAGCTTGACTCCAACACAGTACTTCAACACAATTTTTCACATTGTCACACATCCACTGATGCTTCCTACGTACACATACAACCTCCTGTCATGCATATTTTACTCCAGTACAATGTTCACATTCATAAAAGCTTGAAAGCATCCATACTTTAATTTTAGCATCATAAACAGGCTATTATCACAATAATAGCAAAAATCAGCTCAGGTGAAATCAACTCCTTTAAAATAGAGATACTGTCCAGAAGATGTATGGCAGCCTGTGAAAATTACTTCAAGGCAGTAGAGGCTGCATTGGGACAGTAACGGCACAGTAGTGCCTAAAATCATTATTATCATCATCTGCAAATCATTAAGAAGTTGCTCATAAGAAAAGCGTTGAAGAGACATGAAATGGGAACAGAACATTGACGAGTTGAAGACCCTCCAACCCTACAGAAGAAAAATTAGTCTTCAATTATACATTCCAGTATAACAGAATATATAAGGAGGTTTTAGGCCCAAGTTCCATTTTTATGCTCTTTATTCCCCTTGATTAATCCTATTTACAGAAGGAAAAGCAGATAATTCAGCAAGCCCTGTAAGAGCAGTATTTTAATAAGAAAATAACTGAATATTCATGGATTTGTTACTGATTTCTGTCTGCTCCCAGAATTCTATGAGACATTTTTCAGTAAATCATTTTTGTAATAGCATTAAAGTAATACAATAAGCCATACAGCATGAACAAGTGGAATAGGAGGGTAGTCTCCTCCTCCCCAGACCTGAAACCACGGCACACCCTTCCTATTGACAAGGTTCTAACTCTGCCTGGTACCTGGGAAAAATGAACCCGCTTGCACTCTTTCGACCCATCACTGCCAGTGGATCGGGAAGCCATCCTCACAGCTGATGACAGCTCTATTGCTGAGGCAGAAAAGAAGAAGAAGAAGAGGAAAGACACCTGTCTACTGCTGCACTTGCACTGCAGAATTCAGCATGAACAGTCAGAAACGCTTATGACCTGAACACGTACAGGAAATAAGAGAGGACTTTTCCATGAAACTGTTTGTTAATTCTCCATGTCAGCATCCACAGAACGAAACACAGCGAGCCAGTGTCCAACAGAAGAAAACATTAGGGTCGCACAACGTCACAGGGGACAGCTCTGACTTCAGACTTGGTGGCAAGAAATTTCTCCCCCTCCCGTCTCCGATACGATCGGCAGCCTCTACAGCTCCAGGCGTTATGGCACACAAGCGACTGGTTTCTCCAGGACAACCCTCATCAACTCATGGATTAATTTCCCCTGTTGTTCAGCGCTTAAGAGCCTCGATATTTTGTTTCAAAGTATTATGTCTTCAAGCAGCGAGCAGCCACGCAGACGAGGAGTCTGCAAGTGCTCCCGCTTGTCTATTCTGTTACCGTCGGTGCTGGTAACGCGGTCGGGATGAGAAGACAGCCCCAGCCCGCCCGGGGGCGAGGGGCTCCGAAAGTCCCTGCTCGCCGCCCTTCCCGAGGGGAGAGGCGAGCAGCGCGCCCAGAGCTGGCCCTGGCTGGCCGCCCCGGGGCAGCCGCTCCTTGCCCCCGGTCTCGCCCGCCGGCCAACGGCCGCTGCACGGCGGCAGCCGGCTGAGCCCCAGCCCCAGTGCGGGACGCCGCCGAGGGGACCGGCCGCCCAGACTCGGGGGAGGGCCGCGGCGCTGTGGACACGCGGAGTCGAGCGGAGCCCGTTGGAAAGGGGCGGCGGCGGCCCGGCCGGGGCTGCCTGCGGTTGGAGGTGGGGGGACAGACGCCCCGGCAGCCGCTGGGCTCGGGGCCCCGGAGGCACCTACCGGGAGGACTCCCCGCTGAAGCTGCCCCCGTCCAGCAGCCGCACCTTGCAGAAGAGGATGCCGTTGACGAAGGGCACGGAAGAGAGCTCGTCCAGCTCCAGCTCCACGCGGAACTTGAACTTCTTCTTCTTCGTCATGATAAAGGCCATGGGCCGGGGGCTTCCCGGGGGCCGCCCCCACGGCCGGTCAGCGACCCTCGGCAGCTCATCGCCGCGCCGCCTGCCCCGCTCTGCTCCCATGCCCGGAGCGAGGGCGGCAGGGCCGAGCCGCAGCGCTAGCCGCCCCCAGCGCCGCCCAGCCGGCACTTACACGGCAGCCGGCGCCTCCCTTTCAAAGCCGCCCGCCTCCGCTCCGCCCGCTGCCAGCAACGGCTGGTGGCGGGGCGCGGCCAGGGCAGTCGCCCGCTGGCCCCGCCGCTGCCTCTGAAGGGCTGGAAGCGCCGGCGTGTCGTCTCCCGAGGGAGCGGCCGCTGCTGTGGCAAAGTTGTTTAATAACGGGAGCTGGGCGTGCCGCTGCCCCGCGCAGCGGAGGGTGTCCGGGGCAGCGACGTGGCTGCGGCCCCGGCGGAGTGGAGCTTGTGCAACCCGGCCCCTGCAGCGCTCCCGCGTCCCAGAGACCCTGCCGGGGCACGCCCCGAGGGTGGAAACCTACTGTTTTGCCAGCGTTGCCTCCGTTAAATGTGTTATTTTAAAGAATATTAACAAAACATCGTTTAGACGTCGAAATATCAACTCTGAATTTAGGTTCCTCCTACTGTAATCAAACCTTATCGTAGTCTTCTACAGCAGTTCCTCCTGTAAATTACAACTAGCTCCACTTCTGATAGCAACAGATGCTCACAGTTTTGCAGAGGAGGAATGTCCACATCTGTGTTTACATTTAGGAGCAGTTCTGTGCTACATATGATCACAGCATTATGCATGCAACACTCTTTTGTATCATGTATAATTCAATACCAGCATGTGCTCTCCAGGGAACTAAAACATAAAGCAAGCTCTGAGCAACCTCCATCAGCAGATCAGTTTCCTCTTCAGGCAGTGTTGTGTAAGAAAACCCTAAGACAGACTGTGTCTTCCCACAACCAAACGTTTATTCACATGATAAGAAAAAGAATTAGCAAGATTATGTATGCAGTGTGATGCTGAGCCCCTGAAATCTTGTTGCAGCTTGTGAAAGTAACTGCTGTCCCTCAGGCATAAAGGCTGCCCCTTCAGGATAAAGGCTTAAAAAAATACTTTGCATGGAATACATACATGATGAACGCAGGCATCACAAGTGATGTGTGTGGCTAAATATACCAAAACGTCAACCACTGTCCTGTAGCATGATCCTAGCAAAAAGAAGCAGTAACAAATAAAAAGCATAAAAACGGAGCACCTGGAAAAGAAGTGCTTTTTTCTACTTTACAACATCCAGAGCATAAGAAGTATTTATACGGAGAATTTTCCAGTAAAAAGCACTACAAAGGTAGTTCTGACTCCATTATCAGTTTCAAGTTCCTAACAAAACCTTCCCTGCAAAACTGCCAGAAGTCAACTAACCACCAGCTCTGAAAGAAGCTAGAGTAAGATTAATAGGAAGACATTTTTGAGAGATATTGGGCCTTGACCTAGGAATTCCCCCTTGAGAACACTTCTTCAGTCTGCTCTAAAATAATTCTGAAACTCTTCTCTCTTTAATAGACTGCAGCAGCCTATGATATATCATACAAGGCGATTCTCTGGGTACTATATTCATCAGCTCTCTGTTAGAAAAAATGGATGGTGAAAAGTTTCCAGCATGTAGAGGGAGTTAGTATTTAGTTACTATCAAGTCATACCAAGATGTTCCTTTCTTTCAAGGCTAGAGAATCAATTCCAGAGCTTAGTTAAAACCAGATGTTTCCAGCTGAGAATCTCTGGAAGAGATTACCATCTTTAGCTGGAGGGCCCTGTGTATTAAGATGTAAGAAGAAAAACAGGGCTGTGTACCAAATGATTTATCTACTAGAAGTTTGATAAATACAATTGATCTAACTATTATATAGTACCTTAAAGAAAACATTAAATAATTTACACATAGTCTGAGAAGAAATAGATCAACAACCATAATAAATTATTAAAGCCTATAGATTAGTATGTGCTCTTTGAGAAACTTTCCTCACAAGCACATCCTCTGTATAGCTACACATTCTAGGAAGTTGCAAGAGTTTATACGCTGAGTGCACCAACAGGCTGTAACAGCCCTGACTAGCCTCACCTGGGTCCTCACCCCCATCCTGCCCAGGGGATCCATTTAAGCTTAGCTCTGAGCCATCACTTGTTGCTTGAGCTCTGTTGTAGCTCTACCTGTCTCTTGAATGGTTGTTATGTTGCAGTGCTGCCTCCACCTTGTTGTGGCTCCTGACCTGCAGGCTGATTTCCTAGCTTGATTTCAGACCCGTGTTTTCATTGCAGATGTGCTTGACTGCTGTTGCTGGACTGGACCCTGAGTTGCATTCTCAGCATGACCTCAGACCTGCCTCCATGTTGTGGGTACCTGCTCTTGTTGCTCAGGTACTGTAGGGTGGGCCCTGGCTGGTGAGATCCGTGCCCTGCTGTCTTTGTTCTTGTACTCAGCTCCCTGCTCTTGAGGAGAGAGATGGGCCTTGCTGTGCGCCCCCATCCCCAGGTGATTACCCCTAAAACAAAGAAAGGGGTGGTTACCTGATGACTTTAGAAGGTTTGATTCAATGCTATCTTCAGAAAAAAAACCCCCAACCAACTCTATTCAGGGGCTATATCTACATTCTGAAACTGGTGACTTGAAAAAGTCTTCTATATTGTGTACAACCTTCTTGATCGGAAAGAGTCAAAGTCAAAAGTGTCAGAAATATAGATTTCAAAATATATTTAGAATCCTTAATCGGAAGATTCTCAAAATAGCAAAGAAGCCTTTTAAAAAAGGATAAACACCGTGGGTAATGTAACAATCCTGTGTTGTCATTGATGTAAAGCTTATGCAAGTTTAAAGCACTGGTGTTTTATTTTAGGAGAAATTAATAAATCTTTAAAGAAGTTGGATGTTACTCAAGCAGGTACAAAAATCTCAGAGGTTCAAGGAAAAAAATGGTTTTCAAAATACCATGGTTACATCAGGATGAAACAATTCAAAATCTGTTTTCTCTCCTGAAGAATATAAGAATTCAGTCACAAAATTGGAGGATTTAATAGGAAGCTCCTTTTATGGACAGGTGATTCCATGGACAGAGGAAGCCCCAGTCTCTGTGATTTTTAAATCCTTCAGAGCACTGGTGTATATATTGTTGTTGGAGGTGGTACTAGTGTGACCTGTGTTCATTCACTCAGCCCATTTTCCTGTAGCCTCGCTTCTCTGCTGGGCAGTTGTATTTCTGACCTGTTGCTCTTTCTCCTGAGAATAGCAGCATCAGAAAAACATTGAAACATCTCCTAGGTTTTGCTTTAGATGGATCACTGCTCTGGATCTGATATAAGGTCTGGGCTACAACCTGTACCCAGATCAGCACTTTCAGCAGCAGTCAATTGTAAGCGCTCTATTTTGGTCATGAGAGATTAATTTGGATGTCTGAAAATCAAAAAGTGAGCTCAGTGGGAGCTAAATGTGATGTGTGTAGGTAAACTCTATAATCATGACACTTCTTATGCTGCTTTAAGAAATACGTGGTGAAGCCTTGGTCCTCCAAATGTGTTTGTACATGCCTAGTTCAAACCCACATGAGCATTCTCTCTAATTACCCTCTGAAAGATCACTGCCTTCATGTGATGTGGCCATTTAAAGCTCTAAATGAAGCTCAGGTAACAGCCCCAGCCCTAATTCTATCTCAGGTGTTTTGTGCCCACCAAAATGGTGATGTGTCACAGAAAATCAGAACACAGCTGAAGCAAACCCAGCTTAACCTCCACTGGCAATATTAAATCATGATTTCCTAGTTTGTAAACTATATTTACCTGTATTAACACACTGGTCTTTCTAAACTAGATATGATACCTTTTTTCATGCTAGACCAGTCCAATGCTGTGTGCTAGAAAAGACAAATACTAGTAAATAAAAATATGTGGGAAAATAATAAGAGAATCTGAATTTACCATAGCTTGTTATTGTATGATGGTAAGATTCCAAAATATGTTTGTTTTTAAAAGTTATTTTATAATATCTTAAAACAGAGCTAATTACATCTACATAATGGAGCAAGCATTCATTTTACCCTAAAATGAGAGAAAACACTAAATGTTGTCTGTTACCTTTTAAAATATTTATTGCCTTTGTGTTGTTTAATTAGATCCTCCTATGTGCATCCTGAAGATTGCTCCTTCAGGTGACAAAATTTCTGGATGTACTTAACAGACAATTTTTACCTATGTAAACTGGATTTTATCTCATCACTTAAAAATTACTCAACTTCACTGCAGTCCCTGGAGCTAAGCCAGAAACAACTTTTGTCTCACACAGTAGACTATTTTCATAATTTTAAGATTATTATGAAGCGTTTCCTTGCTCACAGAAAAAGAGATACAGTATCTAGAGCACACACTGAATCATGCACTTCGGCTGAGTTATCTTTTAGTCTATTAATAAAATATATCAAGCCTGCTTCTAGCCTCTGAGGTTTTGTGGTATTTATAGAACTTCCTCTAAGTGGATAGTATTGATGTAACTTAAACATTTGGTGTACATGTATTGATATAGATACTAATTAAAAGCTCTTTTTTAGTAAGTTAAATACATATATTTTTCTGATAGTTTTTGATGTTCTGATATTAATCAGTGTTGATATCAGAAAGCTTTATAATACTCAATATGAATAATATAAATGTTAGAGATTATTTTTTAAACATCTTCTTATTATAGATGCATACTTTGTGCAAAAATATTTCTCAACCCCTGTCTTTTGTGACTACACAGTTTCTTTGAGCGAGGTAAAAATCAAAGTGCAAGATGATGGACTATTCACAACTCCTTTTTAGCAAACAAGGAATTATGCAGCCCCAAAACCTGTCATATAAGACCATCTGTTGAAGAAATGATGGTTTTGGTAGTGCTAGCTTCAAAATAGTAGGAAATACTTATTTTCTTTTTAGAGATGTAAATGAGGCAGAGCTCTGGGATTTTGTGGTCACTGTCTTGGATGTCACTGCAGTAGGTTAATGAAGCCTAATTAGTGTCTGTATCTTTCAACAAGGGCAACAGAGTTGTATCTAATAGCTTATCTATCAGCATCTGTGTGATGTCTGAGACTCTTACCTACTTTTCTTATTGGTATTAGCCAGTTATACTAAAGTCAAAGCATTTAAACCTCCTGCACATCCTTATACTGCTTACTCTATTTTCAAGGAGATCAGTGCAAATGTGGGATAGCTCCATGAAAATGTTTCACTGTTGTATCACATTGTGGATAAACAGTTGGACCAATGAAATATATCCTGTGCTTCCAACCTTCTGCCATGCACACAAGTCAAAGCAGAATCTGTTTGCAAATATGAATTGTCTGATCATCCAGCTCTATCTGCCTGTTTTCTGTGGCCTGTTTCCTACTCAACTCCCCACAGTTTGACACAGGCTAAAGAAAGTATAACTATGTAGGGTGCACTTAAAGCCAAATCTACCAAAACTAGCTGTTCTGTCTTGCTTCAGGAAGAACATGTTCATCTCTTCCTCTTTCGTCCTGAATTTTGAACTATTGATACCAATTTTTTCACAAGGATTAATGACAACTACAAAGATTTTTAGGAAAAAAAAAAAAATCAGTATCCTATTGAAGTTCTCTTCTTATCTTCATCTTTAGTTTATGCCACTTCTTACCTTAATCATCCCTCATCAGACACTAATTTCAAACCACACTGCGGGTGAATTACAGCAGATAATCAGTCCACAAACTTGCAAGTATTGACATTAATAGCTCTATTTAATTGTTAAACAGTATTTTAAATGTGTGTATATCTGTATGTATAATATATACATATTCACTCTGATGTGATTACCAAACTGTAGTGCCTGTCATTGTGATGCTTGGAAGGTGTTAACACCAGATGCCTGCAGGTTCCTGTTAGCACTTGCATACAGCTTTATTGATCATGTGGAAATAATTAGCTGATGTTGAACATCTAAATGACAGCACACAAAATAGGGTGAAACTGCCTGAGGTCGATTTAAGTGTATGCTTCAGGTATTTGGTGTTAAGTTTTTGAGTGGTTCTAGTTCATACATCATGTTAATATCCAAGTACAGTATTTAGTATGATATTCATCATATAAGAAAATAATTGTACTTCATCAAGACCTCAGATGATGCCAGTACTGGATATTAGAAGCCTAGTGATATGCAATGGGAGCCTAAGGTAGCACTGTTCCATTCCCATTGATGTCATATTCTGTATTCTGTCATTACTGTATTCAATAATTAGCAGAGTTATTAATTACACGTTATGATTACTGGGAAAAGGGAATGTTGCACTCACTGTACTTTATTAGATAAAGATGTAAGGATGATGGTATGAGTGGAAAACCAGAATCAAAGGCCATACTACTTCCCAGTATTACATCACTGGGATGCAGTAACATCAACAACATTCACTTTCCTTATTCCAGAAAGGAGTAAAGTATGTTCAGTATCTGCCTATTCCAATACACAATGCTAGCAGTATGAAGTAACATGTTTATATTTGGACCTGTCTTATTTAATATATTCACCAGGGCTGCCATTCAGAGAGGCTGGAGGAATGGGGTGGCAGGGACCTTATATAGTGCTGTACATAGGAAGCAATAGCCCCTTTGCCATGAGACAGGTCAGGGAGCAGCTCTGCTGAGAAAGATCTGGGGGTTTTGACAGAGAGGAAGTTGAGCATGGGCCAGCAATGTCTGCGGCTCTATTGACTGGAGCATGGCTAGCAGATGGAAAGTGATGAATATCCCCTTCTAATCTGCACAAGTTTGGCTGTATTTAGACACTTTAGTCCCATTCTGGGCTCTCCCAAAACCTGAAAGACATGAATAAACTGGAGGGCTCAGCAGAAGGCCATGAAGATGTCTAAGGTCTGGAGCACTTTATGAGGAGAGGCTGAGGAAACAGCTTGCTCAACCAGGAGGAAAGAAGGCTTTGTGGGAACCTAAAAGGAGACCTTCAGCTTCCTGGTATCTGTAAAGAAAAGAGGGTCACGTTTCTTGTTGTGAGGCATGGTGGGGATTATGAGACACCTGGCACAAATTGAAATGAGAACAGCTCAGAGTGAATCAAAAGGGAAAAAATTCCTCCCTATGAGGACAGTCAGGCTATAGAGCAGGCTGCCTGTGGAGGTTGTCCAGACTCCATCCTTGGAGGTCTTCAAGACTGGATAAAGATCTGAGTAACATGGTCCGAGCTCGTGGCTGAGCTTGCTTTGAGCAGGAGATTGGACTACAGACTCCATGAGGTCCCTTCCCACCCCACTTATTCTGTGACTCAACCTGTAACAGTATCAGGTGGTCTTTACATATGAAGTCATAGTAGTGTCTAGCTATTTTTCAAACACGGATTAGTGCATGGTCAGATAATGTAGCACATTAGCTGTATTACTCTTTGAGCAAGGCAACTCAGCTCCTGCTGTTAAGGCTGAAAGACACTTTCCATGGTTGTGGGTGGACTGAATATGCACCAGCAAAGCAAGCCTCAATTCAGTGGCTCGTTTTCACTGCAGCTCTCTCCCAGAGAGCCTACTCACTGACATTTGCCATTCATTTGTTCTTTTACCAGATGTGTCCTCTTGCATTTAATCCATTTAATTATTTATGAAGCAAAACCCCCAGAAGTTTCCTCTTGTAGTCTGGTAGGCCAAGCAAGCCAAGCTCTCTCAAAGATTGCTCCTAGACTGGGGGCTTTTCATACACCTCCAACCCAGACCTCGACTGCTGGTGACTTGAATGAGCCCGAATTTTAGGTCTTTTGCAGCGCTGCTGGTATTTCTCCACTCGTACTGGAAAAGTCTACATGTTTGATACACCTCTGCGAGGGCGGGGGGAGGCTGAGGCGGGGCCGTGGCTGCCGCCCGTCCCTTCCCGCGGGTGCGGAGGGGGTGGCGCAGGGGCCCTCCCGCTGAGGCGGGCTCGGCCCGGCTCCGCCCCGGGCAGCTGCGGGCGTGGGCAGCGGTTAGGGCGGCGCCCCAACCCGCACCCAGCCTGCGGGAGCAGAGCGGCTCGCAGCCCGGACCGCAAGGCCCCGACATGTTCCATCTGCTGCGAGGCTTCGCGTTCCCGGCGGCTGCCTGCGACGGGAGCAGAGATGGCGACTCTCGGTACGCTAATCTCTTCAAGAAGCTGGACCTCAACGAAGATGGGAGGGTGGATATCGCGGAGCTCCAGACGGGCCTCCGGGCCATGGGCATCCCCCTAGGAAAAGAGGCGGAGGAGGTAAGAGCGGGCCGGGTGCGGCGGAGGCCCTTCCCCGCTCGACAGCCGCTCCCCCCGGCGGTGTCCCCGGAGGAGCAGACGCTGCCGAGCGGCCTTTCCCCGCGGCCGTGCGGAGGGCGAGGCGCGGCCCGGCCGCCCCGGGAGGGATGGGCGCTGCCCGGCCGGGTCTCGCCGGGAGGGCCCGGAGCCGAGGCGGCGCGTCGGAGGCTGCTCCGCGCCAGGGAGCCGCACCCGGGGGCTTCGGGCCGCGCCTGGATGAAGTCGCCTCGGGCCTGCCTTTCCCCTCAGCGGGATGCCGTGCCTGCCCCGGGGCCGTCCTGTACGGGCCGCAAGCGAAGGGTCCCGATTCGGACGCTATTAGCAGTAGGGTTGTCGACCGCTCTATTGCCAAGTGGGCGCGGGCGGGTTTAGTCATGTGTCGACTTCTGACTTCCTTCTGACTCTTCGTAGCGTGATACCTGATAGCATATTTCTCCTCCAGCATGGTAAAGGATGGCACTTTATAGGCTTTGCCTGTTACTCCACCTTTGCATAATGTGTGTCAGAGTAGTCAAGGTTTGCTTTGGGTAGCAGGCAAGTAAATCTGTGTAACAGTAGATTGCAATATCAGAACTAGTTATTGAAGCTGGGTCTCCATGAACACACCAACATGGAAATGGTTCTTCTGGGTATGGGCTGTGTCCAATACCAAGGCCCTTCTATTTAAAAATGCACAATTGTAACAGCAGCTATCAAACCATGGAACACCACACTCTTTGTGCTATGGATTCTGCAGCAATCAGGTTGGACTATTATTCCTTTGTCCCCTATTAGCAGTGTTGTGACCTCACAAGTCAGTAAAACATGAGTCATTAGGGGTCCAGTGCAATGCCGAGTTACACTAGCAAATCTGACCTGTACCTGGAAGAGAAACTTTCTCTTTCCTTGTTGTTTTCAGTATTCCTTGGGGATCAGAATACAAATCATTTGTAAATTAAAATCAATGCACAATTCAGTAGGCGTAAGTATTAGTGTGCTTAATAGGCACATGTAGGTCCAGGTTAGGCTGAAAGGGTGCAGCTGGGATCTGTGCTGGAGCTGTTACTGTAACAGTCCCGTTCTTTGTTTCAGTGTAAAGAATTGGTTGGTAGCATTCCACTGCCCTGCTTGTGATGTCTGTTGCATACTTTTTGAAAGAGGTTCAGGAAAGTGAACTTACATTTTGACTGCAGTATGAAGAGATGTGTTGGGTCAATAATTCAATTTCAGTGATCTTACACTAATCATGAGACACTGCCAATTCTTTCCCATGGGCTTATTATTTGGAGTCCCATTTTGTCTGGTTTTGGTATATTTAATTCTTTGTCTCATATACTTAAGGGAAAAGTATTCATCAGTCTTCTTGAAAGATGCTTGTGTGAAAGTGTAAGTGAAAGCATGCTTTCACTTGAATATTACTTCTGGTCAAAATCATCTTTAAAATAGGTATGTTTTGGGTTCTCAGCTTTTGGTGTAGAAAGGAGGGACGGTTTGGGCTGTTTGCTTATCCCTGAGAGTTGTCAATATTAAAAGCATGCTAGTTATGAACTTCAGTCACACGTTATATACACATTGTTGGAAACCTGTTGTACCAGTTTGACTGCAACACTTTGGGGGGTTTACATTGAACAACAGGGGAATAGGTGACCAGTTAATTTTTTTAACATTTAATGAGGGTGGTCTTCCCACGTAACTCACTGAAGGCCCACTCAAGTGGCATGCTTCTTAAGTTTTGAGCAATTTAGAATTGAAATTCTAAGTTATTTCTTGCCATCAGTGCAATGCTTTTCATTAGTAGTGCACATCTGATTATCTGTCAAATTCTTCTCAGTTGCTACTGAATAAACTGGAAGTGAAACCCATGAAATCGATAGAGATAAGCTAGGCTTACCTGGCTGTCATGGAGAGCAGGAACTGGCTACCTTAGTTGCTTGAGAAACAGAGTAAACAAGCTGTGAATCATGTTGCACGTTTGAGAGGGGTAGGAGAATTGCTGGAGTGCACTGCAACTTCCATATGCTCACTGTTTTAAACTTAATGGTGGGCATGGTTTGAATAGAAACTAAACATGTAACTTTTAATAACTAGACTTGTTATAAGAGAGCCTCAGTAAGACTTGCCTCTAGCATCTTTCCTGTCATAATGTAGCTAATCTGCTTCCTGTGCTTCCTTGCAACTTGAAGCTGCCTTCTCCCATTTGCTTCAGTTCAAGCTCTAAAGTGATGTTGAATTCAGTAAAATGCCTTTTTATTACTTGGTGAAAAGGTATTTTATGAATGAAGTCAGATATTGAGTCATCATATTTGTGTTTGGAGAGGCAGATGCAGTCTTGTAATTATTAATAACTAATTAGTAAGGAAATGAGATGTAGAAGTACTACTCAATATGCCACGTGTTAGCTCCTGACCTGCTCCGCCCTGCCAACATAGTGGCACCACGGGATGGGCAGACCTTGGGATATCCTAAAGCACCATAGACTTCAGTGCCTCATGTCTGTCTAAGTTGGGGTCTTGGGGCCTTGCACTGTTGTTTTTTTTCTAGATGCAGGTCTGGGCGAAGTTTCCAAAAATACCAATGTAGGGCTGGCTTCTGTTGCATGATATGAAATCCACATACACAGGGGTGCTGGTCACTGTACTTCTGGGGGATATAGCTGCTTCCTGGCTAACTCCTGGTAAGGGACCATGTGAGTCTCTGCAAAGTCAATTGGTTCACCCTAAATTGTTATCTTCACAGTATAAGTTAGTGTTTGTGCTACTAGTATTAATTTTCTCTTGAAATCTGATTCCTCTCTAGAAGGAATATGCATGTCTTTAAAATGTAGAAAGCTACTATCCATTTGAGTAATAGACTACCGGAATGCTCTTTCTATTTCACCTTTCATCAGCTGTCTTGGCAGTTTTATAAATGTTTAGTGTCTGATGAGATACTCTTTTAGGTGAAGTAATGTTACAGATATGAGAAGTGATGTGAAACCATGTGGTGAGCTTTGGAGATAGGTTTCATGTCCCTCTAAGAAAGAATCTTTTTTTCCCCTTAGCAAGGCATCATAACACAATGTGACAGAAGCTCCTGACTTTGAGTTCTACCTGACCTGCCTCCTGTCAGTATCTGACAAGCAAAAGTAAACCACTGGAAAATCCAAAATGTGTGCTGCTTAGAGGCTGCCAGGATGACTCCTGTTTTATATTGTAGTATATTATCCGCCCAAAATGGGTAACTTTGCAAAGCTTTACAGAGGATTCCTGGCATAATACGTGAACACCTATGAAGAAGGATTCAGCGTGGTGACAGTATCAAATGGTGCTCTACAAGCAACGTTAGCAGCTATTGTTTGGTCACTTGGATTAGCAGAGTTGTCCAGTAGAGACACAAAGTAGATGCTGGGATCAGATCGCAAATGATCTCATCCTGAATCTTCAGAATGCCTTGAGTCTCTTAGGCGGGAATACCATAAATGGTGTGAGTGGTTATTATGAAGTACTATTTTTGTTCATCCTTTCCTTCCGTTGCAGTCAATCCTTACCGTAAACCTGTAGGAGGCAAACCCCATACTTGAAGCTTCAGTTTGCAGTAGGAACAGCCAAGCGTTCAAATTCAGGTACTATTTATACATTGAGTCCTGGAGCTAGCAATAGGAAGATGTTACTGCGATGAACAGCTACATTCTGGAAACAACATAACGATCTTATTTGGACTGACTCTCTTGTCAGGTTTTGACATAAGTCTTTGACTTTAAGGCTCCTTAAATGAAGAAACAGGGTGGTGAGACACCTCTGTGTGGTGGAAACAGGGCCCAACAAGACTAAATTCTCAGCAATCAGATTATGGTCTGTTTAGAGTAATCGTCTGTGTTTATGAAAATTTTAGTCCAACGAAGTCTAAAAATACTCAGAATACTTGAAACGTCTTGCTGCATTTAAACCAAAGAAAATTCAGAATTATGTCAGGCAAGGCAGGCCCCTGTGCTGCCTGTACCTGCTCAGTGCGAGAGGAGGGCTGAGGGCAGGGCCAGGTGTGCATTGTTGCCTCCTGCACTTTTCTCTGTCCTCTAAAAACTACAGCTAGATAATGCTTCAGAGCTTGAACTTATCATAGCTATTCTTAGTGCAGAAAGAACCACTGTTTTAGTGATTGAGCTAAATATTTCTGCACTGTTTTATTAAGATTTTTGCACTTTTCTTGTTTTTTCTTAACTTTCCTTACATGGCAAAATTAGAAGGCTAGTGGACCAAGTTAACTGAAGCCTCTTCATTATGTTGTAACTTGGCTGGAAGCATACAAAAAGCACCAGTTACTTTGGCAACTTTCTTAGAAGAAACATAGAATCATACAATGGTTTGGTTGGAAGGGACCTTAGCGATCATTTAGTTCCAACACCCCTGCTATGGCCAGGGACACCTCCCACTAGACCAGGTTGCTTAAAGCCCCATTCAACCTGATCTTGAACACATCCAGTGATCCTGCATCCACATGGGCATTTTTGATCACACAATATCTACTCTTGGACATTATTATCATGTGATATGCAGATTCACAGTCTTACAAGCTTCACTACTTTCATATCTATGTGTCATCCTTTATGTGAAATTAAGCTTTCTCTCATCTTAATAGTATGCCAAAAACTGCTGCTATAGAGTAGACAGGCATCTTCAGCTTTTTACCAAAACACATGTCACTCAAGTGATGGTAGAAAACCAGAGCCATTTAGTTCCTTTAAACTTTGCTTTTCAGGTCATAATAGGTGTTACAATTATGTTTGATTATGGGGACTTAATTATGAAACATCACAAACATCTTCAGTAATGTATTTGAAATGAAACTTATATGTTTGCTTACAACTGAGGTCATTGTGTACAGCTTCAGAAGCTTTTAACTGATATGTGCTGTGGTCTCCAGGTCTCCATATGAAAGAGCAAGATGAGTGTAAGTTTGTTTTCATAATACTTTAAACATCCAAGAAGATGAAAGGAATTTTTTTAATACTAACTTGATAGGTTTTTTCCTGAATGTAACAGGGTACAGTGAATGATTAATTTTTCCTCTTATTGCTGCAAAGTGCAAGAATGCCAGGCACCAAATATGGGAACCCCCACCTCTGGAAGATCTCTTAACCACGTGTTGAAATGCTTTGCCAAATTCCTGTCCTGAGACAGCACTGTGTCCCAGGTAAACAAACGAGGTAAACTTCTGGGGATGTGTCTGTAGCAGAACAGTCTTATTTAATGGAGAAAGTCGGTCTGTCAAGTATGTTCAAAGTCAAAAATACCAGTGTAACTTGCAAGGGATGATGAATGAAGGTACAAGGAGTAGTTTGCATCTCTCATTTATGCTGTTTCAGATTGTTGAAATCTAATTCATAGCTATGAGTTGAGAGAGTTTACCCAGGTCCTGAGGGAGCAGCTTCTGCAAGGCGTATTGGAGAGCATACTCACAGCTTGCATCCCTTCCCTTTAGGCTCTTTTGTGGAGATGCTGTTGACTGCAATGGACCAGAGCAGACCTCTGCTAGTGCCTGCCTTTTGCAGGGAAGAGCAGTGCTCAGGGCAGAGAACAGGAAGGGGAAGCTCTGCAGCTGATAGCAGCATCTCTGCTGCTGCTGCCAAGGCTGCACCACTGGGGTGGGGGACTCTGTCTGGCTGTGGCAGGTTTAAAGAGCCTGCTTGGGTACTGTTTACATGTTGGTGGCCTCCTTTGGGAGGGAATGGGGTAAATATGAAAGCAGGACTTGAACAACTTGGGAGGTTTTTGGAGGCAGTGCATATTACTGTTTTGCTCAAAATGCAGCATTGTGTTGGATTTCTGGAGGTTAAGTGGCAGGCTGGTTTGTTGGTGTGTTACGTGGACTCACTGGCTGGGGTATAATGCTGTGTGGATGCGTTCTTGTGCCCTTGCCCTTTGTGCTGGATTTATCTCCCAACTGATGCAGTTTGACAAGACTGACTTTAATAATCTTTAGTACAGATTTTTTTGGTTATCATTGTGTGTCATAAAATTGTGCAGTCTTGGCAGATAAAGATAGGAAACGGGCAAGGTTAGTTTTTAGTATTACATGGTATGTATCCAGTAAAGAGAGTAGAGTTTTGGATACTTGAACTGTGGCTGAATTTGTCTTCCAATAAGATTACAGTCTAATAACTTAAAATTGTAGAATTCAGAGCAGTGTGAATGACTGGCTCTAATTCATTTGGAAGGGAAGGGAAAAAGAATAGAAAAAGGGAAGGAGATGGGAATACCATGATTGGGTTTGTATGTAGTGCCTCTGGTTTTAGAAGAAAATGTGAAATTTATTAGTACCGGATGCTGTTCCTACTGTGGTGCTGGTGTATTTTCTATGCAGTGTTTTTAACTGTGGCTTCTGGAATTCTAGTCATAGATTAGAGCAATGAATTTCTAATTGCACCAATTATATGTCTTTCAGTGTTGTTTTTTTTTTTTCACTTGTGTCTTGTAGATAGCATGATAGGAAGCCAGAAACAACCAGTAACTTCTTGATGGGTCACTTCCTTTTAAATACTCTTGACATTGTATTAATTAGCTAACAAGCTAATGAATAGAAGATTGGTAATCATTTGTACTGAGCAACCCCACCCTTCACACACAATTTAGTTTTGTAACCAGAATATGAAGGCTTAAGCACAGTACACAAATGATACTAAGTAATACAAAAATTAAACTGTGAATTTAAAAGAAAAGTCTACATAAAAGCATTAAGATTTCTAGTGTCTTGCATTCTCTGTCTTTACACTGTAGCTATGAATGTGTTAAAGTTCATAACTCTGGCACTGAGTAATCAGTAATTCATCAGGCCACTTACAGAGTGTCAGGATTTTTAGGTGTATATAAAGCCTGTCTGTAACTTTCCTGACCTTTTTCTTTTTTTTTTTCGACAGACCTGCTGGCTTAGGTTTCCACACCAAATACAGAGGTCTTCTGGAGGAGTAGGAATTCAACACTGCAACATGCTTTATATAATTCAGAAATGTAAAAATAAAATTCTTCAGTGTTTCGGTCCACTTGTGGCCTTTTGCACTGGTGTTGCTTCACAGTGCAGGACTTTGAAAGCAGCTGTATTAACAAAATACTCAGCAGAAAAAAAATCGAAGTAATAGAATTTAAAAAAAAAAAAAGAGAGAGAGGAAAAGAATAAGACTGCAGTGTCATGACCAAATAGGTCAACATGGGAGCATGTCAATATATGTGAAGTCCCATAGCATTAAAAAGAAATATAATCTAAACTGTTCCTGTACCTATCAGTAATTAGTAATTCTTTACGTGGTCACTATTTCATTTTATCTAGTGAATTATCCTTGTTGCTTGGGTTTGAAATGTTTAGATGCCAAGAAAAGAAATGGCATGCATCAAAAAATAAATGTTTTTCTCTTGGGGCTGGGCCTCCATAAAGGTGGGGTGATCCCACAGTAAGTCTGTAACAAGAAATGGCAGGTTTTATGTGGCAGGCACACTGAACATTGTTTCCCAGGACTTCCAAGTGAGGACTGGCATCTAGTTTGGTTCCTGCTCTATTGTTGTAAGCATGCCTATTTTAAAATCCATCCAGAGAAGTTGGTGAACCAGGAAGTGGCACAGTGACAAGTGGTTTTAATGATGCCAAATCTGGTAGTATATTAAATGCAGAACAGCAGAACTGGATTCCTTGCTGAGCTGAAGTGAGGGTGATTGAATGTTGGAACAGATTGCCTGGGGAGGCTGTGGAATTTCCATCCTTGGAAATGTCCAAGACTCAATTGGATGTGATCCTGTGCAGCCTGATCCAATTAGATGTGCTTTGAGACGGGTTGTGCTTGATGACCTCCAGTGGTGCAGTTTGTAGCTGGGAGTTAGTGTGCCACAGAATCAAGTGTCTTCCCACTGTCTATCCAATGGCATGCATAATGCTCCATGAAGGAGTTTCTCCCCTCCAAGTGGAAGGGAAGCTCCTTTCAGTGTTCCTGTTCATTCCACAAACTTGCAAATTCCTGGACTTAATCTGAAACTTTAACACCCACATAATTAGTACATTTTATAGACACTAAGAGGCTTTTGTATGAACTTTTAGATTTGTAATGTAGAAAAATACATGGGCCTGCTGTGGAAAAGGATAAGTTTTTGTTCCCTGCCACTTCTGTTCTGCTGTCCTGAGAGTGGCTGGCATGAAGTCTGGAAAATAACTGTAAAACCGGTAGGGAAAGGAGAGTGTATTTGTGCTTATCCTTCTCTAGTTGTCACAGTATAAAATCTGCTCGTTTGGCAGATGAAATGAAAGGTGCCCCCCTTCACACATGCTAATTGCCAGCTCTCTAAACCTCCTAGGAATTTCCGTTTTCTTTGGCTCATGTCATCCTCAGCAGTGGAAGTTTTGTAATTAGAATTTAGTTAAAGTTGTTTTCATATCTGTGAACCGGAACAACACCTCACTTGTACTATAGTTTTGCTTATGTGGTTTAGTAGCAGTAGGGAATAGTAACAATTTGTGTTGTTAAGAATTAATTCAAAGTGTGTGTATGACTGCCACACAAATTACCCCTTTTCAGTAGATTGTGGGAGTCCAGCAGGATACTTGGATCCTGCAGTTCGAGGTGCTGTGCATGGAGTACAAGATGGGTTGAAATTGCAGGACTCTTTTCTGGCTGGAGTAATATTTAATGGTGGGTTTTGGTTTGGGTTTTTTATTTGTTTGGCTTTTTTGAATGATTAATCAGTTAGCCTTTCTTAATTTCTTATTAGAAGGTTGTGGTCAGGAATGCATCCATAAACTATATTTTTTTTGTAATGAGAAATTCTGAACAGCCCCAATCAAATTGACAAGGGCGTGAAACTGAATTGATGAGTACATTTTTTGTTGACAGGTTATTAATACAAATTACAATCAAGCTGGACCTACGGGTATACTAAGAGCACTATTTTTCTGAGCTGATACCAATCACTTTTATCTGTGTATGTGGTAACTTGAGTTGTTTATATTGTGTATAACTTGTTCTGTTATGCGAGATAAATAATTTGCTTCTTATTTCACTGTGGAGTACCGTATCGTCTTCCTCCCTTCCATTGAGAAGTACATGATAATCTTACGGATTTTGTTTTTTTGAGATGTAACATTAAAGTATGTTTCTTTCAGTAGAGGGTTAGGAAAGATAAAGGAGGCAACATAAATGTATTCAGATGTCTTCTAATTTTTTCAGACACCTGCAACAAATACACCAGAGTTTCCACCTTTCTTTATGTTTAGTTTCTGTAAGCTAGAATTTGTTGGACTTGGGTCTTTTGAGGACTTCTACTAATTATAGCGGAATAAACAAAATGATTAAAACTAGATTTTGCAGATTAGAGCAACCATGCAAATCTTGTTGAGAGTTACTTTATTCAGAAACTATAGTTGTGCAAGGCAGTCTGCAAAATACAGAATTTTTGGAATATGCTTTATGTGTACCCTGAAGTTCTCTGAAACTTACTGCAAAATTAATGAAGAAATTGTGCTGCCAGGTTGGTGTCCTGTCTGTCTTGTAAGGACTGCTGCTCTCCATGGATTTCACATGTTGAGGGAAGCTACAGGGACTGATAGCCAAATGAGGAGATGAGGCATAATTTCCCCTTAAATCTTGAGCAGAGTTTTAGGGTGGCTTTCCCTGCCCGCTTCCTGCCAGAGGAATTGCAGCCCTGTGGAAGTGTGAGAGCAGATGGGAAGTGACTGTGTCAGGGTGCTGTGGTCCTCATCTCTGCTCGGCCCCACTGCTGTTCCTGCAGCCCCCCGTGTGTGGAGCAGCCCTTATGGCATAAAGCACAAGTGAATAAATCCTGCAGAGCTTGTGAGCCTGGGCTTCACACTTCTCAGGGCTTTGCCTTTGAAAACAAGCCTCAGCAGATACAGGCTGATGCTTGGGGGGTTGGGGGGCTGCTGTAAATTCTGTTTTAAACACTCCTTTTACAAAGTTCTAAAAACTCCTTTTAGAAAAGTATGGTTTACAAAGATGGTAAAGTTTTCCAGCCCTTTGTTGGTGGAGAAGTGTACGCCTAGGCTTCACTTCAGATTTGTGTTCTGCAGTCCTGGCTATTGTGCACCATGGATTCAACTCCTATTTAATTTTGCGAGTAGATGTTTTTTGTCTGCAGGACAGTTACTAGGAGACACATCAAAAGTGGCAGATAACTGTGCTTCTGTTATTACAAGTCTGTCTGTTTGTTTGTTTTAAATTTTTGTAAGAGTTTCAGTTTGAAGCAGGAAGCCCTGCCTTCTCAAACCCTGGAGCTGGAAGTGCTAGTCAGGCAAGATCTTTGTGGGATTTTTTTGCTCAGCAGTTAAATAGTTAATCACTATTTGTCTTTTTATCTTCATAATTAATAGAGCACTGGATTAAAGAGGATAGTTAAGACTATATTTGTTTAATTTTGCTGACATATTGACAAGTTTCACATATAACCAGAAAAATCACAAGCTTAAAGTTGTTCTTGGATAATTTCTCTCCTGTCCCCCACCTCCTGCACAGATTATGTGATACCTGTAGGTGTGACTTGCCAGGGCTGATAAGAAACCTTAAAATCTTAAAGTTATGTATATAATAAGTAATGCTTTCTTAAATCTGTCTTTGCTGCCAAGTGTTTTCTCTCTTTATGAAAATGCCAAATGTGTGTGAAATTCTGAAACCAAAATATAGCTCTGAAGTGTATGCTTCCGTGTTTACCTGGTTTGACTCCCAAAGTGGCCAAAATGGTATGTTTTGTAAAGCCAGGGCTGTGCCACACTGCTGTTGCTTTGTGACCTGCTGTAATTTGGAAAAGTCAAATATTGAATTTTCTCTCAACAGAAAATTTTTAAAGCTGGAGATACTAACCAGGATGGACAGCTAGATTTTGAAGAATTTATGCAGTATCTTAAAGATCATGAGAAAAAGATGAAACTGGCATTTAAGAGCCTGGACAAAAATAATGATGGTATGTCCTTATTTATTTTATTTGTTCAGATGTTGTTTGAAGAAACGGCACATTAAAGTTATCTTTGTATTTTTTTGTCTAAACTGGAGACAAAATGTTGTGATTATGAAACCCCTATTTCTTTTCCTGAATAAGGTCATAATTATAGTTACTATAGATTGAAATAATAAATTATTATAGTCCAGGTCTGTTGATCTGGGACTCTATGTTACCCTGATGGAGAAGCTATAAGGAAGTTTCTAAGTATCTATTAAAGATAAATTGTGTTTAACTCACTGAACGTTTGCATCTTATTTGGTTGCATGATTTTAATGTACTTACCTCAGTCCTTGTAGTAGACAATCAAAATACATAATCTGTGTTTAAATGGATGTTAATTTATCTTTGTTATGTAAGTGTTACAGTGAACTTAATGAGCTCCACGGTGCTAAGTGTATTAAGCTCCATGTTTTAAATATGTATCATCTTTCTTTTAATATTTCAAGGAAAAATCGAAGCATCAGAAGTTGTCCAGTCCCTCAAGATACTGGGTATAAGCATTTCAGAAAAACAGGCAGAAAAGATACTGCAAAGGTCAGAAGTTATTTCTTGAAGTATTTTGAGCTTCTTTGTATTATTAACAGGATAAATGGAATTATAACTTTGAAAGGTGTTGGTACCTTCAGTGGGGCCTTTACAGGAATTTTCACATATTTCATCCGTTTGTGGCTGATAGTAAGTCTACTCACTATTTGAGCACCTGATTCCAGGAGGAGAACATTATCTCACTTCCCTGTAAATGTTGTTGATAGAATGAAGTGTTATATTATGCTTTTAAATGGAATATGCCAGATGCACTTGGTTAAGAAAAGCATAGTATTGAAAGGCCATGGCAGATTCAACCTTTGAGTCTCATATGGAATTTACAGTCAGTTGTCACTGATCTGATGGCCAATATTAAAAAAAAATCAACTGGGAGGGAGGCGATAAAACATAACAAAACCCCATCCTTGCTACTATTTCCTTATATAGGTTTGTTCAATATCTTTTTAGTATTGATGCTGATGGAACAATGACAGTAGACTGGAATGAGTGGAGAGATCATTTTATGTTTAACCCAGCCACAGACATAGAGGAAATAATTCGATACTGGAAACATTCCACTGTAAGTTCAACTTTTATTTTAACTTAGTGCAGCCTGTAAGTTCATCTCTACTGGGTTAATTTGCAATAGTGAATATAACTGCTTCACAGTTATATTTCAAGCATATCTGTATTTAAGATTGATTTTTTTTGTTTTCACTTCATGCTCTTCCATTTACAGGCAGGAGAGCGTCATGTCAGTTTCTTCTGAACGAAGAACTTAATCTAAACACTGCCAATAATGATCAGTAATATTTAGGAAGGAATCTGTTTCTTCCTTTGGAGATATTCCACAGAAAGGTCATAATCACAATATTAAATCTTTTTCTTTTCACATTGTAGTACATTCTTGGGTTTAGTGCTTTTGAAGTATTGAAACAAATTATAGAAACATTTTAACTGTTTCTTATGTTGAAATTAGTTCAGTATTTTCATGTATATATCAACATCATGAAATCACTGGTATCATTAGTGATGATTTTCTGTGCACATGTTCTTACACTTTTGTACTATAACATTTAATTTAAGAATGACATAATATACAGTGATAGGCTATCCACTTGCAGATAAATTCATAAAGTTACTATTGAATGGAGTTCTTGCCACTTCAGTGACTTAGTTTTAAGAACAAATAATAAGGTAAGTGAACCAATACTAATCCTGTTTGCTAAATATTCTTCCTGTAGATTATTGGAGTAATTCATGAAATTAGGTAAAGACAGGTTTCTTTGACTATAGTGAGACCATTTATATCATCAGGGATTAGTCAACGTTTCCATAATAAAAAACAGTTTATGAGATCTGAAACTCTACAACCTCAATTCAGAAATGCTTGCCAAAAGGGACTTATAGCTCCCTATTTGCTGAAGAAAACACTTGAAGCGCTGCTGTAAAATCAAGTAGTCCTGGTCCCAGCTTACTTAGTGGAAAGAATCCCTTTGCTTTAATAAAATGCTTCTTATTACTATTATTAAACACAAGATTGATTTTTTTTTAAAATTATGGAATGTCATTAGTTATTCCCAGAAAACAATTTTAAGTCTCTTGTAGTCTTCCAGTGTTGCAGTCAGCTGATGACCCAGTTATCACAGCAAGCAAAATCCAGCTATACAGCAACACAGCTGGTGTTTCAGATAAGAGCAGATGTGAGACCTCAGATGCCTGGCTGGCATTGACAGCTCTCCCAATTTTGTTTTTATTGTACAATTTTAATTGCTGTCAGACTCTTCCAAGCAGATAGCTGCATTGGTATAGAATTATTATGAGTTGATACTGTGGACTTTGTTATAAACATCCTCAAATTTAGTGGGGTTTTTTTTAGTTGTGTTTAGGGCTTGGTAGACACAAGGTTTAAGCCCTAGTGGATATGCTTAATATCTCTAAGAACATTGAATTCATGTTTTGAGAGATCCAATTGATCTTTTGATGATTCTATGTAGTTCAACAACTGATGACGCCTTACTTGGAAACCACAAATGTCAGAAAGATGAAAGGATTTTCTAATTAATCTGTTCTATGTTCAGTATCCAGAATAGTTGGTGCTTATCCTGTTTGTCCAGTGGCTATGTCTATAATCTGCATCTTGTAATTCTTGTGTTCCAAATGACAAAGACAGTATTCTGTCTACTTAACAGATAGGAAACACAGCATAAATTAGGGATGTAATATATACAATTAAAATCAACAGTAGTTTAAAAAAGTTTATGGTCAGTACTTATCAGTTATTAAAACATTATTGCTTCTTTGTAGCTTTAATTTATTCAGAATATTGGCTTTGCATTATCTACAGTGTGTTTTTTCTCATGTTATAGTTATTAATTACATGAAGAGCAGAGACTGTTTAAGTGATATGTTAGATTCCATAGTTTTGTGTCTTGGAGAGCTTTATCACTAAAGCCTATCAAATTGAATGGTAATATGAAAATGCACATCTTAATCAAATTTCAAACCTTTATAGCTGAAAAAGTCATTAATGTGTCTTTCAATGCAACTGATAAGAAAACGTATAAAGCATTAGTCAGACTTGTAATTTTGTTGGATATTACAAGCAGTTACAAGAAATAGAATATTGCAGTACATCAGCTAGAGAAATGTTGGAGGGGGAGAAGGGGACATCCCACATATGTGTGAATAAATTACCATGAGAGAGAAATCTTTTGTTAGCATCCTTAGGAGATTACCAAACTAATCCCAGAAGGCTGTCTGGTGAAAGGTTAGCTGCAACATACAAGCATTTGAGCTTTAGTGCTGACTGTAAAGGTCTACTGATCATGACAGAATGTCTTTGTTCGGGTCATTCTCAAGGCAGAAATTTGTCATGATTTTTAATGATGATGGTGCAGTCTTTGAAATGGTGGGTCTGTGGTATTATTGCTTAGTATCTATATAGAAGTCATTAAAAGTTGCTATTCATTGAATAGCAATCTATAGCAAGTTATATTGTAGAATGTAAATTAGAGATTTTAAAAATTTTTAACTAGCATTTTATTGACACATTCTCAGGTGTTAGGTTAATTTGGAATTAGAACTTTTGATAAAATTGAGATGATGAAATGAGATAGTTGTTTGCACATCTTTGCATTGGATTCTAATAGGTGCTGGATATAGGAGATAGTTTGACTGTTCCAGATGAGTTCACGGAGGAAGAGAAAAAGACTGGGCAGTGGTGGAAGCAGCTGCTGGCAGGAGGAGTGGCTGGTGCTGTCTCTAGAACAGGAACAGCACCATTAGATCGCCTTAAAGTGATGATGCAGGTAGGTGCAATGTTCAAGAACTCTTTGGTTTCCAGTGTACCACTTCAGTTTTCAGAGAGCTGTCAAGGAAAACTGTTGGCCAAATACAATACCTAAATTCTGGAGGCCTGGTTATGTTTTGACAATTTCCATAATTTGTGTTCACAGAAATTCTTTTCCATATTGATATTGGCAAAAATGTAAAGAAAATATAATACTTGTGCTACTGAAATAAGATTTTTATTTTTTTTTTTTAGTAATGAATGTTTTTGCTAGTTGTACTTTGGCAATTTAATACTTAGGTGATGAGTTTTACAATCTAATCAGAGCAGTGTTCTTTACTGTGACTTTGTTGGGGTTTTTTTAGGTTCATGGTTCAAAATCAAACAAAATGAATATAGCCAGTGGTTTTAAGCAAATGTTGAAAGAAGGTGGTGTCCGATCCCTTTGGAGAGGAAATGGTGTAAATGTTGTGAAGATAGCTCCTGAAACAGCTATTAAGTTCTGGGCTTATGAACAGGTAGGATGATAAATCAGGCATGAAAATAATGGTAAATAAAATACTGTATCACTCTTGTTGTTCATTTTTTTGCATTGTTGTACTGTATAGGAGTTCTTATTGTGGTTGGGGATTTTGTCACAGTAATTTAGAGTGACTTTCAGTTTTAAGATAGTGTATTTATTGTGTTAATAGAATAGTTTACACTAGGCAAATTTTGTTATCTTAATATAAGCAGTGTAAATAAGCTGTCATACATTTTAAACTGTCGTCCAGTCTGCATAGCTTTATATGAAGTACTGTAGTAATATCTAGTTTGTTGCTTTGAGGTGACCACAACCAAAAACTTAGCACGTTATGCTAGCTGAACTTTTACAGGGTTCTTTTTAAGTCAAATATCACAGTGCTCTGTAAGATGCCCTCATCCTGGATTTCAGAGTTATATTTACCTCTGAATCAGCTTTAAGCATCATGTTAAGGCCTAATCCTCCTTCGGAAAATGAACTCCCATTCTGGTGTGGTTAAATGATCTCTATTTTCCCTCTGTGGGGCTTCCTAGTGCCTCAGGTAAGACTAAACTAACATATTGCACATCTCTGTATAACTATGAAATAAAGCAACAAAAGGTCAAATAAACTTTAGGATATCACAAAACTGAACCACAGATTTTGATGCCATAGAGTAAGCCTGAGCACATTATTCATTACTCTTTCTCTGCTTTTTGAGAGCTGATGGCTCATTCTTACATGATGGTGTCTCTGTCTTGAATGAAGCAGTACGTGCAACTCTCTAAGTGTCTCTGTGAATTTGCTAGCTGCTCCTCTGTTTTTTGATTGGAGAACTACCTCTCAGGTTTCTTTTTGTTATCTGGTGGCTGTGGTGTGGGTACCCTTGTGTTGGCTGGCTGTAGACTAGCAGGCAATACTGTGAGTGGCTGAGGTGTTTAATGTAAAAGATTCTTGCAGGATGGAATATATTCTGTGTTCTTGAGAATCTTTGTCCACAGAGTTGCAGTGGGTATAGTGCTGAATTTGTTGGATTAGTAACTGTAACTTTAAATACATGAAATACTAAGTACAGCTTGAAAAGACATTTTGTATTGCACTCCTGCCTCTTGTAGTAACTCTTCTCTCCTAAAATGGATGCAATGTTTATTTTATGTGTTTTAACTATACAGTATAAGAAGATATTCACCAAGGATGATGGAAAGTTAGGCACCATTGAAAGATTTGTATCTGGCTCTTTGGCTGGAGCAACAGCACAAACTTCGATTTATCCCATGGAGGTACGTACTTCCATTGAAGACTCTGCCAGATGTCTGGTTGATTTCCAAAGTAAAGTCCATTTTGCCCTTGCACTTATTGTAGAAATTCCTGTGTATTATATCCAAATTTATTTTTGCTTTGGACTTCCTTTTAGAATTTCAGTACTAGGCATTTTAGAATATACTATGTGCTAATTGATACTTGTCATTTTTCTATATATTTGGCTGTATAATGTTGTCTAAAGCAATGCCTAAATAAAATCTGGTTCAGGTTAAAAAATACAAGAACGCATTTAAAATTAAGTACATATTCAAGTATTTTCTAAACTGGGCATAAGTCTTTTTCCTACTGCATAAGCAAGGAATGGTCTTGTCTGTAGCAGAACCTAGGAAGTTCTGTTGCATTATGTTTGGGAGCTGAGATCAATGTGGAGGGGGAATAGAATAGCTACAGTTAAGGCCGGGTGGATTAACTGCCTATTCCTCTGTAGGACATACTTGTGTGTGGTATGGCACATGCTGCAGTTTAACTAGTGGTAATACATTAACTGCTCTAGGGTAGCTATTTCACATCCTGTTGTTTTTCAAATGTAGGATGTGCTTCCTTTTTTGCTAGTTCCCTGGAAAGTTTATCTTGTTGTACAAATAACTGAAATATATGTTGGGTCTGGGATTAAGCCAGTACCAATATCAAGATTTGGAAGTAATGGAAAATGTAACATGAATACTTTTTTCATCGAGATGGGTATCAGTAGGCTTAGAACTTAGCTGTTTTCATTGCTGACAGTGAAAATGATCTCTCTTTAAATAGCATCTTTGCTGTTAGAGCAGCTGAATCACAGCTAGCCTGAGTACAGAGATAGATGAAGTTATAGAGTAGATGAAATGTTGTGTAAATCATCTGGATTACACTGATAAATGGAGACAGGTGAGCTATTCTACAATAAAATGCTCTGATGTTCCTAAAAAATGTATAGTGTCCTAGAAGTAGTTTTTAGGGTGTTTCTAGGTAAAAGAGTCCCAGGAAACTCTTGAGGAAGCTGCAGTCTTACGAGGCTTTAAAGTAGGCCAAATTCTTGCTCAGGAAATTCCCTCTATGGTTTCTTTTGGATACTGTTATTAATTTCTTTGTCCTAACATACTGTATAGACTTACTTGCATTATTAATCAGATGCTAGGCATCAGTAGTGAGACAAAATCTTTATATCCTTTAACTACCTCTAAAAATGTCATGCTTTTTGAATTTTTTTTTTTTTTTTATGCTTTGTCATTGTCCTGGTTTGTCCGGGATAGGGTTAATTTTCACCAGGGGTTGCTATTCAATACCAAGCTGCAGTGCAGTCCTAGCTTTGTCTCACCCGAGTTGCCTCCCTCTAGCTGTATCCTTGTGGTCTGTACCTTTATATCTCTTGTTTTGTACATTGTTATCCCTGTTGCTGTGATTTAATACAGCGATGCAAAAGCAACAATTCTCCTTATCTCAACCCGCAGGGTTTGTATTTTGCTACCTCTCCCGCACCAGCCACGTGGTGCCTGGTCCCAGCAGGGTCTTAAACCACCACAGCCTTTTTGGTGCCCAACGTGGGGCACGGAGGGTTGAGATAAGGACAAAACCTGAGCAGAGTGTGTTAAAACAATTTCTGTTTTATATATAATATATATTTTATATATATAGTTTGAGTAGTGTTTACAATGCTGGCTGATATGTTTGCATGGTGGTGTTGTATTAACCCTTATATCCTCTATGTGTTCCCACTGATGGTGTTTATCACCTTTGGAAAATGTGTTAAGAGCCTTGTTTTGTTTTACTGGATACTTACAACCTATGGTACGATTGTGTCACTGCTTGTGGGGGTGAACTGGTAGCTGTAGGTGGCCTGGGCGATTGTTAGTGGTCTTATCCCATCTATGGGTGACACAGGGGAAGGGGCTTTCTCAGCTTTTGAGAGTTTTAGCTACCCTTGGAGCATCCAGGCCAGCACACTCTATGCTGTGTTTTCTGAAGGTCTGCCAAATCCTGTTTAGGGTTACACTGTTCTTATCGAATAATACCACCTGGAGACCTGCCACGAGGCTGGATAGTTATGAGTGGCAAGGTATGTGGGAGAGCATGGGCAAGTGCCTAGGCTGGTGGTCACCCCCAATGTTTTGCAGTTTCATTCCTGAACAAGTGCAGAGTCCTGATAAATTAGTGAAGTATTTAGAAAAGGTGTGTTGTCAACCTGGCAAATCTGGGAGACATAACTCACTGCAATGTGTTGGAGACTTGCCCACGCCCACTGCATCATCTTCAACACTACTCTGTACTTTCAAGGGGAAGAAAAGGCCTCTGAATCAAAAACATACCAACTGGTACTGCAGCCTGTGCCAGTATCAGTTGCCCCCATATGGAAAAAGAAATAGTCCAAAAAAATCAGTTTGCATAGTGAGGGATGAAGATGAACCAGGGCCATCACGAGAACAGGAGGATGAGCCAGAGGTGATCACCTGATACCTATTGCTAAGTGAGCCACAAGAGATGTGGAAGGATTTCAGCTGTCTTCCAGGCGAGTAGTTTATCACCTGGCTGCTCCGATGTTGGGATGGTGGAGCTGGTGTTTTGGAATTAGAGGGGAAAGAAGCCAAGCAATTGGGATCCTTGTCTAGGGAAGCAGGCATTGACAGGGTGATTGGAAAACAGGCTCAAGCTGTCAGCCTTTGGAGATGACTCCTGTTAAGTGTAAGGGAACGATACCCCTTCAAGGAGGATGACATATGTCAGATAAGCAAGTGGACCAACATGGAGAGAGGTATTCAGTACCTCAGGGAATTGGCTGTCCTGGATACAATTTATGGTGATCTGAATGACGATCAGGCACCCATGGATCCAGATCAGGCCCGCTGCACACCACCCATGTGGCGGAAGTTCCTGAGAAGTGCTCCATCATCATATGCCAATTCATTGGCAGTAGTGTCTTTGAGACACAGCCAGGGGCAAACAGTGGATGAGGTGGCTGGCCAACTCTGTCAATATGAAGGAAGTATCCCTTCCTCTTCACATGCTTGTGTTTCAGCAGTGAGGGAACTGTCTCGGGAGGTCCAGAAAATCAAAGAGGATGTGTACCACTCTCCCCCTGTATGGGCCCAT
>VYZX01022779.1:0-21452 GCA_013401335.1 Brachypteracias leptosomus
CTGTGATTCTGTGATCTTGTTTTCCCAATTCCAATTACAGTCACTACAAATGTTAAGATTTTTTTATAAAACTGAGATAACTTTTGCCTTCTTAGTTTACAGTTGAGTTTATCAAGTTGATTCAGAGCAATCACAAAGAAGGAACTTCAGTTATCAACTACTATCATTCTAGCTCACCATAGACATTTAAATTTATTCTGCAAAATTATCTGTCAAGCCTTCAATATTTACTGTTTTTTTCAGTTTTATCATGGCAAAGTGATATTTGTGGTAACAGTGCTTAGCTTATCAGAGATGCAGAGAGAAGAAGCTGCAGTCAAACTGTCAGGAACAAGGGAGAGACCCCAATGAAAGCAAAGATCACCTTCAAAAGCAACATTGCACTAAGGACGGATCATTATTTTTAGGGTCGCACCCAGACCCTATGTCATCAGGCTTCTTGTTTCCTGATGCAAACAGGAACAGATATGAAGGAGTAATGCTGAAAGCAAAATACTTCTTTGCACGTGCTACTTCCCAGCTTACACATGTAGGGCTTCTTGAATTGTTATTTATATATTAAGAATACAACTAAATACACCAGATATTAATTGTATACAGTAGCTATTAATTGTATACAGTAGCTATCAATAGACTTACTGGTGTCTGTCAGAAAGCCTTCCATGGCAGTATGTCCTGCACCACTACAGGCCTCCTGCCAGAGAGAGGTTGTGTTACTGATCAAGAAGATGAGATAGGGAATAAGCTGGATGCAATTGTTGTGGATGCCCAAATCTACAGCTGAAGAGCTACTGTCCTTTCTCTGCTTTGGTGAGCTAATGGCTGAACAGTTGAACATTTTTCCAGTGGCTCAGTAGGACGGGATTGAGCGGTGCTTCCTTTCCTGATCTGTCCTACCTCAGCACATGTATGGTCTGATTCTACCCTAATTCTTTCTCAACTTGATTCTTTATAAAGAAAATAGGAGCAGGAAGGAAATTTAAGTAACATTGTTTCAAAACTTGGTTCACTCATGCTTAAAACATCCATGGAAATCTCAGGTTGTTTTTTGTTTAACTCTGTGTCCAAGTAATACAAAAGCTGGCAGAAATACCACCACAGTCAGAGTACAAGAGTTTTGTTCTTAAAATTATTGTTGTTATGTCAGGATATGAGGGGAGAGGTGGAAAGGGTTCCTGGGGATACAGTAATCTAAGCACTACCTACCCTTGGATATTTTACGAAAAAAACTTGCAGCAGGAGCTTCCGAGATTCCATGCTGCTATGGAGCTTGTTCCCATGTGTTGCAAGGAGAGGCACCAGCCTGCTGATGTCACAGCCTCAGAGCTGGGCAGTCCAGACACTGAGGTGGGTGTAGATCTTCTGACTCAGGGAATCCAGCAGTCTACACACGGAGGAAGGAGGCAGAAAGCCAGCCTGGCATCTCTTTCTTCTTCACAACCCACTAGCAAAAGAGTCTAGAGTCTGATTGTCTAACAGTCCTCTAGGCAAGATGAGAGGACAGATTTCCAACAAAATTTTGTCTTAATTGACACATGCCTTCAGAACATTTGATTCACTTTAATTGAGGTTTTCCTAATTTCCCTGGAAAAATTTCAGCCAGCTCAAATAACAGCAAATTTTATCTTACTACACACTAAGAGAAAATCATTACAAGGTGTCCCCTTAAGTTGTATTTGTCTTAATTTGAAGTAATAATTTCAGTAGATCTGACTCTCAGTGATAAAGCTGGAAGCTGGAGCTAAATTAGACGGGACAATGGAAACAGTATATTCCTTTAATAAGTTAGTATGAGGCTGAAAAACATTTTGGTTTGGGACTGGGACCAAGAAAGAAACACTACTTTGCTGTACACATTAACCAAAGCTTCTAACAGAGGCTGACAGCAATTTACACACTACAGCAAATGAGAGCAGAAAGAGACTTTTAGTATGCAAATATGTAGACTGAAGCTGTAAATTTATCCTCTGACAGAAAGAGGCAAATAGCTGCAGAAAACATCCTTTGTAAACACATGTGTTAACTATGGTCTTGAATACAGATTCCAAAATAGAGTGAAAGCAGTTGAGAAAGCTGAAATTCTGAGAATGAAGCTGGGTAACAGCCCAAATACAAAAATGACAAGGACAAAATCTCCATTTCTTTCTTAGTCTCATGCTCTTCTGTAATTCTTAGGCCAAAACAGAAATGGAAAGGAAGAAAGGAAGAGGTGGCTTTGTAACCATAGGCAAGGCAAACAATGGCCTTCTGTCACTGCTCTGCTTTTTGGCAACAGCATCTCATTTTAAAACAAGCTCTTCTGCTATACCCAGGCAGATCCTCGGGTCAGAGATTTTCGCAGTTCAGCTTCCTACTGGAGGAGCAATCAGACAGCACTGGTTTAGAATGGAACAGTTTGTTTCAAATAGATGTTCATGAGGAAAGCAACCTGAAATTTCCTGGGCTCTACCCACCAGCTTATTACATAGAAGAGGGAGAATGAGTGGTACCTGCCCCACTGTCATTAGAGACGACCAGGTGATCCCCGTTTCACTTCTGAAAAAGACTACAGTTGTCAACATGCAGGAGAACAGTCTGGGCTGTGACACTGCCCAGCTAGTCCTACACACCCTGTCTGCAGAGTCCAAATCATCTCATCCCTTCCTTTGTCTGCTGGCATTAACACAGATTCCAAGATACCCATCCCCACCCCAGAGCTCTTGTAGAAATTTATATTGTGCTACTCAGTGCTAAAGCATCTTCCTTCCATTTTGTCTCTTCACCAAATCACACCCACCCAAATTGCTTTCCTATGAACCATTGCTGATTTAATCACTGAGCAGTGACTTGGCTGTTTGCACTAGTTCATATAGAAAAGCAGATCCAAACTGGAATCTTTAAAGCAAGTCTTACCTGCTGGGAATCAGGTCTTTAAAAAGAAGCCCACAACTTTTTAAGTATAATTGACTGGCATTTTCTTACTCACAAAATGAGGAAAAAAATCACTATTTAATCAAAAAAGCTCAAGAGTGATCACATCTGTAACGTGACATTTATAATGAAGCATATGTGGTGAAGGTCTGTGCTCATAAAGAGAAGGGCAGAGTATGAGATAAAAATTCACTTCAAATGAATCATCAAGGGAGTAATATTAGGAAAAAAAGTGGGCTAATACAATTATTTTCCCAAATGCCAGACTCTAAATCACCTTATCTCACAGTTTCAGGGCTTCTGTCACAATATGGAAGAAAATAATGAATAATAAAAATATGCATTGCATTCACACCTACTGCACAAAACTCCACAGAACTTGATAAAAACAATGAAAGAAATTACTGCAGAAGAAAAATGCATACCTTTAAAAGATCTATTTAAAGATCTATAAGGAATGATAAACCACTTCTTTCTTTCTTTGTCACTATTATAACTAGCTTGCTTTGTTATTGGCACCACTGATGCACCAGTTCTCAAAAGCGTGATACAGTGGGAATGGGAAAGGAAACAAGAACATCAGCAATTAGTGAAATGTTAAAAGGGTAAAAACTGCACAATCAGCTGATAGCAGCATAAGGCCATCAAAGTACTAGCAGTACTGAAGTTTGGCCTACATGCCAATGGCATAAATTGTGTATGAAATTAATATTTTAAAGGTAGGAAGGAAGCCCTTTGAAGCACCAGGATTTCATCAGAAAGTACGCAAAAAGGCCAGTGGACACCTCTACAACAGCTTGACAGGTGGGAAAGTTACATTTTCAGTACTTTCTACAAGTCCTCAGCCATATTCGCCATCAGAGGCATAACTAAATTCTGTTTAGCAAATTCTTTGCATTGATGGGTCTGCGCATAAATTTTTCAGACCCACTGACCTGTGTACATTTGATTTTTTCAAATATTCTGAGATATGCACTTTCTTCCCAGCTATAGCAAGTCTTATTTTACTTATTTTTTCTAGTTATCCTGACTTAGGATTTGAAGAGGAATAAAATAGTCATTTAGACAGTTAGCAATTTCACCTCTAACAAGTGAATTAGTCTTCTTTTTTGGCATTTTGTTGTACTATGTAACAAGAAAGTAACTAAAATACATTTAGACAAGTGATAAGTAGCCAGTTCCACTTCTATGACTTTGCTTATATATAATTACACAACACTGGGTATTTATTTGTTTGATTCCCAGCAAAAATCTTTTTTTATTTGTGTGCATTTGACCAGTAATTCTTAAGAAGCCATTAATTAGTTTTGGCCTATTTTTGCCTTCTTGGCCTATTTTTGCCTTCTTGTCTCTTTTTATTTTGACATAGTGGGTCAAAATCTGAATTTTGTAACTTTTGGGAATTCTGAAAGATAAGACTTTTGAGCAGTCATCATTTCTTCCCTTTTCATGGTCACATCAATAACTATTTCTACAAGTGCCAAAATGAAGCATAGGAAGAAGCGGAGGAGAAAGAGTTAATATTAGCTGAATTTTTATTTCCTGAAGTCCAATTAGTGAGAAATACCATTTAAAAAATGTCACATTAAGTTCATAATAAACTGGTTTTGCTAGATCAGCACACTGGTCACTTTTAGGTTAGTTCCAAACTTTATAATACATAAATTCAAGCAATCTTAAACCAACCTCATTTTCTAACCAACTCCTGCCCAGTTGAGAATACCCAGTTTCAGGGACAGTGCCAAGTCGGAGAATCAATCCCTTGGTTAAAATAAAACCAAAGTGCTCACAACACATTAGCACTAATCTTGTCTATTAAATCATCATTGTTTTCACCTCTCCCAGAACAACCAACCCATTTCTTGTCAAGGGAATTATCATCCCTCACCAGCTCTTCCCCACAGTTATCTGCATTGTCCAGAAAGATGTTCCAGAAACTAATTTTTCACCACAAGCCATATCCTTCATTTTTCCTGCTGTTCAAGTCCAGCTGTTTGAGTTCAGCTTACCAACAGCATGTCCTCAAGAAGAGACACATGGGCAACCTGCTCGATCCTCTCCTTCTGCCTGCCCACACTGTATTCTGCCCCCAGAGGCAACCTGTGACAGCATGTGAGCAGTTTATTCATAAAATATCACCAGGGATGCTAGTTTTTTCAGCACTTCCTCAGCTCCAGGAACTTAAAATAAATAAAAACAGCACATGGAAAAAATAAACACCACCTTTCAGGCTTTCTCAAAAAAGGGTTCAGTCTTCCTTATTCCAAAGTATTTAATTTCCTCTCCTACAAACACTCTGATCATTTCAGGTTGTTTCTGAAAAACTCACGCTGCTCAACTATTTATTCCTTTTGGTGAAAAAATGTCATCTCCAAAACACATTTTCGCCAAAAAAAAGTCTCTAGGTGCTGTAGTTTTACTTATAGAGCATCAGAAATGTTCCTGAACTATATTTGATTGAAGTGATTGCTGATCTTATGGTTGCAGTTTTTGCAGTCAAGATACCAAATTTGCTAGCCCCTGATTCCCAAAACTCAGCTTCCACTTGACATGGAAAATGCATGATGAAGTACTGCATATTCTGACTTTGATCTGAACATCTAATCCCTTAATTTGGAGATCATATACACATGAATCAAAGAAAGGATATAGCCCAGAGTTTCATACTTAATTTCAGAGTAGCAGAGTTACAGTTGCACTATTACTGAACTTTTCTACTTGATTATGTACTTAATGGAATGAAAGAAAATTATAGCAGGAAGACGTAATGTGATTCAAGCTCAACTCTGAGCTTTGAATTATGGATGGCTGTGCTATCTTTGCACAAAGAGAAAGACAAAGTAGCAGCTAATAATCTACAACAGAATCGAAGTAAACAAGAAAAGAGAAGTTAATTTACAAGCTTTTCAATCTTTATGGAAGATTGAAAAACAAAACCTAGCCAGCAAGATTACAATAATTTATATGTTAGAAGAGTACTTTGAAGAGAAAAACAAGACATGAAAATACATAAAGGGAGAGCAATGGGGGAGAAAAAAAATCTCAGCAGGGAATTCTTCAGTTATTTGTCAAAACTAGTCAGATAGTGCCACACAAAACTATTTCCTAACAAGAAGAAGGAGAATCTTTCAGGGAGAACAATACCATGAGCTTGTTGAACCAGCCATTTTCTATATGCTTAAATGAACTTCAAATATCTCAGTTTATAAATAAGACACAGCTTGAGAAGCCTCTGGTAGACACAGAGCACATTCAAGCTGATCTTCAGCAAACAGCACTTGCATTCCACACGTGAAGCAGTGAGGGTGTGGGTCTCATACTGCAAGTACACACTAGTATTTCTTACTCAGCTCAGAAAAATGGCTTCTGTTCTTTCCTTTCTGCTTTCAGACATGCTCAATATACCAAACCTCTTACAGATTCTATCGAAGAGGAGAGATGAAGAAGATTGTTCTCTTGAAAAAGATTATCCTCTTAGTAGGTTACTCAGTGCTTAAAAAAGGAAGATGACACTTGAGACTTTTGAGGTTTACTAAAAGCCTGTTTTGAACCTTCTGGTGTTTCAAGCAGCTCTAGGACAACCTAACCAACATGGAGCCACAGGTGGAGAATTTTAAACAGGATTTTTTTCCTGAAAATGGGAGTTAAAAAGGTCAACTATCCCTCCCTCAAAAGAAAAAAATAAATCCAAAACAACAGCAACAACAACAAAAAAGCAAAAACAAAAGAAAAAAAACCCAAACCAGTAACAAACCCAATCAACCAAAACAACAACAAAAAAACCCCAAACAAACCAGAAATGACTCCCCCAAAACTCCACCATGCCCTGTCTGCTCATGACATTACCCTGATATTTGACCTTCCTATGAGAGCTGACATACAAGGAGCTTCTGGTCCATGGAGTACAAGGAGCATTTCAAAATGCAGGCAACAATGTACAGCTGGTAGGCAGCAGCTGTTTTACATTAATGGTTAGGAGAGCAGGTGCTCAGTCTTCCCGTAGAAGAGTAATAAAACCACACTATGCTACTATGCCAAAAAGCCTTTTCTGTACTGGTGTCTTATACATTCATAAGCTTCATCTGTATTCCAGCCATGCACACATGACTTTTCATCAATCCCTCTAGCATGCAGGATAATCCTGGTAGACCCTCCATGCCCAGCCATTCTTCTGAATTTAGTCAATGTTCAGTGACACTCATTTAAATGTCACCAAATCTTTTCTTACAAGTTTATCAAACTAATAAGGAAGTTATTAAATACTTAATAATTAAATACTATGATAAGAGTCATCTTAGTGAAACATGGACACTTCTAAAACACTAGTTATTTGTATTTTACAGATCTGTTTTTAACAAATCCATTTGCTGATATTTTAGTGGCAAAATCTGGATAAGAACAGATGTCTTGTCATTTAACTATTACTTTCCAGACTTTAGCACATATTGACATGTTTTACAGGTGCTCTGCTAACAGAAATGTATCATGTGAGTAGCCCATTTTATTAATTTTGACCTTTTGCTTTCAATAAATAATTTGAAAATACATTTTTTCCTTGTTCATTGCAATTTTCACTGTTGATTGGGTGAAGTGCTGTGTTTTCAGAGTAACTGGTGAACACTGCTAGTTATCAGTAAACAGGATTCTTTCCTAGCACAGCAGTAGGTGCTGGAACAAGAGATCCAATTCCAAAACCAGGTTATTGCACTCTTGTAGCTCAGGGTGCACATGGTCTCCTTAAGAAGGGAGCAGAATTTCTGTCAAAGCACTCCTTGCAGGATGGAGAGCTCTCCCTTGGGGCTCCTTGCTTCTCCTCTCCTTGCTGCCAGCAAATCTACTTCTGACAGGATCAGTATCAAGAGAATGGGGCCAGTCTCATTTCAGTGGTGCCCAGAAACCCAAGCGGCAGCAGGCACAAACTGGAACACAGAATTCCATCTGAACAAGAGGGAAAATCTTCTTCCCTGTGAGGGTGCTAGAGCCCTGGAACAGGCTGCCCAGAGAGGTAGTGAAGTTTCCTTCTCTAGAGAAATTCCAAACCTGCCTGGACACAATCCTGGGCAATCTGCTCTGGGTGAACATGCTTTGGCACAGAGGTTGGACTAGATGATCTCCAGAGGTGCCTTCTAATCCCTACCATTCACACCTATGTGTGACAATATTTAGCTGGTAGTGATGGGCTCTTGTGAGAGTCTTCCTTTGTATTAAAGGCATTCTGAATAAAAACCGTAAAAGCTTGTACAAAGTTGAGTTAGAGGATTACATTCCACAACACTCATTTGCTCAGATTCAGAAAAGAAGATAATCTGACAGAGCAGGCATGCAAAACACCCTACAACTAGAAGGGGAAAAAAAACCCCTGATCTCTAACTTTAATTCTGCAGAGGACATTTCTGTTATTCCTTTCACAAAGTTCTAGAAAGATGAAAAAACAGTGATCCCTTCTTTCCATGAGACACACCATGTACTCTAAATTACTCTAGCATCTGTTGAGCTGTACAAAGATTAACCAGGATACCCCTGAACTAACAGAGATTACTAATTACAAAAGACCTTACTAGACTGACTGCACCTCAGGAAAGCCTGTAACAAACCTCATCTTTGAGACAACAAACTGAGCACAAAGAAATGGAATTGCATTAGTCAATAGATGGCTGCAGTGATTTTCTCTCCCTTTGCCTTTTATTTTTTTTTTTCCCATATATCTTCTTTGCCCTTCAGTCACTCTCATGGAAAGTCCTTGAGGCTAAATTAACTACTAAGGCGGACCAATGGAGAAACAGAGCAGCCACACATAGATACTGAGACAGCAGCTCATATACTGTTAGTTGTAAACTTGTTATAAGTAAGAGATCTGTTTTATGAAAACAGAAGAAACATTATTATCACCATCTGAAGAAAATTGGCAGCATGTGTAGTTGGAACTGATGTGAGCAGTCTTCAGATTACCTTAATAGAAAAGTGAAGTACTGGGTAGTGATCTTACAAATGCATTGACAACACTTGGGATGCTTGGGGCAGATCAAGGAAAGCAAGGGATGGAAATTGAGCTGTCAACTTGAGATGTCAAGTACTTGATGGGGAATTCGAAAATTTGGTTTTATTTCTGCATCAGAATGTGTGATACTGGCAAAACCTTTCACTTTTCTTGGCCTCTAGTTGAAAAGACTCTTGTCTTACCTGTCGAAAGATGATGTTTTACTATATATGTGAGATGCACATAAGATAGCAGCTTGGTTTGTATTTGGATAGGATCATTAGTAGGGGATAGATAAAAACCCACAGTTTTCCATTCATGACCAGACTTGTCACTTGCCCATTTTATTTCAAACTTAAACGTGCAAAACCACGCACTTTCTCAATGCCTGCCAAGTCAGAAATTGCGCTGAAACCAGCCATTCTGATTTCACAGAATAGATGGCCAAGTCCCCAGATTCACCAGGACTTTCCCAAGCCAGGGATACCAGGAATGTTACATACTTGAGCTGCTTTTCAGTGGGTGCTGTGTGCTCAGGAGGGCTCAGCCAGCCCTTGAGACATCAGCCCCAGGCAATCTACTTGGTCAAAGCAACAGTCTTTCCTCAGGACCCCTGGGAAGCCCCAGCCCTGAGTCTCCAACAGGAGAATAGACCACACTGGTACAACCAGGTACCTCACCAATGATAGATTCATTAGATTTTACCCCAAGGGTCCTAATTTCTCTGTGAAGATTCAAAGACACAGACTGAGCCACAACTAGAGCTGCTAGAAATTTACCAGAAATTCCTCAGCTTCTAAATAACACAACAGTGAGAAAAATCCAGGGCTTCCTGACTGAAAAACTTAGATCATCTAAATCTTCATTATCAGTAGAAGATACATACTGCACCTACAGCCAGAGCTGGCTGTATCTTATAGCCACAACTGCTCAGGACACAGACAAATTACTGTTTTGCTATTGCTGTTCCCTTCTGTAATATACGTGTGTATCAAACGAGGCAGAGTCAGTAGTGATTGCTTTCTATTGCTGTGCTGTGATCTGCATTTAAAGTAGGATTGAAATTCTACTTTTTCACATTTGCAGGCCAGATTCAATCAGGAAAACACAACACAACAACTCTTTGTGGTACTCTTGCTTGCTACATAATGTTTGTGAGAGCATTTCTTAATTTTGTGGACAGGATATTAAAGTATTTCAGTTTGTCTTCCAGACAAAATGTTTTCCTACATCCTAAAGCTCCCAGTCAATAAAAATGGTCAGGCTTCCTATACAAATGCATTCTTATAATGTCTTGGGGATTAAACCTCAGAATTCAATTAATTCTGATTGTGAGCAATCACCTCCCAGATTCATTGCAATTTAAAGGGCTGTGCGAGAGGAAAACAGAGCATTCTAGATGCCCAGCTTCTTCCTTTCTCCAATACTGTTGCTACAACTCGTTACTATGTCCTATTTTCTTTTTAGACTATGCATATATCTTAGATTGAGAAATAACCAGTGGGTTATCTCACCTAGCCTATTGCACAACACAAGTCAGAAGAATTTTACTTACACTTTCATATATTGACCCTAGTAATCTGTATTTAACTATAATAGACTAGCTTCCAGGAATTAAATAAATTGGGCTCACTCATTAGATGGTATTCATGAAAGAATGCAGAAAGTTCTCCAGTGTGTACAAACAAGCTTAATATAATTAAAATGGAAGTTTTTGCAAGAAGTTTATGGTATTTCCTTAATCATTAGAAGAATCTTGTTTTGTTTTATTTTGTTTCTTTAAAAAACCCCTCTCTCTTAGAGTATCAGTGATATTGGATCTCTGCTACAGGATGTGAAATCTGAACACAGTGGAGTTCATTCTGCCCTGAAAATGTTCATACTCTTTCTAACAAAAACAAAGACCTATTGCAAATAAACAAAAACCTAATCAAGATAACCTAAAGCAAAAAGGAGCAAACTAGTGTTTATTCTTCTGTTCTGTCTGCCATAAAGGAACCAGAATAGATATTTTTTGATACATTTATCACTAACCAACTGGGATTTGTAGATTTAAAGACCTCAGAAAAAAATTCTACTCAATATGGAAAGAAATCATATTTTATATTATGTGGTACTTTTTGATCAATATATATTTTGTAAAGAGAAGATAAAAAGCAAAGATCATTTTAGCCAAATTGGTCTTCCCTGATACTAGGCACATATAGCAAGCAACATCAATACTTATACCAGCTGAAGTTAAATTTTCTTTCCAAATCCACTACTGAAAGTGCTTTTCATCAGGAAATTTAGACGAACATGACCAAAGTTGAGTTCTGAAATCACATATCCTAAATATATAACTGAATAACTCGCAAGCAACATTCAGAAACCTATTAACTTTCACTGCAGTAAAAAGTGCATGCATCAGACTTTATTGCATCAGACGATATAACCATACAGTTTTTGCATGCTAAAGGTGCAAGCTGAGACTATATGATCAATCTCTCAACATTTAAAGCCTAAATAGACATTGATGGAGTTATCTGAAAGGTTTCCCTTTACCCTCCTCTTCCTCCGTCTGCTCCAAAGGACACAGATCTTGAGAAATTGGAAATTAAGGTGGAAAGACAGTAAGGGTAAGAGTTAGTAACACTGTCTAACTAGTTTTTAAATCCAGCATCAGAATAAAATCTCTCAGCTCTTACCAAAGTAGTTGTTGAACAAAGGAAACATCAGTGTTAGACAATGACATCTTTCAAATCACTACTGGCTTCTAAGGGAGAGTAGTTGTCTGTGGAGCACATATCTCCCAGAGAAAATATGACATTCTCAGTCTTTCTTAAATAAAATTAACTGTGACATACTGATACCCTGCATAGCAATAACACAGTTCCAGACAAACGTTGCCTGAGGAGAGATGTGACAAAATACTAATTAAGGGGCTGCTTAGTTACGACTCCTTCCATTGAAAGCCAAATACAGACACATTTTGCAAGGAAGCTTTGACAGCAAATATTACATTTGGGAGACTGATAAACATCCACTTCAACAAGGCATTCCATGATTAAACAAGCTTTTCTATTTCTGATTCATTCTGTAAGAAAACATGTGTGAAAGGAATAGAACAATTTAATTTATTCATTTCATGGATCATTAGCTTTTCATTTCTAAAAAGGAAACCTGTCACAGTATTTAGCTAGAATTATAATAAAATACATATAAGGGCACTTTTGCTCCCATATGCCTTATTTTTGTATTTGAATGACTAGCAAATGAACAACAAGCTCCTAGCAGAGGCTGAGATTACATTACCATTTTAGTTTGGTTCAGGACCACATCTTGCACTCAGAACAGTCTTGGAAACAAGCTGGGGTTTTTTTGGATGAAAGCAAATTTTAGTATGAGTGATGTCAGGATATGGTTTTAAATATGGAAGATATGGACATGGTCTGAGGATCAACTGAGCATTATCACTTCTAAAAAATGGGCTTTCCATCTAATATATAATCTTAATATGTTAAAGTCTTTTCATACTCAAGAAATTGAAGAAAAAGTTGGCATTTCTGAATCCTGTGAAATGCTTTGAGAGGCAACTAACATTAATAATTTCGCTGGCAGTACAATATTTTAAAATTATTGAAGATCTTTACAACCTGTATGTGTTATAAACTAGCAAAAATCTGATTAAACATCTGTATTTAATTTTCATTATTTTTCACTTTTTCACAAAATATATCTAACTTCAAGGAATACACTCAAGTTTTCTATTAAAATATTGAAGATGAAAAAATTCTGACTGTTAAAAAGAAGAGTATTATTCTATATTTTATTATATAATAATATTAATAACATTTTTTAAAGTTATAGTTTTCCAACTTCAAACGGAGTTCAAAGGACCTATAGAAGGTCCTACAAAGGACCTACAGAAATAATTACTAAATAAACACTACTGAAAAGTACAAAAACCTCTGAAACAGCAGCATAACATAGAAGTCTTCAATATTACAGGATCGAGTGTAGGAGAAGAAATGAGTGTTCCAAAACCAGCATGTCTTACTAGAGGAAAATGAAAAGTACCATTGTTGTAGGAAAATAAAAATTTAATATGTCACAGCAGAGCACCATTGACGCTTTGGACACGACTCAGTATTATTAAGATGCTTTAATGCAGTGTTGTGTTCTCTGTGAAGCATTAATGCAAGGAAAGAGTGACATCCCAGTGTGCAACATTCAAATTAACTTTGACCTAACACTGTATTATTGGAAGGTTTGTCAATGAATTCTTCTCATAAAAAGATTATCTAAAGCTTCACTGCCAACCAGTCACCTATCTGAGGACATCCCTCTACAGAATGAAATATACATATTGACTAAGATGTATCTGTTTTAAAATCCAAGTCTGTGCAGAGTTTTCTAGATGCAAACCATGTAGACATTTGGATAGCTTGCATGTATTTATCGTAATCTGTGTTACAGACAGCATAACCCAAAGGACTAAATTTTATTCCCAGAAACACTTGCACAATTTAAGGCCTTCATGCATACAGTGGAATATCAGTAGAACTCAAATCTGAGAGTTAATTTGGTCATTTTATTGGTTATTTTACTCACCAAGTCTTTCAGATGTTATTTTATATTTAAATAGAAAACATCCTTACATTTTCCTCTTACAGGCCACAATTCCTCTTACACTCATAGCAGAATAAACTGGCTCCCCTCCTGTTTATATCTATTATGATCACCTAAGTATTCCTGAGGCAGACACAGCATTGGCCTACATGAGAAAAACAAAATCTTCTACGAGTTTTAGCCATAATAAAACCTGTCCACATTAAAGAAATCAATTTCTATGAAGCTTTGCTTATAGTACTGACCTTTGCTTTAGTACTGAACGTTTCTATGGATAAGGGATCTGAGGCTGTAAACCAGCTGCAAATAAATAAAAAGCTGTCAGACACTATGTGTTGACTACAAGGCAGGGACAGTCAGAAACAATGGTCCATTCATGTGCACAGTGCCTTGGAGTCAACCATAATAACACTAGGCTTGAACAACTAGTAGGACTGAAGAACAGTAAATGACAAGATATAAATAGGTATAATGATGTGTCAGATTTTTAAATGTCTTTCTTGTAGCTGCATTTCATAGATTCTTTGCTAGCAATAGAATTTATTATTGACCATGTTCAATGTTTTTATTCACTCACATTTAGGAAATATGCACAACAGGCTGATATGTGAGCGGCAAGACATTTGCAACATTTGGAAAGGGAGGTCATATTAACCGTATTCCAGAAAATACTACATTAATAATTACAAAACATGCGTGAATATACAGTATTATTGGTGTTGCTTTCATTTACGTCAAAAGGCCAGTTAATCAGTTGATGTCAATAAGCAGAAAAGAAATGTTTTACTAAAAAGGAAGGGCAATATTAACAATAGATGAGGAAAGAAATTAGGAGGAAGAAGCAGTCAGGGAGAGGACATAAAAGGGATGATAAGAAGGAAGGCAGAAAGTCGTCAGTTCCAGAGCACGAACCAGTTACACTTGGATGACCTGAGGCTCCTCTGAAGACTTCTCTAGCTAATGGCACAAGAGAGAGGTTTGTACCTTTCATAACTTTTAACTTTATAAATTCCTAGCCAAAAAAGTCTCAGAACCTATTGAAAATGGAGAAAGTCTGGGTGGTGATAGCTACCAATATCATTCTGAGACAAACCTTTGCTTCCACAGCAAAAATTTTTAATTGGAAAAGGAGGAAGAAAATAATTATAAGGAAAGATCAGGCTTGTAAACACATAGAAAACCTGTTTCTTTGAGAAATTATGCTTTCAGATTTTGATCTTAAGGAAAGAAAGATTAGAAAGAGTATTCTGAGATAAGAGCAAAATTAGAGTAGCCTTATTAACTCAGAAAATTACACTGAGGTAATCTGGTGATACAATTCAGAGCTCATGCAAATTTTCTGCTCCGTACAACTAGAACACAAAACAAACCCTAAAATATTTAGTAGCTATGTCTGGTAATTTCTTGCTTTTAACCTGCTGCAATCCTTTCCCTCAGGACAAAGAAGGCATGAATGTTGCTAATTGCTGTAAAAGAACTGTCACAACTGAATTGAAGCATTTCACACCCATTTTCTAAGGAAATTTTTATAGAACTTGAAATAGCAGAGACTTCAGCCAAAAAAAGTCCATCATATTTAAATTCATTCTGTGGTATTTACAACTTTAAGTGCAAGACAAAATTACAGTTGCTAATCTACTAGTAGTAAATTCACTGGATCTCAAGGACCTCTTCCTGAAGTGGAAGAAATTTTAATTGTTTCACATCTATGTATCTTTTAGTGTTGTGGAAACTGCATCTAAAAAACCCTTAGGGTATGTTTTTCTTGCAATATGCTTCAGAAGGTTGGGAAAAAGTGTAATGTTCCCAGCAAAGAGTATATACCTAGAGGAAAGGCAAATGGCACTGATACACAGACAGTGTATGTGACAGCATTCACCTATGGACAACAAAAACTCAAGAAATTCAGGGGTAGGGAAAAGTCTAGATGAAGGTTAAGTAATAATTCTTCTTCTGTCCACAGCCAGCTCCTGATCTTTTATCTACACCAGGGATAAATAATTTGAGCATTACAGATGTATTTTAATCTTTTCTTGTATGGATATGAACTTCAGCTGAAAGGAGAGCATAGTCAGAGCTTCAACAGATAGACACATGCTTCACTGGAAGGAGGACAGGTACCAGTTCCCTCTACAGCTGGGTATTTATCTATCTGAAACACAAACATTGTTCTGATAACCTGGCTGCTTCCTGTTTAAGCAGAAACAGATCTGGCTGCTGAAAGTGCCACACAGATGCATCTTTCATTTCCTCTGTTTCAGCTGCTGCTTATGACTCACCATTAGCAATTTTAATTATAAAAGCCTTCAGTTATCATTTTTGTATTCTACCATTATTACTTATTACTAAGTACCTAACTCTAATTACAATGAGGTAATTACTGTTGTTGAACGATGACAGTCCTTTATCTTTCATTTAAACTATTAAAATCAATGACTCTGTCTCTTAAGAAGCCACCAACATAAAATATTGATCAAATAATTTTAGACATAGTGGTTGGAAGCAGTATAATGCGCATATTTAAGACTAGTAATTAGCAGGAGAGTTTTCTGAACACAGTGGAATTTAAATCAGTAGTGGATGTCTGAAAGGACAAAGATATAGTTATCTACGGTATGAACTGTAGGGTGCTTAGCACTTAATGAGGATTAAAGCTTTTTACTGCTCTGAACCTGGTCCTTGGATACTGATTCCAAAATAATATTTGTTGCATGGTGCCTTAGGTGTTTTAACTACTGTAATACTAAGGAAAGACCTTTCATTTCAAATTAGGTTGCCCACCCTTCACCTGCAGCCTTTCACTTGAATGCTTCAAAGGCACTGTGGCAGTGCCCTCATCCCAAGGGAAAGCATCCCAAGTGCCTTTGCCTTCAACAAGCAGCATGACCAGATTCTTCAACATTGTGTTTATGAATTGGCCTTATAGTTTTGTCTGTAAAACCATACTCTTCACACTCCCCTTGTAGCTTCTAGTATATAACTTTACAGCTCTGTAGATAACAGAATACATAATCATTTACATACACCAAAATATTAACTAACAAAGTGGATATACAAAGCTTAGTAGGCCAGCCAGCATGCACACATGTACCTGAAGAAGTGTGCTGCAGTGGGTGCTCATGCCATCCTAAGTAAGAAAAGCTGACAGGGAGTTTGAGGGAATCCTGATGAAAATTATAAAACTCCCACAGAACAGTGTTGGAAAACACTTCTGCACTGGTAAAAGTGCTCATTTGGGGGCTACCATTTCTCCCAGCTGGCCCTGCCTGAATTTTTCCCTCTCCTTTTCCTTCCCATACTCCCACTCCCTACATCCCTACTCCCTCCAGCAAATTTGAAGTCAATGTATGGCATCAGCTAAGGACCCTGCTAGTAAAGCTTTGTACAGGCAAGTCTATATCAACTTTTTGTGCAACATATTGGTAGTCCTTTGGACATCAAAGTGTCTACTGGAAGAGCTTTGTTATTTCCATTTTCTACGAGTTGTGCTTTTGAATTCCTTCTAAGTGGCATAAGCCTGGAGCTCAATACTTATATTGAAAACTATTGACAGCCAGGAGGCAGCACGAAAAGTGTTTAAATTAACACTTTAGTTTAGATGAGGAGCATACTTCTGAAGTTATTTTCCCTGCAGCTCCAGTGTAGTCTGATACACTTTCCAGAGCAGTCTCAGAGTCGATTCATTTTGGAAGGAACTGGAAGACACTTTTTAGAAATGTACCTTGTACACACCACCACAGATCCAGTCACAGGCCCAAACTAGATTTAGTCTGAGGCAAAGCCCCCTGAAAGGAACATAATACAGATCTAGGACCTCAGCAATAGTTGCTTTATTCTAGAAATCCATTCCTAGAGGGCAAGAAGTATTCTCCTTGCTAAAACAGCCACAGCAGTCAGATGTTTTAGCTACCCCTCTGCTATTGACTGACTGGAAAAATTTGTTCTCTTTCTCCAAAAAGGACAGTCATTGTCTCCTGTGGAATGGATAAATTCATTTACCTCTGCATGAGCACTTTAAATTTCTGTAATAAGGACTAATAACATTCCAGTTTGGGTCATCTCAGTTCATTTTTCATGAAAATTGATCTCAAGTAATGATCTCATGGGTTCTGGAAAACTGAGCTATAGGAAACCAAAACCTTGAATCTTTGGCCTCTCTGCTAAAAATATGCTATTCCAGCAGTTTCAAATACTGGAATTTTTTTTCCCTCACATTTTTCTAGGGAAGGGATGCTAGCTCCATTTGAATTTTTAGTTCAGAAAAAGCTCATTTGCAAAACAAACCACTACAACTTAGACAAGAGGACAACTTCAAACTCAAAAGACAAGAAATCTTAATAGCTACGTTTTCTTAAGCTCATGAAGGACAGCTTATGATTACTTGAGTGCAGAATGATATTTGTATTGCCAATCTGGATAGAAAATTTTGTCTTCTACGGTAAAGAATGTAATGCATCTATTAGCCTAAGAATTCAGAGGAGTAGAAACCAGCTTTAAAGCATCTTTTATTCTTTTGTCTTGCAACAATAACTTAAAAAAACCCCAAAACAAAACACCCCCCTCATCCCCACTTAAAATAGGAGTCTTCTCTATATTTTTCCCAAACTAAACCCTAGTCCAGTTGTCTAAGGTGGTTTTCCCTGTGAATTAGTGAGGTGCTTTAATAGATCTCATGAGGGAAATACAAGTTGAGATGGTCTATGTACTCTGGAAAACAAAGGGAAAAGAGTATACAAAAGTGTCTAACAAAAAAAAAAAAAAGAAAGAAAAGAAAACAAACGAGCAAAAAACCTGTTTCAGCCTGTAGCCATTTTTTTGGCACAGAAGCCTTACTGGAGTTAGATTTCAACTACACCCTACTCACTCCAGCATACAACATTTTCCCCTCACCAAAGTTAAGAAGCTTCTTCCTTCCTCCGGAAGAGCTCTTCTCTCATTCTTGCAGCCTTCCCACCTGCCTGTCCCGCTGCAGAGGCAGATGAGGGAGGGATTACAGAAGCCAGCAGCATCTACAAGGATTGAGAGCTATTGAAGTAACAGGCATGGGTACATTTCACACAGCATTTAATGCTGTCCTGTTCTCTTCTTTTTGCAAACAAGAACGGAGTTGAGGCAAAATAGTCTTTAAGAGATATTTACACTAGTTTATGTCAAAGGCAAAAACAGAGCCACTGCAGGGGAAGGCACCATTTACTGGAATTGTGATTGTTCCTGTTCTCAAGTTACCGTAAACCTTCAGCTCTTTCAGGGGCAAAGAACTTCTTCTGCAGAGTACTTAAGTATGTGCTGCTTCCCAGCTGTTTGGCATACTTTTTTCCTCCTGTAGCATATCTAACCTTTATAGTAAATGTGTTTCTGGCTTAAATATGAGGTACTCAAATTTCCTTGTGCTCCTGTAGGACTGGTCTCTGCTATATCTTGTCCAACTTGCAAGTTGCTAAAATTGTATTTACTTCTGTACAAAAGCTTCTGCTCTGTGCTATGCTTTTTTCTCTCCCTAGGTCTTGTGCTTTCTGTGGTAGTTTCATAGATGCACCACACTGCCACATCCTGTAGAGCCTCTATGTCCATCCACTGTCAGATCAGTCTCATACATCCAGCAGAACAGGATACCAGATATTCTTTACATACTTCTTTATAGAAAAAAAGTTAATCCATCCCTCATCTCCAAGACTTACTGTATTACGTTTATGTGGCAAAGTTTTGGTATCAGAGGAATTACAGAGGTGGCTTCTGTGAGAAGCTGTGAGAAGTTTCCCCTATGTCAGATAGAATCAATACCAGCTGGCTCCACATTAGACCCGCCATTGCCCAAAGCCAAGCCCACCAGCGATGGTGGTAGTATCTCTGTGACCACATATTTAAGAAGGGGGAAAAACCCTCTGTGCAACAGCAACTGCAGAGACAGGAGTGAGAACATATGAGAGAAACAACTCTGAAGACACCGAGGTCGGTGAAGAAGGAGGGGGAGGAGGTGCTCCAGGCACAGGAGCAGAGATTCCCCTTGCAGCCTGTGGTGAAGACCATGGTGAGGCAGTGTGTGTCCCTGCAGCCCATGGAGGTCATCAGTGGAGTAGATACCCACCTGCAGTCCACGGAGGACCCCACGCTGGAGCAGCTGAATAATTGAAGGAGGCTATGACCCCATGGAGATGCTGCACTGGAGCAGGCTCCTGGCCTTAGAAGAGAGGAGTCCACACTGGAGGAGATTTGCTGGCAGGACTAATGACTCCATGGGGGACCCATGCGGGAGAAATCTGTTCCCATAGGACTGAACCCTGTGGAAGGTATCCACACTGGAGCAGATCATGAAGAACTGTAGCCCATGGGAAGGATTCACATTGGAGAAGTTTGTGGAGAACTGTCTCCTGTGGAAGGGAACCCACACTGGAACAGGGCAAGAGTGTGAAGATTCCTCTCTGTGAGGAGAAAGGAGTGGCAGAAACATGTGATGAACTGACTGCAATACCCATTTCTTGTCCACCTGTGCTGCTGGTAGGGAGGAGGTAGAGAGAATTGGGAGTGAAGTTGAGCCCAGGAAGAAGGCTGGGGTTGGGGGAAGGTATATTAAGATTTCATTTTTATTTTCTCATTATCTTACTCTGATTTGATGGATAATAAATTAAACCGATTTCCCCAAGTCAAGCCTGTTTTGCCCATGACAGTAATTGGCGAGTGATCTCTTCTTGTCCTTACCTTGACCCACAAGCCTTTTATATTTTCTCTCCCCAGTTCAGTTGAGGAGAGGAGTGATAGAGTGGCTTTGGTGTGCACCTGGCGCCCAGCCAGGGTCAACTCACCACACTTACTTATTTCTAGAAAGCCCTATTACCATTCGCACTGTCATTATTTCTGCTTTCAGTTTGTCGTGTATCCAGATTATGTCAGCAGCACACAGAGGGAGAGGCAGAATTACTCTAAAATAAACTGAGCCAAACTTGAGTATCTCCACAGATAATGAATCAGTCTCTAACACTCTCCTGTAATTCCTTCTCTTTGAATGCAGGCTGTCACCACTGTAATCAGACTCCTATTCAACCCAGCCATTTTTGTAATGACCTAATTCTCCGATACATCCTGTATCAGGAGGTTCAGTTTGGGCTTTCATTTGTGATTCTTTTTACTCTCATCGCATCTTTACACATCAAACCCACTTTCAGGGTTTGTTTTTTCATGTAGCTACCTCATCCACACATCCATCCTCAGGCTTTACAAGTGCCTTGTTTTCTTCAGTAACCAATGCTTTGCTTTCCTAAAATGTTGATAGAATTAACAGGTTTACAAAGCAAACCTTTCCTGTACAAAGTGGACCTTTTAATTGTTAACGGCAGAATTTAAGTCAATTAATTTTTGATTGGTATTTTTCCTTAAAGGTAAGTAATAACAGCAACTGCTTACTCCAGTCCACTGTTACTTATTCAATGGAAGTTTATAACATGCATCCCAATTAAACCTTTCAGAGAGACCATTTGTCTAACCTTTCAGAGAGACCATTTGTCTCAAGAGTCCTGGACATGAGCTTATCTTCTTTTCCACTGCAGTTGTTTCCAGTGTTTGGTTTCCTTAAAAAACCCCAAAGAAACAAGCAAGTCCTCCTTCCAGCACCTGAATGCCCTCCAGAGTATACATCCCCATGTTGATTAGTGGTTTTGTTTTTTAAGTTATGCAGAGTTTTCTACCATTTGTGAAGTAATCTCTCCTATATGCAGAAAGGTGTGTAAGTATAAAATCACATTTCTTATGCATAGCACATCACCAGTTTGGAGGAGCAGGGTGGGTATGTATCTAGGCTTGCTCTCTGTAAGATATACTGCAATCCCTTGCTTGAGCCTTCATAGAGATCCATAAGACTACCTGAAGAAGGACTCAGGGTGAGACTGGGGGTGTTTGGGGAGGGAGTGGAGCACACAACTTGCATCATCTGATCTTCTTCTATGTACCACTGACAATGGGG
>VYZX01022779.1:21907-41220 GCA_013401335.1 Brachypteracias leptosomus
CCACACTGCCACATCCTGTAGAGCCTCTATGTCCATCCACTGTCAGATCAGTCTCATACATCCAGCAGAACAGGATACCAGATATTCTTTACATACTTCTTTATAGAAAAAAAGTTAATCCATCCCTCATCTCCAAGACTTACTGTATTACGTTTATGTGGCAAAGTTTTGGTATCAGAGGAATTACAGAGGTGGCTTCTGTGAGAAGCTGTGAGAAGTTTCCCCTATGTCAGATAGAATCAATACCAGCTGGCTCCACATTAGACCCGCCATTGCCCAAAGCCAAGCCCACCAGCGATGGTGGTAGTATCTCTGTGACCACATATTTAAGAAGGGGGAAAAAACCTCTGTGCAACAGCAACTGCAGAGACAGGAGTGAGAACATATGAGAGAAACAACTCTGAAGACACCGAGGTCGGTGAAGAAGGAGGGGGAGGAGGTGCTCCAGGCACAGGAGCAGAGATTCCCCTTGCAGCCTGTGGTGAAGACCATGGTGAGGCAGTGTGTGTCCCTGCAGCCCATGGAGGTCATCAGTGGAGTAGATACCCACCTGCAGTCCACGGAGGACCCCACGCTGGAGCAGCTGAATAATTGAAGGAGGCTATGACCCCATGGAGATGCTGCACTGGAGCAGGCTCCTGGCCTTAGAAGAGAGGAGTCCACACTGGAGGAGATTTGCTGGCAGGACTAATGACTCCATGGGGGACCCATGCGGGAGAAATCTGTTCCCATAGGACTGAACCCTGTGGAAGGTATCCACACTGGAGCAGATCATGAAGAACTGTAGCCCATGGGAAGGATTCACATTGGAGAAGTTTGTGGAGAACTGTCTCCTGTGGAAGGGAACCCACACTGGAACAGGGCAAGAGTGTGAAGATTCCTCTCTGTGAGGAGAAAGGAGTGGCAGAAACATGTGATGAACTGACTGCAATACCCATTTCTTGTCCACCTGTGCTGCTGGTAGGGAGGAGGTAGAGAGAATTGGGAGTGAAGTTGAGCCCAGGAAGAAGGCTGGGGTTGGGGGAAGGTATATTAAGATTTCATTTTTATTTTCTCATTATCTTACTCTGATTTGATGGATAATAAATTAAACCGATTTCCCCAAGTCAAGCCTGTTTTGCCCATGACAGTAATTGGCGAGTGATCTCTTCTTGTCCTTACCTTGACCCACAAGCCTTTTATATTTTCTCTCCCCAGTTCAGTTGAGGAGAGGAGTGATAGAGTGGCTTTGGTGTGCACCTGGCGCCCAGCCAGGGTCAACTCACCACACTTACTTATTTCTAGAAAGCCCTATTACCATTCGCACTGTCATTATTTCTGCTTTCAGTTTGTCGTGTATCCAGATTATGTCAGCAGCACACAGAGGGAGAGGCAGAATTACTCTAAAATAAACTGAGCCAAACTTGAGTATCTCCACAGATAATGAATCAGTCTCTAACACTCTCCTGTAATTCCTTCTCTTTGAATGCAGGCTGTCACCACTGTAATCAGACTCCTATTCAACCCAGCCATTTTTGTAATGACCTAATTCTCCGATACATCCTGTATCAGGAGGTTCAGTTTGGGCTTTCATTTGTGATTCTTTTTACTCTCATCGCATCTTTACACATCAAACCCACTTTCAGGGTTTGTTTTTTCATGTAGCTACCTCATCCACACATCCATCCTCAGGCTTTACAAGTGCCTTGTTTTCTTCAGTAACCAATGCTTTGCTTTCCTAAAATGTTGATAGAATTAACAGGTTTACAAAGCAAACCTTTCCTGTACAAAGTGGACCTTTTAATTGTTAACGGCAGAATTTAAGTCAATTAATTTTTGATTGGTATTTTTCCTTAAAGGTAAGTAATAACAGCAACTGCTTACTCCAGTCCACTGTTACTTATTCAATGGAAGTTTATAACATGCATCCCAATTAAACCTTTCAGAGAGACCATTTGTCTAACCTTTCAGAGAGACCATTTGTCTCAAGAGTCCTGGACATGAGCTTATCTTCTTTTCCACTGCAGTTGTTTCCAGTGTTTGGTTTCCTTAAAAAACCCCAAAGAAACAAGCAAGTCCTCCTTCCAGCACCTGAATGCCCTCCAGAGTATACATCCCCATGTTGATTAGTGGTTTTGTTTTTTAAGTTATGCAGAGTTTTCTACCATTTGTGAAGTAATCTCTCCTATATGCAGAAAGGTGTGTAAGTATAAAATCACATTTCTTATGCATAGCACATCACCAGTTTGGAGGAGCAGGGTGGGTATGTATCTAGGCTTGCTCTCTGTAAGATATACTGCAATCCCTTGCTTGAGCCTTCATAGAGATCCATAAGACTACCTGAAGAAGGACTCAGGGTGAGACTGGGGGTGTTTGGGGAGGGAGTGGAGCACACAACTTGCATCATCTGATCTTCTTCTATGTACCACTGACAATGGGGTCTTATCAAGTCAGAGACTGTTCAGTCAGCTCTCCCCTAGCTGCTGCTAAGTATTTTTCAGCTGAACATTCTGAATAGTTGAATTAGGCACTTTTGCTCAGCTTGTCATAGATTGTGACAACTGCCCTGCAGGTGTCTGACCTCAACTTTTATGTTTTGAAGGTTTTGCTGCTTCAAATTTCTCTTAGAAAAAGCAACAACTTCTCTGGCTTGTGCCAATGAGACACAGATGCAATACCTCATGTTTAATTACTTTCAGAGCTATTTTAGGAGATATACTCACAGACCCTGATGTTCCAGAAAGACAATTGAAAATAGGAGGAGATATTCTGCACGTGTGTGTTTCAACAAAATATGTCAGTGCTTTCCATCACACAAAACAGAAATAGCATTTTAAACTGGGAAACACTGTCAGCTGACCATTTTGGAGAAGGTTGCCATATTTTCTAGGCCTAAATCAGATCCATTTGACAGCAAGAGAGTATTAAAACCAAATTTTGCGTCTGCCAGCATTTGGGAAAATTTACAGTAACTTCATATTTCCCCTCTTTACAGTTCTACATGGGGAAGCCTACAACTACCTTAAATACCTATGTGAAAGGCTAGCATTAATGATTAAGAATAGTAATATAAATCATATGTTTAATTAAGGTTTTTTTCTAAACACTTCTTACAGTAAGAAACAAGCTTTTCTAAAAATATATGTGTAAATGTATGTAAACTAGACTGTTGGGTGTGCCTAAATACCTCTCATCTTTGCCTCTTGAATGAAAGAGTGAGCAAATGCACCAGACTATAACTTGTAGGAGAATTGGGGCCCATGTTAGAGAATCAAGACATTTCTGGATTTTTTTTTTCTAGTAGAACTAAGACTTAGAAGCAATAGAAAAAAAAATAGATTTTAGACAATATGCCATTTTCTCTTAAATTTTCTGGTAAAACTACTTTCAGCCATCTCTATATACAACTTTCATATAAATATGTAGTTAGGCTACAACACAACAACTTTTATTACTACTATTATTGCATTAGAATAAAAACTCTTATTGAATTTGCATAGACTACTCTGTAAACAGCAAAGAGTCAGAATTGCAGATAAGCATCCCATAATAGTTTACATTTTTACAGAAGACTGCTGTAAATTAAGAGAAAGCAGTATAACATGTGACCAAACACTTAGACAATCTCACTATTTAAATGTACATCATATTTTACAGGCTAGTGACCAGAATGCAAATTGTCAGTTTTACCTATTGGCTTTGACTGATTTGTGTCTCTTTGCTGTCATGGAAACCTACATTAGATTAAAGGCAAAGAAACAATGGAACTAATTAATGTTCCATGCATCTTCTGTACAGCAGAATTATCGGACAGTTATTTGTAACATCACGACAGCACCCACAACATGCTTTCCAAATGCCTAGTTACAGGATTGCTGCTCAAAAAAAAAAAGTATTCCTATAAAAATATAAATATATATATATATAAAGAGAAATAAGTCAGAAGTACAAAATGGATAGAAGAGAGTCTGTCTCTCTCATCCCCCCCGATAAACTATTCTGAGGGGTAAATTTATATTAAAAAAAGGCCATTTTGAAATGTTTTTTCATTTAATCCCTGCAGCCTGGCAGTTTCTCCATGACAGCAAGAACCAACCTGGATTAGATGCAATAGCCTGTCAGGTTGCTTAAGAGCTGATATCAGGGTGTGGGCACTCATAGAGGGAGGAAGCGTCAAGACAGTAGTGAGAGGATGTTAAAGAAATAGTTGAGAAAGAAGGATCTCTCCTTATTAAACACTACGTTATCACCTGCCTTCTTTCATTCATCTGCGTAATTTGGTATCTCTGTACTTTACCTCCAGATCTGACTTTTTGCCCAAAGATTCAGTGTTTGAAGAGGTAGGAACCACCACATCTTACTTTTCTAGACTTGTCCTTAGAAGGAGGCTCTGCAGCAGCAGTGGTACACATGACACTTTTACTCCCCTGCTGCAGCTTCATGTTAAAAATTCAGTATTCACAAAGAATGTGGAAGAGGGTAGAGGACAGGATGGGTGAAAGTTCTGCAAGCCTAATGAAGCTTTTCTTTTTATTATTTAATCGAGATCTCCAAGTAAGACAGGAGGTTAAGAGTAATACTTTTTTTTTCCCAGGTTAAGCAATGAACAGTTACAGGATTTTGTCTTTACCACTGATTCTGGAGTGCAACAAAACCCACGTCTCAGGTAAGGAGATGTTTGTTGGATACTGTCATTTAATTTCACTATAACTATGCATCAGCCACTTCTGAGAGTTATGAATGAATAAAACAAAGCATATTTCCAAGGTTAAACTGAATCACTTCACATGTGACCGACTAAACAGGGAGAAAAACGTTTAAGCAGGGAGCATATCGATCTCTGCTGATGTATTGCCAAGCTACCTGGCCCTGGCACTGATAGGACCCCAGTACCAGCTGCCCCGTGCTGTCAGCCTGGCTGGGAGCCTCGGCCAGGACTCCTGCCCTATTCTGTGCACAGGGCTGGAGAACACTGTGCACAGTGCTACTCCCCAACCCGATTGTGTTTGACAGCTCCATTACTCTGAAGCTACTGACAGCACCTTTAGTTTCTTGTGCCCTACAGCTTATAAACAAGTCATGCCTGCAAGGATGTAGAAGGTGTTCAGACAGGGTTCCCTGCTTGAACAAAGGCTGGACAGCAATTTGGAGAGTCCCATTTTTCCCTTGTCACACAGAAAGAGCACAAACAACTCAGGAAAGCATAAGAGCCTTGGTGACATGCTAAGTTTTCAGATGTCTCCTGAGTAAGAGAGATAAAAGTAAAGCAAAAAAAGACTTTCTAGAGTATGAAATGAAACTGTTCATTAGAACAGTTACAGAATAATGGATATAGGATGTTATTAAAGCAGACTATACTTGTCAAAGGTTGTGATAGCACTAATTAAAGACATTATTTCATTTGAATTGAAGTATCACCCATTGCCAGCAGTTAGTGTGCCACATGCAGTTAGTGTGCGGTTGTACTAAATAGACAGCAAGAGAAGGAACCACAGGCAACTCAGCATTTATTGATGNTTTCAGTACAGCTAAAATTTTTGTTTCCACTTGAACAAACACTAGAACACCCTATGCTTCATTGTTATTCTGTAATTTAGTGATCCTAAATATGGGTTAGAATCAGACTTTTGTCCATATTATTTCATAGGAGCCTTGTTAGACACCATATGCCACCAGGCTTTTAGAATACTGATAGTACAGTTGTAGGTAGCTCGGCTAAGCCCATACTTCACCATGACCATGGCTGAAGGCAAATTTTTTTTTAAATTTTTTTTTTTTTTAAGACATTGCTCTAGCAGACTTCCAAGACCTAGTAAAAGTATGTAAGTGTTCGCACATGAACTCTGGATCATCCAGTAAATCTGTTTCTAGAAATGAAAAGTTGCCGTTTACGTAGAGCAGTTGTACTGACTGGGAGGAAGCAATGCTTACCTCTCCCTAAGGAATGAAGTTCTGTGCTGTCAAAACTACTGATGTCACCATTTACTAAGTGATCAACTATAATAATAAGGGTAATACTTGAGACTAGCATAACATATTTTAACACTCTCAGATGTTAATATCTTAACTTGTAAATTATATCTCTATATTTTTCTAATGCCTTATGAAGCTTAACTCCTAAAAGTCTTTTAAAATGCATATAGTTTAGAATATGCTGTTCCACTTTTAGAATATCATTTAATCATTTATCATTTACCAAATTATTTTCTCTATGAAGGAATATTTTGGTTTTGATTATTATCTCCAAATAAAGAATATATTCCCTCAAGGGAGTATGTTCTAGTTCAAGGTGGACAAACTATTTTGGTTATTTTTTTAAAAAAGGTGCAGAGTTTTCAGCTTCCACAAAAATAACAATGTGCACAGAGGTCACAGAGTCATAGAGTGGTGGGTCTATATCTTGTCTCTCCTCTTCTTTGGAGACACCCAAGAAACAAAATCTGACTTCCTCTTCTGCTTTCTTTATTTTCAAATATCTGTAAAGGAAATTCAGGCCTTAAAGAATCTGACTATGAAAACCATGGTCAAGGAGAAGAGTTACTTCTATTAGTTTTATTTTGCTTGTTTCCAACAGGACTCAATCCCACCTTTCTGCAAGAAAGAATTTGCCCTCTGCACCCTGGATAAATTCTAGCTTAGGTAGAGAGAATGTGACAGGCCGATGTCATTTTCCTCCTGGCCACAATTGTTTTGCAGAGGAATTTAAATAGTAATCTTTTTCAAAGTTCATGACTTTTCCTTGATGAGGAAGTAGTTTGTGAAAAGTAAAACATCAGTAGAAAAGGAACCTTAAATCCTCCTTTATATGAGGCGTACTTATGAAACATGAGAGTTAGTCTCTTCTAATGAGAGCTTTATACTGCAAAATTGTCATTAATTTAGTAACAGGATACCGTTAATCAGTTTCTGAAGTCTTAGTATCAGCTTCTTACTGCACTTTACTAGTACAATAAATATCATTTTAGTTCAATAAAATGGAACTAAGAGCACACTTATGCTGTAAAAATCTGTAGCTGTCTTTTAAAATAATAAAAGCTTTGATAAATTTTAATGAACCACGGCAAAGGTTCCCCTAAGCAGGCAATATTAAAACAATAATGGATTACAAAACTTCCTGCTTTGGTTCAATCTTACTATTTGCTATTTTAAATCCATTCTATTTGATAAAATTCTTAGAATGCAAAATTTGAATTGTCTTACGCTCAGGATTTTCATTATTATTTATTTATGTACACCTCTTATGCCCAGATAGTCAGACTTTTGGCTTCTGTTCTCTTCTTTTGGACATTTGGACAAAAAAGTCCCTAACTTTTAATATTTGGCAGCATAAAAAAATAGACCTGGCATTCTAGCAGGAGTAAGAAGGAGAGATTTGACTCAGAGAGCTAATATATTAGCTGAAGCACATAGATATTCTTCAATTATCATTATTTTGATATTACTTACTAATTCCATGGTGGTTTTTTGTTTTGTTTTTAGTATTGGTGCACTGACTTTGACTTATAAATAAAAAGAAATTCACCTCTGTGTTTTACCTGGTTTGAAATACAAGTATTATTGCTAAAGCCTCAAAAAATATATTGTAAAGTAAACTAGGAAAAATTTGCAAGCCATATTATGTCATCAATAGTCTGCAAGAACTTTAACATTTTTGGTCTAGGTGTAGATTTGTAGGATGTTTTCAGTGACAAACTTTTGCAGTGAAAGTATTAAGCACTTTTATTCTGTAATTGCATTCACTCTCTGGATGTCTATGGACAATTTTACAAGTGCATCCAAGACAGTTTTGCAATCTGATGACTCTCCCACAGTTCTCAGGCTTTGTTAATGCAGTGCTGAGCTGCATCTTGTATAGCCTACCTTTAGCTGAACTTCTAGTAGAGACTAATTGCAGTACCGCTTTCCATAACAAAGGTAAGAATCAATCCTACCTGCCTGAAAAAAGTAGATTTGCATGAAACTGATTATGAGAACCACTTTACCTACAGGACCTTGGTTATCAGTCTAATTACACACTCTAGCTATCACGTATGGCATTCATAACATTTAAAGTAGACAATAAAAAAAAAAAGGAAAAAATACCCAGCACTGCTTGCCTAAATTGGCAATCGAGGAGTGTGAAGCAATGTCTAAGGGCTGTTCGCTGTTCTTCTTTCCCATCTCATTAGTCTGAGAACAATGAAACTCTGCTCCCCTGCAAACTCCCCTGAGAATATCCCTGCCACAGCACTGGAGATCTGCCTCTGTTCAAAAATGAACAATACTTATCCCTGCCAAAAATGTGCAGAGGGTTATTGTGACCATCTACACCACAGATCGGAGACCCTGCCAAGGCTAAACCCAAGCTCAGGAGGGCTTGCTTTGGATAGCAGCTATCCTCCTGTGAAGGCAGAATGAGGCAATAATCATGAATTCATATGAGGAACTTGAATGAAATGGAATGATCTTAATACAAGAGGGATTATTTTTCCCTGAAGTTTGATATTTATCAGTGTTCATGATAAAATTTCTCTTGCAGTGAAAGATTTGTGTGGGAAAAGTTTATCATGGGTCAGCAAATAAAGCCTCTGTCTCAGTAAGAATGATGCAGAAGACAGGCTACTAAGAAAGATCCCAGGATACAACAAGACACACATGAGATGAAATATCTATTGCAGCAGTTTTTAATGCAAAAAAGATCAGAATTTAAACTATGGCAAAGGCCATTCCTGCTTTTATGAGGAATGTATTAAAGTTAAGTCCAAAGATACCTATATTTCAAGGTGACAGCAATTTCTCATAGGAAACAATTAGTCACCAGAACAAAATTCAATATAGGCAGACTTGAAACTGTTCCAATACTGGCAATTAGTATCTTAGAGTATTAAAATCAGCGCAAAAATAACTAGCTGTTGGATCATGCATTCATCAGTCAGTGAAGATGTCACAGCTAACATTCCTTTAGCACAAGCATCCGAAGGTTAGCAACTGGCAAGATTGAGTCCAATGTAATTTCCACAGCCAGAAATAATATCCTGAATATTTACAACTTGAGACAAATCTTTCCTATATTCTCTTCTTCCAATTATCCTACCCTTCCTGCTGTCTCATTGCCTTTCCCTGCCCTTTTTCTCCATCATTATTTCTTCTAAGGCTCTGGAGAGACAATTTTTTCAATCTTAGATAAAAAACTTCCATATTTTTACCTATTCCACATTTACATTAATGCTGTGATGAATTGATCTAGCTATTTGAGGAAAGTACTTACCCTTTGCTCCCTTTATAGGAAAAAGAGTTCACTCATCTATGCTCTGTGGAAGACATTAAATATATCTTTCTCACTTGATTTTCTATCTCTTCTTGCCTGGAAAGGAATCTTAAAGCCCATCAGACACCTAAAACGGCCCAGGATTACATGGCCTGGGGTTCATGACCTCAGCTAAATTCACAAAAGAAGTAAAAACGTATGTTGTATTGATAAACATGTCAGTGTCTGTTCTCCAGCAACAAGACCGAATGGCATAAAAAAGTCTATGCCTGGGCTATCAAACTGTCAGCTTCTAAAAGGTGATGGCATACAAGTTGCCTACTGAGAGCAATCTGGCTGCATCTGGGGGGTCTCTGGGATGGTGCTCATACCCCAGACCACAGCTAGGCTAGGAGTGGGTCCAAAAATATTTAGTAGTATGGAAAATTGTGTGAGAGAGTCCAGGAAGAATACCCAGTTTAAATTACTAGCTTAGCTATAGAAAAAGAAGGCAACATCATAGTCTTTCTTCCCACAAACCCAGGCTTAGAACAGCTAGGTATAACCAGAGTGGGGTAAGAGTGTTGAGCACCTTCATTACTCTCTAGGAAAACTGAATGTTTGTCAGGATCTGTTTCATGATCTTTTGGAGATCCACCACATACTATTAAGACAGGCATCACTGCAGCTCGAGTTTCCTTTTCAGCAGGACTCCTTACTGCTGAAGAGGCAGTCAGGCTAGTTGCAAACACCTAATCTGTGTCCTAATAGGAGACACAACAAGCTCCCCGCTCCCTTCCAAAAATATCACATAGTTTTTCTGTCAGATTATGGACTTTACTCACAGCCTTTAGTATTAAGTCTCATGAAGCTCAGAAGGCTGGGGATATTCAGTATCAGAAAAGAAATTTTCCATCCCCTATAAAATATTTTCATTTTGGATTAGGTCTATTATGTCAAGGCAAGTTGCACAGCTACACCATTGCAGCCGCTAAACAAACTCACCTAAGACTGACTTAAACCACCTCCTCTTGGTGCCTGGGGTCTCTGATAGGTAATTGATGCTCCACCCAGCAGTAAAACACTTGGCCAAGTGTTTTTGCTGCCTTCAGTTTTTAAGTTTATGCACATTTCTGATCCCAGTCTGAGGAGCAGATCCATGCTATAGGGCAGTCCAAGGTGAGGTTTCTCCCAGCCTATTCTAGAAAGCACAGCTATACCAGGAAGCGATCATTTCCAGTTACACGTGTCCATGTGTATACATCAAACAACCCATCCAATACTTGAAACTGAATAAATAATTTCTTCTCTCCAGCATTATTTTTTCTTTTCTTTTTTTTTTAACCTCATGTTTCTCTTGAAGACAGATTGGGGTATTAAGCGAATTCAGAAATGCATGAACATTTTTGCTATAATGTGTATTCTTCACTTGTTCCAGTTTTCCCTGGATTTGAATCATAGTCTTATTCTAGCTGGTAGCAGAAATGTGCTTTTGTAGGTCTGTCTTATGAAATACATACAGTTTCCATAGAGCAGAAAGAAAAATACTTCAAAATACAGAGCCGCTCTGAGAATGCAGTTAGCATTTCTTTATAGGTTGTTAAATATATGAAACATATTGTTCTGTCTATACTAGGAAAATGACCTATAAGCTGACAAAAGTAAATCTTCATCCTTCTCCTTCTGCTGCCTTTGAAATTGTTCTGACAATTTAAAAAGGATACAAGAGCTTTAAGCAAGGCCATTAAAAATAGAATCACTGCAAAGTTCCAGAAGTTTTGAGCAATGGTCCAAATTTTTCTTCAGATTTCTCTATTCCATATCAGCAATCACTTTGATAGTGGATCTACTTGTGTTTGAAGACGTCATGTAATGACAAGTCTGGCCAAGTTGGTACACAGGGAGTAACCTGGCTCTTGCCTCAGTCCTAATGTAAGTTGTGAGAAAGATATTTAAAATATGGATCCTTTCAGGAACACTACTCTTCTTGCCCAGGGGACACACAGATATTTGTGGAAGGATAAACGTTGATAAAATGCTGGATCTTAGAAGGGCGTGTTGTAGTCTCAAAGTGGGACTGTGCTAAGAGCTGACATTTCTACATATCATTCACCTATGCTTGAAATACACATGACACACAAAAGGTCTTATAAAAAACAAGACTGCTTTTCATTTTAAGAAGGAATCTCTATTACCAGAAATGCCTCTATAGGTGATAAAACTGGCTACAAGGCTCACATATATTTAAACATTTATTCAATTTCATTTCTAAAATGAAGGTTATAAATCAACCCCAAGCCCTTTCTGAAAAAAAGCTGTTATCCTCCAAGCTATTATGAGCATTTACAGAAGAATGATTCTTTTCTATGCCAGATGTTATGAAAGACAGTTCACACTTCAAATAATATGATTTATAAATTGAGATTTTGAAGCTAAATTTAATAAAGCCCAGAGAAGATGCACGAGCCTCAAAATGCTTTTTAATATAGCTCTTTTGCAGTTGAGATGCTACCCTTGTTTTATATTAGCTCTTCTGTATTCTTGTGTATGCCAGGGTTACTGATGGATGTCAGCAGAACTACCCACTACAGAAGGCTTACATTCTTTCTCTTCTTTTTCTCTCCACAAGAATTTAACTGATGACAAATTGCTTTTCCATATCTTATTACTTCTTTGTGCAGTTATCATGTACAATTGAAGGGCTTTCCAGTCTTCATGTTTGTTTCTCGAGTTGCCAACTTTTCTCTTTGATGATGTAATTCCTCAAAGGAAGATTAATGTATTTGGTTAGTATTCCCTTTGGTTCAAGGAATTGTTAGGAGATTTATGACTATATTAATTTTATTCTATATCTTGATGGTCCAGATGTTTGTAATTTGAAAATTAGCAGTTCTGGTCAGGGACAGTCCCACAAAATCATGAAAAGTTTGTCATGAGTGGAATTTCCTTCAAGTACATTTTTCAATATGGATTTGGGATTTGACATTTTGAATTAAAAGAAGTAAAATTTCATTTCAATTCATCCAAAAAGCAAAAAAACTCCAATCTTTTATGACACTGAAGTTCTCACACAAAATGTTACTGTGAAAAAAATGTAAGTATTTTGATAACAAAATTTCCTAATTTTATCATCATGTATATCCTTTCCAGACAAACTAACAGCATATCAGAGCCAGGCAACCCACCTAAGCTTAGGTCTTGCTTCATATAACTGAAGATTAGGAGAGGAAGGAATCTGGTGGGAAGGACAGCGTGACCAAGGTAAGTACCTAATTTCTCTTTCAAATTAGTGGAGAAATGTAGGGTTTTCTGAAGACTTTTGAAGTGTCATCCAGTCTTGTACAGCTGTCTAATTACTTTTCACTGAGACCGCAAGGGGCAAATAAGATAGATTCATTAATATCAAAAAAGCTGTTGGCACTATCATCACATTTTGCTTAGCATTCAAGTAGTCAGATGATCTCCAGGCTCCCCTTAGTGTGGGCAGCCAGATCCCAGATTTTTCACAGACCGTTTGATTACAAGCCCACAAAGTGTTTTGTGCAAACACACTTTACCACAGTTCCCCATCCAATGTCTGTTTTTAGTTTTTATCCAATGACAATTTAATGTAAAAGGCACCACTTTGGAAGTTCACCATTAGTCCTCCTAGTTTGAGTCCTGCCTATAATCGAATTTCCAACTTTCTCTGAGAGGGTTAGTGGTTTTTTAGTTAAGTGAACAGTATCAGTGACTCTCTACTGATGTGAGGGCTGCAGCAGAGATCTCAATGGTGGATTGGTACTTACCTTCTCAGAATATATACTTCCTAATATCCTTGGGAAATCAAAGTTGCATACCCTGGCTAAGTGAGGAGATGCCAATTAAATTTAGTAGGCTGGTGAGATTTCTGAGTTTTGATCACAAAAATCTTACTTTAATCAGGATTTCTGAAAACTGATATGCACCCTTACAGAGTGTGATAGAGCCTAGAAAGACAGACTAGTCCAAAACAGCTCGATCAAAAGAAATTCAACATTTACACAAGCTGTGGCTGTGTTGTTGCCCATACAACATTACATAAATATTGCTTATTAAATTAATATTCCAGTTTGTAAAACAAGGCAGAGTTAGCAGCCCCTGTTACAGGTCATTTGTACACTTACAATGAAATTAACAAAATGAACAGAAAAAAAATCCAACTCTGAAAAAATGAAACAGAAATCTAGCTGCAATTACTATAGAAGAAATGCAGCTTCAACTGTTTCCTTCTATTAGTATGCCAGGAATTGGCTCATAAGAGAAAATCTCTTGAATTCCTGCTGATCATCTAATGTTAGTTATAACTAAAATGTAACTGTATTTGATGCAAATTATTATTGCATCTAAACTGCAAGTACTGCAAGTAAAAATACGTTAAACAGGCTGCTAATTCACCAACAATGAAAATGCTGTTATTTTGAGATACTATTGCTGGGAACACATAAAGTATGTTTCAGAAATATTCCATTTGTACTTGCAAAGTTTTTATGGTGGTATATAAACGAATAAAACATAGTTTCAATTATTAAAAATATAACTAACATGTTTAAGAGGTTCATATGGCTTAATGATAATAGATGTGACCATTATTCATGGGTCACTTGAGATTTTTGTGTTTTGCTCTTGTTGTAGTTCATTAACAGAAGTCATCATTTGAAGACAATGTGTAGAACATCTTGAAATTCTGGCAAAAGTTGAGATAGAGCATTCAGAGGTCTGAAACATGCTACTACAGTCTGCGATTGTAGACATTCAGAAATATGTCAGAAGTTATTTTAAATTAATTTAAGATTGTACAAGGTTAATTATAGAAACTTATTATGGGCCTGGTACAAAGAATGATTTTTTGGGGGTATGCTAGGTTAATTTGGGGGAGGCTTGGATTCAAGACTTCCCTTTGCCATGCTAGCAATATAGATGTAATACAGGTTCTCCAGTAGTTCATTAGCTTACTCTGGAGTCAGGACTTTGAATCATTAGACATTTGAATGTGTAATGTTTGAGGTAAACACTTCAGGTGAAAATACTAAGTGTCAATGAAATTATTTTTGAAACATTTTCTACAGTTCTAATTGTCTATGTCCAAGTCTCTGATTCTCAGGAGAGTCTCATATATCTGGGTTTTGACTACACAGTTGCCCACCTTCAACAGGAAGGATGGAGGCCCCTAAAGTAGGATCTCCTACACTCATTTAGTCATTCTGATTATTGTAGTAGATCAAGCATACTGGGGAGCATTTCCAAGCACTCAAGCCAACTGGCAGGGAGCTGCTCCTACCTCTGAAAGGAAGTCCTTGCTGCCAAAAGGCACTGGCCATTACCACATTGATCTGTGTGACACTGACTGTGGAACTATCCCAGGAGCTGTTTGGGAAGGAGCTGCCTCACATAGGACAGGTGTGTGCCAAGGGCCAGTCCAGCTGCATGAGGCAGCACTTGGGAATGTTCCTGGATGATGTTTCACCTACTAGCTTGGCTGTACCTTCACATATTGATGCTTTGGCCCTAAGGAGAACCAAAGTATGCTGTCTACATGTGCATTTCAGGCTGCGAAACACTAAGGTGCTAAGGCAACAGGGGCTGAATGGTTGCACAAGAAAATTACATATCTTTGCAGGACTGTCCCTGAATGTGAGCATTGATTTTAGATCTGGATGTAAGTCTTCAGACTATTCAATTTTTCTGTCTCATACCATAGACATGAACTAACCTTGGTAACAGGGAGACAGGACTGTTGGCTGCTGAGCTGAGTCATAAGCTTTAACACAAGGGACAGATCTCAGGCCCCATCCGTGTGAGGTGACCTGTCATTTATTAGGTGATCTGATGGGTGGGCAGTCCCCCTCTGTGCCTTCCTTTCAAAGAAAAGTCTTGTCATTCTACCTAATTAACATCCTAGATAGACTAGTCAACTATAACCACTGCTAGAGACATTGAATATAGAATGTTGGTAGTGCACTGGAACATCTTGAATAATATCCTTTTTGACTTTTATTTCTAGAGTACTAAATTTCTCTTTCATTTTCTACATTTCTTGTATACACATGTAGTATAGCATTAGTCTTGAGATCTTGCGACAGTATCTCAGAAGCACAAGAATAATATATTAATTATTTACAATAAAAATAATCATCAAACCCAACATATTTTAAAGTATTGATTATTTCAGGTTTAATCTTTGGCATAAAAAGTAAAAGAAATGAACATTTATTATCTGATTGTAACTCGGTAATTGGAATCTAGCATATTTTTTGTTTCACAAATATTTGATCTTTAGTCCTTCAGCACTGTTATGTTTACTGAAGCATCTTGTTGATCATGATAACCTATGACTGTTTCTGCACAGTGTCTAGATACACAGTGGAAATCTTCGCTATCTCTTGATAAAGAACAAAAGGTTGTGTGAGTTCAAAAGATATTAGACAAATGCATGAAAGAAAAATCCACAGGTTCTTAAGCACAGAGATAGATACTACATCTTTGGTGATGAAATCCCCAGAGTACAAGTCACTGGAACCTTGGAAAATGTACTGGGAAAGTTTTGTATTACAGTCATAATGTTTATATACTTTCTTTTAAGCTTCCATCAAGATATTAGGTTAACTCAAGTATGATCATTCATGTCAAGTGTAGAGCATTTGAAACATACATATATACATGATTAGGTCCTTTTTGAATTAATTTTGAGATCAAATACTTTGCTAGTATAAGTGACTGCAATTATACTAAAGCTGTATTCACTCAAGCCAGAATGTAATTTGGCTTTTAATTTATGAAAGGTGTTAAGTTGGCAGCAAGAAATTTTTCACCAGTACAGGTCAAGAGTGAGCTGAAGGATTGGCAAAAGGCTGTAGGTTAGGCATTGACCTCTAGTAAGACAGCTAAAACTCAGAGATCAGAAGTTCTGTTTGCACTCTGACCATCTGCAGCCCATCAAGCTACTCACGAATGGAACAATTTTCATATCATAATGGTTTATGTCTCCTGTTTCTTTTGATGTAGGACATTTTTAGATAAAGGAGGAAAAGTCTGCATCCCATTAACTACTATCACTACATAAAAGCCAGCAAGTATTTTAAGTTGGTGGTGTAGTTGAAGCTAGTCCTTACTTTACCAGGCCATTCACAGGGGAGATAAGAGAAATTCCAGGTCACAAAAAGATACTTTTCTGTTGTTCCATGCCAGGCATTTCTTAAGAGTAATTGAGTTTTGAATTTTCTCTAAATCAACTAAAAATTATTTTAATTGAATGGTTTGGTTTGATATTCCACAGCCTTGTAACAAATGTTTAGTCCAGGTATTGTCAAAAAGAAATTAAGCTGAAGAGAACAACACATTTCCGCACACAGTTATAACAATCTGGAGAGAAATCAAACCAGAAATGAAAAGGTGGATATAATATTTATATATTCCAATGCAAAAGGACTCCTTTAAAATATTAATGAAAAATAAAACCCTCTGCAAAACCTAAATACCTTAAAAAAGAGGTTACCAAAAATTATTCATACTTTTCAGCCTTCCAGCCTTCCACAGCCTGAACGGATGCAGCAATACGAGCAAAAAACAAAAGATCCTTGATAGAATTTTAAAAGCTTACTTACCATAGATTGACTAGGAAGGGGTGCTCCAGGCCTTGCATTATCTGTAGCTCCCGAAAAACATTTCGAACTTCATCTCTCTCAATGCACTTCTGTTTATTCATATATTTCATGGCATACATTTTCTTGGTGTCTCTCTTCTGTACAATGCACACCTAATTGACAGCAAAGGAGAAGATAAAGTTTGAAGCCTAAAAAAAGGAAACTCATTTGAAAAAAAAGAAACCTTTGATGATATTTCAGTAATCCGGATTTGGATACTACAACCTAGGAATACCTTCAGGAAGTCCACATCACAGCTATGCAGGATTCTTTGTAACAGATTATAAACAACAAATGAATAAAAAACCACCCCACCCATGAATAAGAAGAAATGGGGACCCAGAAAGGTGGCATAACTTTCAGACATTACACAGTAAAGCTCTGAGGAAAGCACTTCAATTGCTATTTCATCAGTTACAGAAACTACTGCCTCCTGCCTAGGAAAGTGCACAATCATAGTCCTTATTCCCACAAATCAATACATAGATCTTGATTACTGCATCATAAACATAGCCAACATTAACAAGGCTAAATATTTCATCTAAATATCAGAATTATGCTCGCTTAATTATTGTTGAAAAGAAAAAGAATTTTTATAGAGGTTCATCATCATATTTCTGAAGTCACAAGAGATTATTACAATTATTTAGTCTCTGGTAGTAAATTTCTTTGCTTTAACTTTGTTTTCTTTTTTTTTGACAAAAGTAAAATAATTTGGTAAATGCAAAAAGAAAATCTTAGTCAAGAGAACTCCCATATAAGGCCTGGATTGTTTTTCATCATGGTGGTTTACCTTGTGAATGAAACTGGAGACTGTCACCAGCACCATATCCAAGAACCATCTTTTAAAATATTTCTGAAAACACAGGAATATAAGATTGTTCTGTGTCTCATCCCCAAAGCTGACGTAAAACTCATCTTCATAACAGCCCTACAGACACATGTAGAGCAAAACTATATCCTCAACAGACTTTTGCTCTGAAGAGTTTTCATGTGAATTAATCAGGACTTTTTAAACTGACACTCCTAGTGTGTCTTCACAGCCAAGAAAATATTAGTTGAAAAGACTATTTTGGTGCAACATTTATATTACTGATACAGCCATAGGTTCCAATCAGAATTTTCCATCATCAGGACATATATGGAAGTGTCTGGTTTAGATATCACAACTCTGTAGTCTCTTAATTCAATGGTAGTCTGGATTTGTTTGGGGTGGGCACTGTTATTTTATGTGTATATTTATGTACATACACACATGCGCATTCCCATACTATATACACATAACATTTTAGTATATACACAGAATATACGCAGTAGTGCTCAGAGATCAAATTACAACTTGGTGCCAAACAAAAATAAATCCTTTGGTTCTGAGTTGTATTTTAAGGAATTTCTGTGCTCAAAATTCACAAATGGTCTGGAGAAACCAAGAAAACTTGCCACAGCTGAAAACTCTGACCTTAACAAGCTGTCATCTGGATTCTGGACCTGGTGACTGAACCACCAGGCCCAGGATGAGGACCCTAGAGAGACTTACTGTATGGTCACTTATTTCTTAAACACAGAGGAAAGGCTCCAGGAGTGTACCACCAGCATATTTTACTTCCCCTATCTGTTTCCAGTCCCTGAAAGAGGAACTGGGACAGTGCAACCATATCACATTTATTTCTCTGTAACTACTTCCATGAAGCATGTCCTTGAGCTCAAATGTACTCTAAAGGAGTTAATAGAGTACTTTTAACCTATAATGATAAGGTGTGATTAAGTAGAGTTTCTAATTACCTTTCCTATTATCAGGAGATATCCTGATAATTAAGTAAAACACGGATGGCAATATTTTGTCTTGAGCCCATAACTGTTGCACAACGGTGAGAACTGAATTTTTGCCTCATTTTTCTTCTCAGGCTGTTACATAAATCTAAATGCTGGTGATACCCTTAAGATAACTAAAGGTTCACACTTATGTGGAAAGAACCCAGGTTATGGAACAATGGGGAATTGGAGTTGGTCTTTTGGGAGAAGAAGAGGTAGCAAGTGGAGCTGAACTGAAATGGAGGGATAGAAATAAATTGTTCAAGCTTCCACGGGTTCTTCAAATGTATAAGCAGAATTCATAGGTGCAATTCCTGACATCCTATCTGAGATTATGAGGACACTACAATTTAGTGAATCACATTATAAAGTACAGTGTTTATGAATTTTGGCTGACAACCTAAGTCCAGAAGTTCCTTCACTTACATGAATTTGCAGCATGATTTTCGTGTGAAACTTGGCCAAGACTGAGATCTTTGCAGAAATCTCCTACTTCATTACATAAAAAGCCTCCCTATTGAACCATTGACTAGGGAGATTGCTGAGAGAACAGAGTTTTACTCAGCTGAGAGTTGAAGGTTTGACCAATGCAGCAAACTAGGATCATGTACAGTATCTACATATGAAATGTAAAC
>VYZX01022779.1:44374-71864 GCA_013401335.1 Brachypteracias leptosomus
TGGAAAAAATAAATGCTGGGAACAGTCCAACAAAAATTAGCAAAAAGGTTTTAAAAAAAAAAAAAAAAAAAGAAAAGAAAATAATTAAATATTTCCCATTATATCTAACGACACTAGAGCATAGGCAAAAAGCTGCCTTCATCTACCTAGCAAAGCAAGGTCACTGAAGCCAACAAGTTTACTTTTAGAGTAATGTCACATACCTTGTTTGAGTACCACTATCACCCTTGCAACAGCTCACAGGTCTGTACCAGTACCTGTATGTACAGATACATACACTGGCTATCTGTCATGTGCCCAGGAGTGGGGCAAGTATTCACTGAGTGGTCACGCACCAGTCTGACATAGCTTGTATGTCACTTGGCTTGAGCAGAACTGCTGACCTCTACAGAAGCTGTGGTTGTGATTGTCCTACGCAGTCTCAGAGTTCAACTTCTTCATCTCTGTCCCTTACCAGGGTGCAACGTGAGCTCTGAAAGAACACCTTTGAAGTGAGTCTGGTTGTTTCCAGAAACAAGAGCATGCTCCTTGTTTCTCCTCTCTCCATTTCCATTTCCTACACTCCTCACAACTGCTGTGATCTATCTTCACTTTTTCTGCTATAATGCATCTTATCATGTCCCTAAGAAACACCATGTACTGAGGCAGAGACTTAAAACAGGTGGCCACTTCTCAGAACAGACAAGCTCTTGAGATAGAAAGCATTTGATACCAAATGGCCTAGGAATTCCTGTAACAGCAAATGTTGCTACCGTGAATTGAAAATGCCAAAGGAAAAGGCAGGGAGCTGCTTTCTGAAGCCAGCTGGAAGGGACAGAAAGTTGCTGCTTGAAGCAGTCAGCCCTGACAGAAGAGGTAAGGTGCTGAGGATCACCTTGAACTCTATGCACAAGAAGGAGCTGAGCTGTGCAGAGTCTCTGCCATATCAGATACCTCCTACAGCAATATCCTGCAGAGGCCTAAGGTTGCTGTAGCAACAACAGCAATTTAAGAAATATTGAGAGAGAGAGCAATTGTACCAACTGCAATGACATAAAAAAGTAGAGCATGTCTTAAAACATCCTACTGCTCTCAGAAAACAAAAGAGGCCACAAAGCAGCCATAAAGGAAGAAGGCAGTTTAAGGAAGGTGTGGTATCGAACACGGTGGTACATGTTGCAGGGCGCTAGAGCACAATAGACCCCAAACAGTAAACACCAAATCAATAGAGATGAGAAGCCTTGCATCATTTGTTGGCGTTTTCTGCTGCCAGGTACTTCCAGAAGGAGAGTAATAGGAAAAGTTGCCAGCAATGAGGCTTCTAAATAAACCATAAAGGCAAGGCTGATTCACAAAGAAAAACACTTGAAACAGTGACTGATTTACCACGTTGTGCTTTTGGCTATGGTATAGTAGATCATTTTAAAATGGCTTGCTTGCTTTCTTTCCTTGTCTATGGAAGGAAAACCAAGATGATTGGTCAGAAACTTGTGTTTGTCTGGGAAAAATAAGCCTGTTCTGCCAAGGACTCTTCTGTTGAATTTGACAGCTGCAAAATAAGGGTTTAAGTTTAGAAGGGACTTATGTATAAGTCCTTTCTTGTGTAAAACGTATTCTCTCAGGCTCTATTCTCACCCATATGTACCCTCAAAGCAGGTTCACAAGAACACTGCAGCCATATAAACCTGTAAGAAAATTAGATATTTCTAGATATATCATGGGAATATTCACCAGTTTCCTGAGTGTCATGAAAAGAGTGGATCAAACATAACCAACAAAGCTTTCAAAAGGTATTTAAACTTGTTTTATTTTCCTGTGTGATGTTGAAGGGTGAGGGCATCCTTCAAAAAGCGGAGACAGTAGAGGTGTGAATGGAAAAACTTTGAAGAAAGAGAAGTGCAGGTGATCTTTGTGATGGTCAGCATGATTTGGATATATCTTTAACTGCTTATGCTGTACCTAAATTGCACTCCTGAACCTCTATTTAGTTTGACGTGATATTCCATCAGGGTATTATGATAATAAACAATCAATCCCTTGAAAATCAGGGCAATGGCACTAGCAGCATATTCTTCTATTGACCTCAGAGTTTCTCTTGGAAACTACTAAATGAAATAAGAACCATACCATGAAGGACCATGTTGTTCTGTGAGAAGTATTTCAGGCCTATGTAAAATGAAAGCCATTTTTCTGCATGGAAGGCAAAGATCCAGCAAAATCCTGTATGTGTGTGCTTAATGCCTAACTACAGAAGTAGCTGATCAGCATTCAGCTGGCATATATGCCACAATCATTTAAATCAAGATCTAGATATCTATTACTTGGTCAGTTACTGAAGTTATATTTCACCTTCAAATGTATTCCTGTGAGTAACTGTTTCTAATGCTTTTATAATATCATTTTCTTTGACTGCATGGCCTTGTATTTACCCCTACTAAAATTTAAAACCTTGTCATAGTCTCTATTATAGGAAAGAAATGTCATCTACTCATGTGTAAATAAACCATTAATCTTCTTCGTTTCAGCAAAAGCCTGTTGAATTCAACAAACATTTACTCAATGATCATAATTACAGTGTGTGTCAGTTTATACAGTCCCAAGTGTATTGAATCTATGTAAAGTGGCTTTAAAATGCAGAAATTATTTTAAAGACACAAATAAGTCCAGAGATTTAGGAGCAAGCTTGCTCTAGTGGACTGTCTAAAAAGTAGTCTGCTCCTACTTTTATTTGTTTTTGTTTTGGGGACTAAATTTGGTTTTGTGTTTGGATTTCTAAATTCTGTTAATACCCATTTAGGAGACTTAACTACTATAATAATTTTTATCCGATTAATTTTAGTGAATATATTGTAACAGAAATAATTTAGTGAATAGTCAGAGTCAGTTATACTGATCAGATGTCTTTAAGAAGGAAAAGGCTACAAAATCTATGTTTCTTTCTCCTGGTCTAACCAGGTCATGCCAGAAATACACAAAGAAATTCTCTATTTGATTTTCAATTGCTAGAAGTAAATTGATGCTTACCTTTCCAAAACTCCCTTTCCCAATAGCCCGCAATATTTGAAAGTGGTCAAAGTTAACTGCAAAATAAAGGAGAGAAGAAAAGGAAAAGTCTGCTAAGTCAGAGCCAGAAATCAGATAAGAGAAGAAATCAGCGTTTCCAACTAATGTCATTTTACCATGTGGTATTTACTTTTTCTCTTAAAACACAAAATGTATTTAACACCAAAGAGGAGCTTTACTTTAAAACACGCTCCATTAATTTAATCTATCAACTCATCTTGGCCCAATGCCTCCAGTGCCCAGTATCAGCAAAAAAGAAACGTACCTTTATCCTAACCAAGTAACAAGACAGTAAGTTAGCATTACACAGACATTAGCAAAAACCGCTCAGCATTTTCCAGAAAGATTAAGATCTATTGGAAAGATACTGAATAATTCAGGTAAGTAATACCATCTACTTACAGATATGTGTTAATATATGAATAGTATTGTTACAGTAATCACTCTGCAGGATAATTCCCATATTCTGTCACAGTTATAGAGGCTTGTCACATGATAAGCTGGCAGGATCAATCCTGCTGAATTTTGCCACCTTAATACAATACATAATGCTAATATTGTAAGACTATTTCATAGATGTATCATAAGTTTGTTTTGTGAAATTTTATTTTGGCCTGATTGTAGAATGGATTTACTCTTGCTTCATGAAAATATGACAGCACAGTCTCTTCTAGACACTGAAGTGGTTTGTTATGATGGTGAGCGAGAGATTTCATTTCTCAGAAATGTCATTATTGTTAGTCTTGCATGAGACTGAACACAGCACAATCTTCAAATCTCTGGTTCACTGGTAAACCTGGTGGTTTAAAAAAAAAATCCAACAACACCCTGAACAAAATTAATAGGAAGCCACTGAAACACAAACACGACAATGTGTGATACAGTTTTTACAGTCACTTGTCAGAAAAGAATCACACTTACAGCTTGACTCAGTGATCCAGAGTTGACAAAGTTCAGTGCAACTTAACAGGATTTTTTAAAATTAAAACTTTCTTACATCCTGGCTTTGGTCATGTACCTTCATCTATGCCCCCATTACTGGCCTATCAGGAACCAGCAAAATTATGGAGAAAGATTGTCACTGGAAAAACGTGGCAACATAAACTCAACAAAATTATGACAAACATCATGATGAAGAAGAAAATCCAATAAAAGTAATAATACTTTAAATATTTGTCAGAAAATTTGGATCAGCTGAAGCTAAGCACTGAGTTAGAAGTGGCAAGTTGGATATATATCAAGCCACTGAAAAGGGATAAAATCTTCTTGCTGTTGCAGTAGTATCTCATTTACATTAATAATGTCACTTATAATATATTTAGTTATTTGTTTATTTATGCTTGCTTCCATTGTTTTCAAGGAAACATGGTTGCTTCTTTCATTAACGCAGCTATAGCAACCACCTTCCTGGTAATTGCTGGAGACCAAATGAAATCCAGAGCTGACAGAGCTGAAAGCAGACTCTAGTCTTTAGCAAACAAAGATGACAATTCTGAATATAGCAGTTTTAGGATTTGGTAACTAAAATGAAAATGTATAACCTTGCAAAGGATTTAAAAGCTACTTGGAAATTGGAAAAGAAATTTTGTGCTGAATCACGTAAGATTTAGGGTTAACCAGATGTTTGAGAAACAAAATTGTCCATCAGCAACCTGCAGCTGGGGTCTCTGCTCACAGATTTTACCAGTGGGGCGCTTTTTTTGTAGTTCCTGCTGGTAAATACTGGTGTGGTGTGCAAAATGGTGAGTTTAGCAAAACCACCTTCCACACAGACTTATGTCAACTTAAATCTCGTTCCCACAGTTATCCCTCCCAAGCATATGCTCCTGAAGAGAAGATTTGAGAGCTTAATGACTGCTCTTTAAGTCGATCCTTAAGTTTAAATAGGAATTCAACACATCATTGAAAAGGTTCAAAACAATGTGTTAATCTCAATCATTTTTTTTGATAGGGAAAATTCAGCATTTTTTCCCTCCAGTATGCTGCTGTTGTCTGTGTCCCTCCCCTGTTTTCAAACTTTCTGATGTTTCCTATTTATTTTACCATTTTTAAGAAACACATTCCTTAAAGAAAGCTTTGTTTGAGTTTCTTCTTTACCTCACAGTCATTCAACTGAAGCCAGTTCCCAAAAACAACTGGAAAACCATTGAAACAGACTGTAATTATCTAAATTTCAGTCAAGTCATATTTCAGTAAGACTTGATTATATTATTGTCCTGAAGCCTGTGTGGTTTTGAAATACATCAGTTTGATGAATTATTTTGGTTTTGTAAAACTAAGATTTAGCATTTATTTTTAGCTATGAGAAAGGCATTTTTTATTGTTCATGTAATTTTTATTTTATTTCTCTGTACTCCCTTCTTTAACGGTGTTTATTGCTCTAACTAGAACTTTTTTTTTTAATTGGATTTAATGGTAAATTTGACTTCCATAAGAAGAAATGATTAAATGAGGCATTAGGCCATGGAATTTAAGGTGGATTTTTAGTAAGTCAAATAAGCTGTTAAAAAACACAGCCACAACAATTGATCAAATTTTCTCAACTTTTATGTTTAACAAATAGAAAGTGGGATGTTACACTTTCAGATCTTCTTTTTCTTTCACTGTTCCATAAGCCTCTTCTTAAATCAAGGCACAAGTATTGCTACATGTTTTATGCAAGAAAAGAAGGTAATTTTAAGTGACTGTGGAAGTATGTAAACTGAGCCTATATTTGGAACAAGCTAGGCTTGCAACCAATGTGGTCTTAATTCACCAAGGGGATACAGCTTGGTCTCTTTTGATCATTCAAACATATCCAAAATGTTGTAGATTCAAAAACTGGGGAAGTTCCTTGCTTAGGATGTTAGAAAAGGATAATAAAATAGTAAAAGGGATACCTTTGCATTTGAGACCATCTCAGTAAAACTGAGATGCTTTAAGCAACAGCCCCATTAACAACAGACCAGCCATGCAGAAGTCACACTAGCTTCACAGCCTTGATAAACAGTGAATGGTCAAGCTAAGTTCACTGTCTTCTTATTACTACAGTGGTCATTCTCCTCAGGTGTTTTTAATCTCACACTCTCAAAATGTTTGGCTTATTTTGTTCATCACACTTTTTTTTTAGGTTCTGTATGTGCTTTTTCTCCCTTTTGGTGAAGATTCAACACCACAGGGTCACCACTTATTCTGAGAAGAATTACAGCTCACTACAACCTCTGGCATTTCCAATGTTTAAAATATTATCAAGATCAGACACTGTCATCTCCTCTTTGCAAGGAGGACATCACAAGTATTGTATTCTTGTCCTCTAAAACACGACATGTCTAACTCTCGTGGAGACTGGTGGTGTAGTAAATGACATTTTTCTAGCACAAAGCCCCGCTGAGATAATGATGTGGCTGGCAGAAGGACACTTTCTTCAGTAACAATAATATGACTCTTATTCTTTTGAAAATATATTTCTTGATATACTTTAATCAAGAGGGAAAAGAAAAATATTTTCCAACTTTTTGAGCACTTATTTAATTTTAATATCACATCTTACTTTGGAGATCTTAGACATCAGCTCTGAATTTGAGACTTAGAGTATAGACATTTTTCAGAAAACACAATTTTATATTGTCTTCAGCTAATTTTTCATACAGGCAAGCTCACAAAATGAAACTGTGAGCATTAAGAACAGTATGAGGGAGCTTCCTTTCAGTTCCATTGAATTTCATCAAGTTGGAAAAATGAAGAAGTATTATAATCTCCCGCCTTCATCCCTAAAAAGTCACCATTAATTCAAAACTGAGAAGGATTATGGAATAAAACAAGTATTTGGCTAACTAAGGGAGAAAATAAATCAGCACTTATGGCATCTGTTGCATAATATTGTATTAGACCGACTGATGTATGTTAATTTCAGCAATGAGCTACATATGCATATAAATGATTTTATTTCTTTCAGTTTAGTCACACTCAAATAAACCCTAAATTAATTCCATTGCACAGCTTCAAGTCTCTATTAAGAATTTTAAGTTCAGATATATCTTACTTTGATTATTTTCATCAGTTTGAATTAGCCCCATGTAGAGCTTTTTCCAATAGTTTGATCTTGAACTAATAAAAGCTTGGATGATGGCAATGGGATTCACAAGCTGAAGGAAAGGTTGCATCCTGCTTGCCAGGAAAAGGAAAAAAAACGTGGTCCTAGACATTGCAGACGCTTGATCAAATATATTAATTTATTCAAAAACTATCAGGAATATCTAGAAGCATGGCGCAATGGTTTGTGACCAACTTGTACAGAGAAGTCCCTTTATTTCCACAGTCCTCTCATGTTACCTCGGGCAGGCGCTTTAATATCTTCTGCCCCTGTCTGTACAAACATGAATCATTGCACCTCTAAGTAGCTGCAAGATGAGGCATAGGAAGCAGTTCATAGTTCAGATACACAAGAAATCAGGAGAGTAGCGACAGTTCATTCAGGTAATACTGCTTATAAAAGCAATATAAATATTGAAAGCTATTTTCAGAGCGTAAAAAGTGTACACCACTGTGGAAGTGGAGGTGCAGAAATCAGTAGATGATTCAGTCAAACCCCACACATCAAGTCATTGAAGAGCTGAGAATGGAACCTGGCTCCCACTTCAGACCACATTATTTGTCAGGCACATCTTTCCAACTGCATGGGCACTGATAGAGCAGACATTTGATATAAAACTTTCTAGTGAAAGATGATAATGAAGATATTCTTCATCTTTTTGCTCTTCTTCATCTACAAATCAGCCACCACAAGAGCCAAGAGGGAACACGCCACCCAAAGAGAGCTCAGCAAGCCACCACCAACAGGAACTCTCTCTCCAAACTGCTCAGTTCCTGGTTGATATAGTCCTGGCCTCACTCATCACCCCAACCATGATCACCTTGGGGCAGGCAGGGCCTCACACAGGTGGGCCAGGTTCTGTCTCTGGGGCCTGAAACCACTTGAAAACAAAACACACTGCTGGGTTGTGACTCATCCATAGGTCAACTCCAGCTCAGAGCCCACAGCCCAGGCCCCAGCACTTCATCTATCAATAAATAGCTGATACCACCCATTAAAAAAAACAGGCTAAATAACATCTGCTGTGATGCATTACAGGAATTCTATTTCCTTATGTTAACCCTCCTACAAGATAGTATTTCACATGCAATTTAACTATGTATCAAATTCACAGAATATTTAGATGATGCATGGTTGCTCATCAAAAGCAGTGCCAACATCATAGGATTCTACATTGTGTTCAGTGAAATCCACCTCACATTGTATAGTTGAAAGCGTGGGGTTTTTCCTAAGTGACTGGGGAAATTTCTGAATGTGTTAGTTAAAATGAATGCTTGAAGGAACTACAACAGGCTACCATTTTCCAAACCTTATTAAACCAAACTAGAATAATTTGGTGAATCAGCTAATGATTTACACTGTTAGAGAAATTGAAATTCCCAAGAAAATTACTGTTTGAAAACAATCAACCTGCTAAAGAAAAAAAAAGCTAGGACTGATTTTCAAAACTTTGCTTCCCTTTTGATTCTGTAAAAGAACACAATTCCTTTTCTAATGCTATTCTGTAAAAGTTGTAAAAGAAATGAAGATTTGATTTTGCATTCACAAGGAAACTGCAACTCCTTGGTAAACAAGAATCTGTTTGAACCCAAGATTAAATGCAAATTTCTCTCCAGAGATGTTTACACTTCTAATAAGGCAAAATAAAATCAAATTGTACTGCCATTAAATACATGTAGTCTGAAAAACATAGCAAGCAGCTACCTGAAACCTGTAATACAAAGTTTGCTCCTCGGGTAAGCAGAACAAGCTGCAAATCATTACAGCTTTTCTTTGAAAGAAGTTTAAACTGAAACTACCGAGTGTCATCCTACAATCTCTAGACCTCTTCTGAGAAATTTGAGACACATCACCCAAAAAAAAAGAAAGTCACCCTGACACTTTGAGGAATGTGGGTGTCGTCATCTGTGAGCCACTGTGAGGGATTTACAGATATCAGACTTGTCAACAAGCCATTGAAGTCAGCATAAAAAGCCCTAGAGCTGTAAACTGCAGTAGGGTTTTGATCTAAGAACAGTGTCATTCATTTTTGCTGAAAGTCTACTGAAAGGTTGCCCTGTGGTAGCCTTCAATAGGAGCTCCAGGGACTGCGGGGGTTGTTATGATTGTTATCCCAGGGAAAAACAAAAGTTTATTGCTCTGTGGAAGGTGTGGATGTTTGGCTGCTGCTTTGCCCCACAAGAACTTTAACACTGATTTGACAAAATTAGCTATTTCTTTCTGAAAGATGAGCACAAATAGGTGTTTACTGGCATAGGTTAACTGTACTGATCAGAATTGCTCCTGTGACTGCGCATCTCTTCCACAGTCCTTTGGGAGTATTAGATTAAAACATAAAGTCAATTTTCTTGTCTTTATACCTCTTTAAAACTAATTCAAAATTTAACCATAAAAAGTCATAATTGGAGAGCTTAGTGTGCTGTCTCTGTGGTCTTCAGACAGGTTTCTCTGTTTCGGAGGCATGCACAGATACTCTGAGGGGGGTGGAAAAAAGAGAGTAATTGAAAAGCAATTTTTTGCCTGCCATGGTTTCCTTGAGCAAACATAGGAAGAGATGACAGGGGAAAACATATTCTTTTAAATAAATAATGTCAATCTGATGGATACAAAGCAATATGAAAGTTCTTGTCTTTTGATTAAGAATTTGATTTCAAATCAAATGAAAGCAAACAGAAAATTATCTAGATTTCTCATCATTTTGCTTTCTGCTTGCTTTCCATTTTGACTCTTTTCCACAGAAGGAGGTGAAAAAATTGCAATATTGGAAGGTCTTCAATGATCTCAGCTGAAATGAAAAATTTCTCAGTATTGATTCATGACAATTTTTGCTTTGCTATTATAGTTGTCCATCTGTGTCCATGTAGATTGTGTGTGCATTTCTGATTGTTTTCTTTTCTGAAATCAGAACATTTCAAGAAATATTACTTTTCATTTTCCTTTACACAAAGAAAGATTTCTATTTTCAGGTAGCCTAATAATGATAGGAATTGGAAAATACTTCTATTTCTCAACATCAGGAGCATAACTTTATATGCTTTAGACCTTACACACACAACTTATCTCTAAGACCACCTCACCAACACTGTGTTTTAGCCTTTCTTTATGATTTATGATCCTTGTCATGTAATGCAAGGATGAGAGCACATGGTCATCAAGGTAAAAGACTTGTTCTTTGAAAACCTGTAAAGAAAATGAGGCAATCACATGGGCTTCTTCTCTGGCACATTTCAGACAGCAGAAGGAGGGAGGAAAGCAGGAGCATCCCTTTTGGTGGCCGTATGGACATCCAGACTGGATTAAGCTAATCATAGACTTCTACTTTGTTAGAAGTCTAGTTTCAAGGGCAGTAGAATAAGATAGTCACCTTCACAGGGGAGTTACAGTACTTTTTAGTACAGCGTTTCTGTATTTCGCAGAACTTGTTTTATATCAAAGTAGAGATCAAACATTGATCCCTGTCCCATTAAAATATGTTGACTCTAATACTTGCATTTTCTCCTCATGCATAAGTGAGTACTGGCAATAAAGTTAAAGACAAATTTCAAATTATCTGCTAAGCAGGTCTTTTGACTTAGATGGCAATCCCTGGAAGGCAACGAATTAGCCTTTGGAAAACAAGTAGGAATAATAATAAACATCATATGCCAGAAAGATTTAAGCTAATAAATACAACTGCTATTATTTGAAGGCAAAGTTACTCATTTAGATTAATTTTAGATTGTTTCTTATTAATAAACCAAAAAAACAAGGTCAATTAGACCTGGCAAATATAGGTAGACAACAGAAGGAACATGAAATGTGTGTTGTCATTGTAGAAAGTTAGCTGGACAATCTAGTAGGGATCAAACCCAAGTTGAGATAACCTCCTCATGGGCAGTTCAGTATGAAACAGGACAGAATAACTATCTCCATATTGTCACCATTGATGATCAGATATGCACAGAGGATTATGTATTTTGCTTCTCTTTTGGGGAGATAATGTAAGGTCTTCAGAAATCCCAATGATGATTAATGGTACAAGCAATAACCAAGGCGAAGCTCTCTTGACAGGTATCTAAGATTTAAAACAGCAGCACCTGAGACAGCTTGAAAGGAGAGAAGAGGCAAAATACAACAGTGACAAGCAAGAATAGAGCTTAATACTGCAAAAAGATAATTCAATTTATAATAATTCCTGCCCCAGGATATCACCTAAACAAAAATGCATCAACAAGTTCAAAAAGGGGTACAACTACATCATAGTGCAGACTCAAAGTGAGGAGGACACTTAGACTGTGACTAAGAAGAGATATCTCTGCAGAGCCAACCCCTTGAAGAGGAACATTCTTCAGTGCTACTTCCATGCCCATGAAGGTGGAAAGGCACTGATCTGCTCAGCCTGAAAATAGTAATGTGGTACCATGACTAAGAGCAAGAACCTGAGTGCTGATGATGGGCCATCAGCCTAGATGGTCTTGATTATGTGGATCAGTTTAGTGTAATCCTGCCGCAGCATTATTTTGAAGTAACATTCTCAACATTTTATTGGTCTTCTGTTAATCTGACTGCTTAATCATCCATACATTAAGCTAAAAAGATAATTTGACTTAAAATGCAGGGGGTTTCACTTTTTGGTTTAACAGAAAAGTGAAAGGAATTTGCACTGCTAATTCTACTACAATTTTTCAACAACCAGCAAATAGTCACAGATTGTTGTGAAAAGCCTGTAAAGACTGATAAGGGATTTTACATGTTGGTGTGTAACGGTGCTATGAAAAATATCACCAGAAGTCAGATGTTCCTCAAGATGAACTGGAATGTTGTAAAAATTCTCATCTTTGCTACATAGCTGTCATTGATGTCTGGCAATGACGGTAGCCTGGGTAGCCACACAACCCTAAAGGCCGGAAAAGATTTGGTGGTAGTTGGAAACAGTTAACATGTTAGTGTTGTGGAGATGTTCAGCTCTTGTGCACAGGATGCATTGTGACTGGCCTCATGAAAACACATGATTCTCCGATTAGGCTGGCAATGAAGATATTGCCAAGAAGAACTGAAATTATTAAGTTATTGTTAGCTTTGGTGCATTGGATAATAATGCAACTGACTTAAGTTCATAGCCCTGGCCTCATTGCTACATGAAAATGATTAAGATTTAGTTAGGCAGTGTCAAATCTTCAAGATAATCATAGGTTAGTTTACTACAATAGGTCTTTGCAAATGATTTAGCTGCATCTACATTCTGTTAGCATATAGCATTCAGGTAACCTATGTTCTAGTAGAAAGACTTTTTTTTTTTTTTGCATAGCTTAACTTGTTAGTGAAAAGTAATTTGAACTTCTGATATCATCTTAATCATTCATCCTTGTATCCTAGTATGAAGCAATAATTTATAAAATATTACTATTATAAATTCACAAGTTAGCAATTTATGCTTTTTTAAGATCAGTGAAAGTTTAATTAAAGGTTCCTTTTTGTTGCTATGAAAACAGTTTTATTTTGTAACAGGACAGAAATTTGGTTCAGAAAAGCTATTAACTTAGTAGCAACACCAGAAACATTAAAAGTCATCAAGGAACAATTGAACTGATGTACTAGACCTTATCACAGCCAGGGAATAACAGAGGAGACTTTGTGAGTCTCCATGCTGTTCATAGCTCTTTCAAAGGGTAAACTTGACATTGAAACTAAGGAGAAAAGTTTCAGGACCTTCTCAAAGGTCTTTAAGACCTTTCATAAGTGATATAACATAGATCTCTTTTGTTGAGTAAAGAGAGTTTCTGATTAACTATGTTGCTTACTTATGAATGAGCTGAGAAAAAGAATCTCTGAAATCTATTGCAAGGAGAAACAGGTTGACAGATATATCCAGCAGAAAAGATACTCCCTGAGAAAATGTATTGCTAAAATACAGAAGGTCTAAATTCCACTTCAACTGTAATAGGCTTCCCTGTGATATCGGGAAACATATAATAGACTATGAAGAATCTTTTTCAGCTAGAAAGTGGGAATATTCACCTCCTTCAGAGTTACTGTGAGAATAACCTCATTAATAGCTGAACTGGAAGGCTCTCTGAGGGAAGTTGCTATGGGAATAAAATGTCAAATTTCAGTGGACCAAGCTCTTTTCTCTTACAATAAAATTTACTAGAGTGATCCCTATGTGAAGGAAAATGCTTTCAATGAAGTTAGCAACAAAACCCTGAGTAAGGCATCGGTCAATGTTATCCATGTGGAGGCCTCTATAATGCCTAACATGCCAGGGGGAGGTTAAGAAACCTCTTTGCTTTAAGCTCCTTTGGACAGTAGTTCGGAGAACACTTCTTGCAGAGCAGGATTTCAGAAACAAAGGCTTGTTTTTCATTTGTCATTGTAAGACTAAAGCTCATCATTTTCATAGCATTTTTCCCCCAGGATAAATCTTTCAAAAGAAGCAAGCAAACCTGTGGGTTATAAATGTGGCTGTTCCAGGTCTGGTTTATCTTTTGGGATTTGAAAATAGTGTCAAAATTGCACAAATTTCAAATAAAACATTTGAAGATCATCTGTGAAGGTATTCAGGTATTTGTGTCTTCTAGCTCTTCCCTGACAAAAAAGGCACAAATATCAACGTGAAAACAACCTGTATGTCTTAGGGCTCTGAGGGCACTAACTAGTCTTGCTGGCCATGTCCAGCTTCCCCTGCCTCACTGCTACCACATTGCCCCACTGCAGCTCAGATCCAGATCTGGCTGCTACGAAATAAGAAAGAGCCATGAAGTGCAGCTCAGCAAAGCTATGGCAGGTCCCCACAAATCTTTTCTGTGCTACATGTCAACTTGGTCCTCAGTCAAGCTAGATTGCAGGTATGTCTTGTCTGGCCATGCATCTCAACTACTCTCTGGACTCTTGGCTGACTCCATTTATATCTCTGACCTGTTCTTCTCACCTGGCTTGGGAACAGGGCAGCTGGACCCTGCCTGCTCCTGCTGCACAGTGGCATTTCCAGAACTACAGCCTGGGCCATGGTTGTGCAGTAGTGGGATCCAACTGCAGGTAGCAAGGTTGGTAGCTGAGGTGGTAAGGCAGCTGATGGTAGAATGGGGACTGGAAACAGGAGAAGGTGTTTTCATTATGGAAAAAGGCAGTGCTTAAATTAGCAGCATATATAGTGAGTACATTTAAGTGCCAGTGCTCCAGTTCAGAAGAGTTAAAGAAAATTTCAAGTATTCCATTACTGCCTGGCCACAAAGAAGCACCTCAGAGTCCAGCAGGAGCTATACGTCTCTTATGCTAGCCAGAATTCCATCCACTGTTTGAATAAAAGAAACCACTTACTTTTAAGAGGGTTGACCTCCACTATTAATTCAATCCCATAATTTTCCCCAACACTGGACACTTTTAAGATTCCACTGGACACGGTGCTGGGCCATCTTGTCTAGACTGTGCTTTTGTCAAGAAAGATTGGACCAGATGATCCTTGAGGTCCCTTCCGACCTGATATTCTATGATTCCATTGCTTAGCCCACCTGTAGTTATCCATCCTCTGCAATTAAATGACTTTCACTATGTACTTCAGCACTCAAGTTGCACCTTACTTATAGATCTCATAAATCTTTAATAATGTTATACTTCTAAAAAAAATAAAATCCATTTTAGGGATGGAACCTCAAATCCAGACTTCTGAGGTTCCAGAGGGACTGACCTGAACCTAGCTTTACAGTACTAATTATTTTCATAGAGTTATAGAGCCAAAAAGGGACTGCTTTTTTATTCTAGCTAGGACTCTTACTATTTCAATGTGTGAATCATTTAATTTCATAAGAATCGCTTCAGTTTATCTGCCATTTTGGAGTAAAAGCAGGTTTCCCAAAGGTTTTTTTTACCTGTATGTTCAAGACCAAACTTTCGTTGATCCAACATGATTGATTTTTCCCAACTTCAGCAAAAGCAGTATCCTAAGTTATTAGTTAAAATTGAAACACCTTTCCATTTTCATACTGGACTTTTTGTGACTGTTTTCCCCCAGGGTGCATAGAAAGGGTAGGAAAAAAACCAAACTGATAGTAATTGCAGATTCATAAAGAACTTGCAGAGTTTCAGTGCAACACAAATTTCTCCATCTCAGGTTTTGTAGATAAATATTTAATGATGGAATTGGTAGTTTTGGTACCAAGACTGAAAAAGAGGAGTTGACTACTGTACATACAACGGCCACCTAACTGAAGAGGTTTTTTTACTTGGGAGCTGATGACTTATTCTCAGATCACTGCACTACTCACCTCTGGGAAATCTTTCCAGTGATGAAGTAAAGATATTTTCAGCCTGATAAAAGTATGCTTATTTACAAACCACAAGCAGTTAGACCAAAGTTGATTGGACCATGCATTTCTAAAACCAGTAAATATTAATAAGGAAATCGGGGCCTTTGTCCTATCTATCCACTGCTAAGATTAGGAGTGAAACATGGAAGATTTAAAGCAAAGCAAACATAGATACAATCACAAAATAAACCAAATACACCTCATCTCCATTCTTAGGCTTTCATGTTAGCTGGCACAGAGATGACTAAGAAGGACTCCATACCAGTTCCCAGGGTTATGGCTGGGGGTTGACATTAACAACAGAAAGTCAGTAGACTCTCTAAGCCACAACTTAGCTTATAAAGATTTGCCTTCTATGACCACACAACAGGAATAAATAAAATGATTCATTTGATGTAGAAGGTGGGTAGTTGACAGATATTAATGGAAAGAACATAACTTCTAATTTTAACAGCAGAAATTATTAGGTGCAAAGCACAAACAAATAGTGAACTGCAGAGGAAAAAATTGCTCAATGTAGCATAAGGTTTGTTAGTCTTAATGACTGAAACATTCAGTGGTATTAAATGTGCTTATATCAATTTTGTATAATCACAGAAATAGAATCTCAAATAAGTTTAATTATAGATGTTAGATGAAAATAATGAATACTGGTGACTCAGTTCTGGAGTTCCCTACCACATACACAGGGTCTGTTTTGATGAGAGTAATGTACGTATAAAAATATCTGTGTATAGAGAGACTGAAAGAGAGAGGGACTACTATTCCCTAAAAATATATGTATATCTGTATTGTATATTCTTAACTAGGATAAAATGGTAGATCAGTAGATCAGAGCTTCCTCTAGCTATTTATGAAAAGAATATTAAACAGCCTTGGTTTCTTCACAGTACAGAATGGAAAGCTTTCAAAATGGGAAAAAAAAAATTTATTTCCACCACCAGATCTATCCTTTCTTTCTTTGTTGTTTTTTCTTTTTCATTTTTGTTATCTCAATCAGTAGATACAGATGGAAAAAGAACTGTAAATTAGCTTAATATCCCTAAAGACTAGAACAAACATACTGCATATGACAGTATTCAGCAGTCTTTCTCAAGTGATCTGCTGGGCTGTATTTTTCTTTTCCAAATTGGAATGTAGAACTACAGGAGGTTCTTTGCAACATCCAGGATGCCCTATTACTCGAAACATCAGGATGTCATTGATCCACACATGTCTGTGGATCAAAAGATGTATATGATCTACCTAACAGAGGAAGGTTAGGATGCTGAGAGCCCAGCCTATAGTTATACATGAACATTTGTATGCTCAGAGAAGCATTCAAAATTCTCTGCAGCTCACTAGAAACAGTGCGAAAATTGAATGCCATAAGCACTATATTTCCTCTGTAAGGGACAGAAACCACACTGACAGGGCCACTTTCCATTAATGCTTTTAAAATCTGAGCCTGTGTTCCTTCCAACACCTGTGAGACAGGCAGATGGCTCCTGGCTTAGAGGAACCAAAGGTCTGAAGTCAGGGCAGCTCTTAGCACAAATGCTTGAAATCACTGAAAACATGGCATTTCTTCAGTGCTGCATTTTATTTGATCTTTTCTAAACAGCAGACATAATCTCTCCTTGCTCTCAGAAAAGCCTTGTGAAAAGCCATTCAGAGAGAAGATGCTATCCTAGCAACAGCTGGAATTTGCCTAGCCACCAGACAAGCTCCACTTGCACATCCTGCCTCCCACAGCCACAGCCAGCAACTGCCCAGGCAGCTGTTTTCTAGATGCTTTCTTCTCTTGTTCATCAGTAGAGAGCTCCCTAACTCCAAAACAAGGATTGCTCTGCTGAAAGTTTGGATCAACAGGAAAAATCCTCTACTCTACGACTCTCTTCCAGCAAAATCTCACAGCACTTAGAGGTAAACATTTTTGTTTAACAGGAGATCGATAGATCCTGCAAGAAAGTCTTCCAACACTGAGATTTTTGTGGATAATTTCACACTAAAAATGTATTTCTCTTTCTAAGGTATTTTCATCTGCTGTTGTTTTTTGCACCATAAAAACTTAAACAAAATACCTCAAAGAGATGTCACTGGGCTGGAAAAGAGTTGGAAATAATGGCATAACCAGCATACTGTTGCTGAAAAATGGCATGCTAAGGCTAGGCAGAGAAGAATCTCATGAAGCTGCAGAAGACTTCTGGCTAGTCTGTTCCTCCTGCTATATCCTAATTAATCTCAGTAAAGGTTAACTGTTTTACAGCAATGCCCTGCATATAAGATTGTGTAGTTATCTCTGTAGTTTTCATATGCTAAAACAGTCCAATATAAAGTTGGACTTAAAATAATGATTTTTTCCTATGTCAGAAAGGATCTTTTGATTAGCTTTAGTTCTTTGACTTCAAGCTCTGTGTAGCAGATCACAGCGCCTAAGATGTGGTATTGCACCCCATAGAGTTTGTAGGCTTTACAGCTTGAACAAAGATTTATCTAAACCTAACCCCAAAAGGCATAAGAACAATCTTCATAACATAATATGAAAACAGTCCAGGGGGAAGCAGAGGATAGTTTCAGAAAGGTGTGAAGGACACTCAGGAGGTTAATGGTGATTTTGTGATTATAGTGCATCTCTGTTTTAACAAGGTGGCTAAGAACAGTTTTCATCACTCAGCAAGGGAGGCAGAACATTATCGAAAGGAAATAATAATTACTGGAAGGATTAACCCAGTTTACATTTTTAGATCTTAAATAAGGAACAGCAGGTGTTGCCTTATCATTGCAAAAGTAGGAAGAAAGAGGAAAATATTTTTTGTCCATTGCTGCATGTTGCCTTGGAGTATATTTATTGTACATAATAGAAAAATCTTTCTTATATAGAACAGTGTTGGCAATACAGTGACAAAACCAGTGCTCTATTTCACTCATTATCAAATGACGGGGCATAAAAGTACATCAGCTGTAGAACTTATCTAAAAGTTTCCAAACGTCAAAGGTTTGGAATTAAAATAATTTAAAACAAAAAAGAAAGAAAGAGAGAAAATCAAAGATAAACTTGAAATAAACTCAAAAGCAAGAAAATATTGCCAGATAGAAGTAGGAGGTTAAAAAGCACAGACTTAATTTATATTTCAGCTTGAGTCAGATAAGAAAACTGTATGGAAGATTTGATGAATATATCAAAAACATTTTCAAGACAGAAAAAGGTAGAAAAGTATTAAAGAAATATAAAATACAGACTTTGATATTATGACATGATATTATGAAGAAAATATTTATGGGGATATAAAAAAATTGGGAAGTAAATTTCAGATTTATCATCTATGTTTAGTTATCGTTAAAGCCTTAAAAACCTGTATAATAGACTGCCACCGACTCTAGTAATGCTTTCTAATAAGGGTTCCTTCAATTTAAAGGGATAATGTCTTTGTCTCAATTATGGAATGAATGAAAGTATGTGTCTATATTGCACTTAATAACCATGTAAGAAAATCGGGTACTGAAGTGCTGGGGCCTGAGTTGTGGGCCCCAGGTTGGAGTTGACCTGTGGATGAGTCACAACCTAGCAGAATGTTTTGTTTCCCCCACTGACTTCAGATTCCAGAGGCAGAACCTGGCCCACTTATGGTTTTGTGCCGCCACCCTCACCCAGGTGGTTGTGGTTGGGGGGGTGGGGGAGGCCAGGACTATATCAAGCAGGAGCTGATCAGTCAGAGGAGCTTCCTGTTCGGTGTGGCTTCTGTTGGGGCTGGTTGCATCCTGCTGAGCTCTCTTGGTGGTGTCCTTCCATATGAAGTGCTGCTGAGGGAGCCACCTCTGTCTGTTGTGTCCAGCAGGCAATGCTGGCACCATAGTGGGCAGAGGAGGAGCAGGGCCCATAGCAACCTATGGCAGGATTATTTGAAAGAAGACTTCTGAGGGGATGTAGCTGAGTTCAGTGTCAGCCTGTGTGATCAGGCAACTGATGGCAGCATAAAATGACGATGGCTGAACGAGCACAACAGATACTACCTTTCTAAGGATAAAAGCACTATAGAATTTGATACTCTTGTGTTAAGACCTGTGACAGAGAACATAGATATCTTCCATTAGTTATAGCAGAAACTAATTGTATGCAGAACTGAAAAAAAGAACCCTGATGGACTGAATACAAGTGAAGTAATCTGAAATCATAGAATCATGGAATCCTTTCAGTTGGAGAAGTCCTTTAAGATCATCAAGTTCAACCATAAACTTAACACTGCCAAATCCACCACTAAGGGCCAAATCTCCAGAAAGCTTTCCTTGGTTGCATACTTAGGTTTCAAAACAGGCAAAGAATATACAGAGAGAATATGCAACCTCTAGAATTGTGGCAGTGGTTTAAGAAGAGTCAACGGATTTTTACAAAAATTTTCCAATGTCTGAAAACAAAACTGTCCAATTGCCTCACAAATCCTAGCCTGTCCATTCAGACTGTTCCATTTTCTTATGGAAATACACAAGCTGATTAGAGTCAATGTAGAAATTAAGGAAGCTAAAGAAGAAGTCAAATGGGTCAGGTGAGAGATGATTACAGCGTAAACAAGTCGTCTAGCTATTCAAGTGGAAAACAGATTATTTGTGAACAAAAGGGAGAAAGTTTTCATTTCTGTGATTGACCCCTACTCTTAGAGTCCCTTGTTGCTGGACACTTCAGATGAATGCTGACTGCCTAAGGGAATAAGCCAACATATAACACTAAGTTTCTCATGAGAAATCTGAAAACAATTACATGCTACACTTTCATTATATTTGTCAGATCCTGGTAAGTGGGGAATCTGAAAGAGAAAGCCTGGTATTACTCTCCAGTTAAGCAATAGATGCCTTAGTTCTTTCCTCTTTTCACCAGAAATGTGTGTTTTATAAAGGTACAGTACTAGTATCTACCAAAAAAACCCATACCCTTTGCATGGAGGAAGTACAATAAAAGCCCATCTACTACATTAAACAAAGAGTGAAGACTTGAAGTGTACAGTATAATGGTGTACTGTATACACATGATGTTTCATTTATACAATATAAAGTTCATTTCTAGAAGTTTAAAATGAAGTCAAAGGATGTTCCATGAAGTACTGTATTAAAAGAATCAGTTCCCAGTTCTAATAAATGTATTAACACTCAACCTTCTCTTGTCCTTGGTTTTAATCCTGACAGTGTGGGGTAGATCAGATGTTGCATAACATTGTTAGGACAGTCAAATGTGGGAATAGGGATGCAGCTCATTTGAGGGAGCGAGAAGCTAAGATGTAAGTGCCAGATTCCTACTGTTCTATTTAGAGTTCCCTCTAGAAATGGAAAATCCATGATCTAGTATTAAACTTCACCTATAATTATCATTTAGTGTCTGAAGAGGTCCACATTATTTGTGTACATTGTACCAAAGCTTTAAGAAGATGGATTTAGGAAGACAACAGATGGTGGCTCTTGCAATGTCATGATATTTCTTCTGAACCCTCTTTGGCACAGACCAGACAAACTCTTGACAACAGTTTGACAATTGGTAACTCTGTGACTTCCTGGAATTATCATATTATTCTTCTGAGCTCTCCTTTCTTTCCATATTATCCTACTAGTTCATACTATGCTGCAACTGCAAGCTTGACACTGATCACTGTTTTGTACTGTGTTTGTACAGAGACTAGCATTAGGGTTTCTGAAATGTATTGTACTACACATAATGATGACTCCATGTCTCGAGTTCAATAAATGGAAAATAAAATTGTATATAATTCAGCACAGTCAACAAAAAATAAACACCCAGTGGTCTGGATCTTATTTATCTAAAACCTTGATATCCAGCATGAAATAATGCCCTCAACAGCTGTGTTTTATCTATTTTTGACACAGAACTACCTTAGAGCATTTTTAAGTCACAATGTAGAATTCCTTCCTCAATCCAGTTCTAAAGGGAACTGGAATATTTAGTAATCTTTGCAAAGGAAAAAGTAAAATGCTACATAAGTCGACATAGAAATTGCATGAACAAACCAAAAATCCAGCAGAAATATTAATCCCACTCTATATTTGTTACTTTCACTAACAAAAGATATTAAGATTCCAAACCCTTTATTTAAATGTTCCATAGGGCTATATTTTATGAAACAATTAGTTTGAAAAGAGTATATTATTAGCCTCATGATTCAAGCCCTTCGCAGTTATAGGACTGCCTCAGACATTATCCATTACAGCTTTGTGGTGGCAGTGATGAGCACTGTCATATCACTGACAATACTGGACACTGCATACTCTATTCTGAATCTGAACCATTTTGACACTTAACCATTGCTTTAAATTGGTTCCAGGTGAAACCCTCGTGTGTCATTTTTCCCTATATAACTTCTATAGTTCTTCAGCTTCCATTGCACTTTATGTAAACTCAGCCATTATGCTCTGAATTTAGCTACAGGAATCCATACTAACTGCAGACCTTTTTGTTAGGATCTGTATCTATTTTTTATGCTTTTAGTACAAGATGGTCTTTTCAGCAGCTGGTCATTTAATAATGACTTTTTCTGCAACTCGCCAACAACTTAAAATCGTTCATTTAAGATGAAGGCTTTTCTAAAGAGGAGAGGTAGAAATCAATTTTAAATTACAGCTTAGAATTTAGCTCCAGAGGATGGATGCTACATTCTCTAGTACATAAGATTTCCATTGAGCTCTGTCATTATGACACTACAGTACAATGAAGCCTTATGACTCCAGCAAAGCAGTGGGACTTCAGCACTTGCTTGAAGTTAAGTAGATCCATAAGCACTAGAGCGGATCAGGGAGTGGCCATGTAGAAATAAGCCGAGACATCTTGCTATGCCTCATTTCCCTTGTATAAGACTACATTACTCAAGTACAGCATGTCACACTGACCTCTGCAAAGGAGTGTTCAAGTTCTGTAGCATCAGGATGCTCAGTGAAAGGCTTTTTGGAAATATATTTTTCCTTTAAATGTAAAGTCATTGTCTCTTTGGAAGTTCAGTGCACTTGTTTCTAAAAATAACTGTAGCAAAAGTGACTTTTTAAGCCCCAAATAATCAAATACAACTACCATATCACTTCAAGGACCAACTTCTAGCCTCTAACACTTTTGTTTCTTATTTTTTCCTCTGTATCTTTTACCACAATATAGGCAAATATGTTATTACTATTGGTAGTAGTAATATCTCTCCTGAGTCAGCTCTTCTCTAAATGACTCTTTTCTGCTATTTCACTTTCATCTATTAAATATTGAAGTTTTAACAGAGCATGGTCAAGCAAACCCAGTACGAAAGATACCCTTTACAGTCACCAGCCTGTTGCTAACATATTTGTTACTCATGCTATTTACTGAGAATTTGCAAATAACATTTATCAATGGTAAATATTCCTCTCACCTTTCTATTGACATTCTTGTGAACTTATTGCTACTTCTGAAGAGTTGAACATTAAGAAAAATGTACTCCCTTGCTCTCCTGATACTAGCACTGGATACATATATTCAGGAGAGGATAGTTGTTATGAGAATAGGAAATACTAGAGTAAAGAGAGTCAATGTACCTTTGCTTCAGCAGTATTAACCAAAAAGAAACTGTTTTCCTACTTGAGTGCTGAATTGACTACACAATTAGTGTAGTATCTAGATTGAAAACATTTTTTAAATGTCTGAAAAAATGTTATAGTTCCATGCCATGAAAATATCTAGCTTTGATGAGCAGTAGTGATGCTGCTACGCCTGACCAAGTTGTCTACCCAATCTATACAGCAATAAAAATCAAGAAATGAAATATATTTTTCATTAAGCTTCTTTAGCCAGCATATATGCTCTAGGTAAAGAAAGAACTCTGTTCACTGGATTTTCCTAGCTGTTGTGTTTTAACCTAGGCTAAGAAGAAAAAATGAGATAAATACCATATGGGTTTACCAGAAGCTGTTTGCACAAGAGTAGCCAGATACTACAAGAATAACCTCAATACTTTTCCCATTTTGTAGATGGTAGAGTTGGCTTAGATTTAATTTTTCTCAATTTCAGGAAAGTGATATATAAGAAAGCATACGCAAAGGTGAACATTAACTGGCAAAATGCAAGGTGAATAACTGTGCTAGTTTTGGTTGGGACGGAGTTAATTTTCTTCATAGCAGCTGGTATGGGGCTATGTTTGGGATTTGTGCTGGAAACAGTGCTGATAATACACAGATGTTTTAGCTACCGCTGAACAGTGCTTACAGAGTTGAAGGCTTTTTCTGCTCCTCACACCACCATACCAGTGAGTAGGCTGAGGGGACACAAGAAGTTGGAAAGGGACACAGCTGACCCCAATTGACCAAACCATATGACATCATGCTCAGCATACAATTCCTGGAGAAGAAGGAAGGGGGACACATTTGGATTGATGACATTTGTCTTCTCAAGTAACTGTTAAGGTGAAGGAGCCTTGCTTTCTTAGAGATAGCTGAACACCTGCCTGCCAATGGGAAGCAGTGAATTAATTCCTTTTTTTGTTTTGCATGCATTTGGGGCTTTTGCTTTCTCTATTAAACTGTCTTTATCTCAACCCACAAGTTTTCTCACTTTTACTCTTCCCATTCTCTCTCCCATACCTCCGAGAGGGAGTTAGCAAGTGACTGTGTGGTGCTTAGTTGACAGCTGGGGTTAAACCACAACAGTAACACAGGAAAAATTGTTATTTTTAAATGGGAATTGTAAGGCTGATGGAAGTTAACAGCAAAGGAGTTGAAGTCTGGAAATGATCCTGCTGTATATTTATATAAAATATTCAGTGGACTTGATAACTGGCATGGAGCTAATGAGGGAGGTGATCATACAAACATTGATAAAGTGACAGAGAGTCAGAGTATCACAAGGAAAGAAGTGGGTGATCATCTTCAAGAATATGAATATAGAAATGGACCAAAATTCAGTCAGGCAAACTGCAAGGTCATATACATAGGAACACCAAGAATTTCTGCTGTAGGTTGGAGCTCATCAATGGAAATTACTGAACAGGGCACTGGCAGGCTAACTGGCCACAGGGTGCCTGCACTATCCACATGATACATCATGAGAAGAACATATGTAGTTATAGGCTGTACCTGGAAAGTTACGTCCAGTGCAGATCAGGAAGTATTGTTTCCAGCACAAGGTCCTGGTGAAAACTCACCTGTAATTCTGTATATATTTTGGGTTTATCTGTGTGCAACCAAATGAATGCAGATGGGGAGCACAGGGATTTGAAAAGCAGTAGACATAAGAGAAAACCAGAAGAGGTTTTCTTACAAATCAAAGAATGAGAGGGGACGTTTTTGCTGTCTATCAATGCACTGGAGTAATCATGGAGGGTGGAGAGCTGATTAAGCTAACAAAAAAGTTGAAATAAACATAAATCTTATAAATAGGTTAAGAATCATTTAATCAGGAAAATAGATGTTTCTAACCATTCAAAGAGTGAAGTTCTGGAAGATCCTTCTAACAAAAATAGCATATAGAGAACAAATATAGCTAGTTTAAAAATGGTATGTATTATGGCCTTTAAAAAGATCAGTGTAAGATAATGATGTGTTACGCTGTAACTAGGGATTTACAGTATCCAGTCCAGCCTTCTAACTGAATCATTTTTTATTATTCTAAGCATGGTGGGGGAGTCTACATACAAAGCTTTTAGATACATACCTAGCTTTTAGAACTACTCAATGGGTCAACACCTATTCTCATTAGACAGAAAGCATGAGTGATAACTCTAGAGCAGATACTCTATAGGTTTATCAGGCTGTACCTGGGTGCTCTTCACGTACTATTTCCACATATTTCCTTGTTAAATGGTACAGTGAGTAACTTTTTCTGTGATTTTCAAAGCAATGATAAATGGTTTTAAACCTCTTCCTCCAAAATTCATGTTTTATTCTACATCCATCATTAACACATACAAACATAAAATGACAATACATTTTTCTGCTCGTTTTTCTCATTTCAAGAGGCAGCTGTGACATTTCACACAATAGACTAAATAGCTTAGTTTCTACTATGCCTAAATATTCATACACAACTCATTTATTCCAGTTGTCTTTGAATTGATAAGCATTGTCATTCTTGAGCAAAATTATACCACTCAAGAAACAAATCCACTTGCTCTTGCTATACTTTCTCTTCTGATTTTTTTTTTTCTATATTCAGTATAATATTGTGGAGAACAGTGACTCTTGTAGTTACTAGTGGAAATATGAAATACAGCTTGACTTTTGGATTAAACCTTGTAAGATCCATTTTCAAAGATGAGATATTTTCCTATATTATTTAGATACTTGGGAAAATGCCACCAATAATAATGTGCAAGTAGTGCAGGAATTAGGTTATTCTTTCAAAAGCAATGGTCTCTTCTGAACTAGATGGCTGTGCTAAACATAATATCTTAAGAAGAAAAACAGAGACAGTGTTAGGAACATTCATAATGAAGAAGAAAAAAAAAAAAAACAGGCAAAGAAGAAATAATTACCTAATAGAAATACATAAATACTTTATGTGCTTTTTATATTAGGTATTAATAATGGCTGCATTACAGAAATGTTTTCCTGAGGGAAAAAGAACTAAGTTGCATGAAGTCTTCTCTGCAGTAATTTACTATTGAACTTTGGTCATTTTATTCAAAAACTGACAGAGCCTTGTCTCATGGAAAAAAAAAAAAAGGTTATAATAATTAATGAAAACTGCCAACTCAAGAGACCCCAATCAGAAGTCTTACAAAGGCAAAGGCATAGCTATTTTTTTTCCTTAGGGTGTCTAGACAAGAGTAACACCATGCTTTCAGTCTTTGATATTTCTTGGTGAGTTATCTCAAGGTTTACAAGGCTAATTGCACATGATCAAGGTTTTGCCTGGGGGGGGCAGGTGTAGGTGGGTTCTTTCTCACTCTAGCTTTTCTCTCTCTATAGCATAAGCGATGATAAATGACTGAAATTTTGTATCAGTATGAGAAAATCACAGCTATTCCACCACAATACACAAAAAGTAAATAATCTGTCCCATTCTCCACATAATGGAGCCTTGCAAACCAAACCTCATCAAATACCTCTTCAAGCTCTGTCAAGGAACAGGAATGATGAGTATGTCTTAAATGCGAGTAAATGTGCATTCATGCTTTCAAGCACTTTACGTGCATTTAATATATTCCCTCCATATTAGAAAAACAATACAACTATCTCCATGTGCCTTGAGCATATAGGGAAGATCATACATGTTTTTGTTTTGTTATTAAGCTCAGAAAGCTCAAACAATGTGATAATCTATTACGGCACAATTACCTCCTAATAAAATATATTGGGAACTTCTGGGAAAGGAATATACTCAAAATTAAACACCCATCATCCAAATAAGCAACAACATCTATCCCATAAGTGACACTAAAAACATTTGTAGTGATAACATACAAACACCTGCTTCCTAAGAGTGCTGCATTTCCTTTGCTTCAAAGCCAAAATGGTTGCAATTGAAATACATTCACATACTTTCAGTTAAATATTGTCTACATATGGAAACGACATGGAAATGCATAAATAATGAAGAAACACCATATTTTATGCAAACTTCATCATTACCTTCCAAAAACTTTACAAGATACACTTCCTTATGACATATTGTCTAAGCAGGGAGAAAAATCTCAGAGTAATGGAACAAGCTTTTAAAAAGTTTCAGAAAGTAAAGGTGATGGGAGAAGTACACTGACCGACAGAGCCATCACCATTTAAAATGGGCAGGGGGGCAAAGAGTCACCTATAAAGGAGAACAAAAAAGTGGGCATCCATCCCCAAAGCGATGCCCGCTCGTATGCGCGTGTATGAAGTTAACCTGCCATGTGCTTAAAGCCCAGTGTGCCAGGCTCGCCTGGAAGAGCCCGGCTCAAAGCACAAACCCGGGCGATCGGTGTGAACGGCTAAACAAAGGCGGGCTTTCCCTCCTCCTCCTCCTCTTCCTCCCCAGGGCAGCTCACCCCGCGGCAGGCAGCCCGCCGGCGGCTCGGTTCCGAATGGCTGCCCGGAGGGAGCGGGGGGCGGCAGGCACACCCGCCCGGGGCTGCCGGGGCTGCCCGGGCTGCCCGCGGACCCGAGGTGCGGCGCGACGGGCGGGCGG
>VYZX01022779.1:72017-103831 GCA_013401335.1 Brachypteracias leptosomus
CGGCCCGGCCCCGCCGGGGGAGGCTCCGCAGGGCTAGCAGTCACCCTGCGACATGAAAGCGATCCGGCTGCCCCTGGCAGAGATCGCTGCTGCTGGCTGGCGAGCACCGACTTGGCCCGTCTCTCATCGCGGAGGGGCAAGGGAGGGAGGGAGTTAGAGGAGGAGGGAGGGATGGAGGGAGGGAGGGAGGAGGCGGAGGTCCTGCTGCTGGTGGCTTTTGGTAAGCGGTAAAAGCTGGATGTACCTGGATCCTGGCGGATCCTCCCTGCCCTTTTCCTGCTCCCAGACCTCCGCTGGGGACCGCGGAACCCCCGCTCCTGCCCCGGCAGCGGGGCTGGCACCGCGCACCGCCCCGGCGGCGCTGTCTGGTGGGGGGACACAGGGCTGCTCCNTGAACGGCTAAACAAAGGCGGGCTTTCCCTCCTCCTCCTCCTCTTCCTCCCCAGGGCAGCTCACCCCGCGGCAGGCAGCCCGCCGGCGGCTCGGTTCCGAATGGCTGCCCGGAGGGAGCGGGGGGCGGCAGGCACACCCGCCCGGGGCTGCCGGGGCTGCCCGGGCTGCCCGCGGACCCGAGGTGCGGCGCGACGGGCGGGNGAGGGAGGAGGCGGAGGTCCTGCTGCTGGTGGCTTTTGGTAAGCGGTAAAAGCTGGATGTACCTGGATCCTGGCGGATCCTCCCTGCCCTTTTCCTGCTCCCAGACCTCCGCTGGGGACCGCGGAACCCCCGCTCCTGCCCCGGCAGCGGGGCTGGCACCGCGCACCGCCCCGGCGGCGCTGTCTGGTGGGGGGACACAGGGCTGCTCCTGCCGCCCGGAGCAGCCGCTGGCGCCCGGTGGAGCTGGCCGACACCGGCAGCTGAGGGCTCCGGGGAACCCGAGGCGGGTGAGAGGCTTGGGAGGGGTGAGCGCTGCCTTGGGTCGAGATGATTTTTTGTTTTGCTTCCCGACTCGGGGTGTCGCTCCCGGCAGCGCGGAGGAACGCGGCCAGTTGACCGAACTTCATTGAGCTTACAAAGGGGGAAAGGAAGAAAAAGAGACCAATTCCCTCCTGTTTCCTTCCTTCCGGGGTCCCCGCAGCGCTGGGAGCCGGGCCACAGCAGAGCTGCCCGCGGCCGGGGCGCGGGGGCAGGGCCGGGCCGGGCGGGGCCGAGGAGGGCGGGGCCGGGCGAGAGGCTCGGCCGGGGCCGGCCCCACAGCGCCACCTGCCGGCGGCACCGGGATGTCCCCCAGGAGAGTCTGGGGAAGGGAGAGGGCAGCTTTGGGGTTGTCTTTCTGGATATCCAGTAAATACATGTGTGTGTATCCATAGATATAAATATAATTATATCAACGTGTGTATCTTGAAATGACCCCACTGCAAAAGTACATTAGGGAAGACTACCGGAAATGTTAAGGTGTACAGCGAGTAGTGAGGTCTTTCTAGAGTTGCTGTTGATACTTATACACAGAAATATGTGTCTCACTCGCTTCCAAAAATGCTAGCTTTAGCAGATTTTGAGGTGAAGTAAAAAAAAAATTACTTGTGAAACTTCCTCCAAAAGGAAACAGGTTAAAAAAAAAAAAACCTAACACGTGTCTACATTATTACTGTATCTAACTCAAAGTCTGGGCAGTTCCTGTAGGGGAAACCCACACGTGAAAAATCAAATGGAAGCTGCTTTTTTGTCTTTTCCACTGTTACAAGGGGAGAAGAGGTAGAAGAACTAGGAACCTGAAGCCAGAGCATGTGTATTTTCATATATACAAGCAGAAAGTCTTTAATGTTCTCCTGTAATATCTACCAACCTTCTTTCAAAATAGCTGTTTAGAAACGCCCAAGAACTAATTCTACATAAAGTAGGAGAACTGTCAGCCTCTTTTCTTACAATTTTTACCTGCCTTGGTTGCATCACCTGTCTTTGAACTCAATATAATCCTGCTATAATCTTTCAGGGAAAGGTTGATTAGAACTGAGCACAGTGGGTAAGACCCTGTGCTGTATGGCCGAGGGCTCAGAGCTCACAGCACTTACAAATCCAGAGAGCTGATAAATTCAGATACAGTGATATTTTTCCATAAGTACACATGGACAGATTGTATCACCTGCTGATGCTCCTTACTTAAATTATTTGTTTGTCACTATTTACCTGTGAAAGCATTTGCAAAATAAGGAAGCTTTCAAAATGTTAACCCATGACTATTCATCTAAAATGTAATTTGGAAAGCATCACTTGCTCTTCGTTATTCTTTTGTTTATTACTCATTCAAAATATTAGTCATCCAGTCAAAAGCAGAAACAATATCATGTTACTGAGTTTATGTTTCTTCAGTCAGAAGGCATCAGGGTTACGTAGAAATCATTGCCCTTCAGTTCTCTTTTGGGTTAACTGACCAACATGGTGCTCTATGTTAATGTTTTGAGGGGTCTTTTTTGCATCATCAAAGGAGGACTTCACTCACAGTTTAACACACTTCAAGTAGTGAGAGTTACCTTCTACCTGAGTTAAGGATTTACAGCATGTTAATGTAATTGCTTCAATTCATGTGAAAGTATTTTGAAGTGACCTTCCAAATAAAGGGAAGAAGAAATAGTTTGCCAGTAAACCCTGAGGCTGATCATTTTCCACACAAGAAACATATCCATGGAATACAGACATGGGATGAGCAGGAGCAATTTGGGGTTCCACTGCATGCAGAAAAATTCATTAAAAAAAAATTACTCTAAACTGTCTCCAAGTTTTACTCCATTTCTGTTTTGCAGCTGACTCCCTCTGTCTAGACAAAAGCTTGATGAGTCTTCTGAGATGTCCTTCATGATTTCATATAACAAGGCCGACCATGCACCAAAATGGCTCTAACAATTTACAGAACAATGACTTGTCTCTACTCATTAATTAGCCAGTCCTACTAGACTGACGTGTCTTTTTGACTCCTGTATGGATTTTCACAGCTTTGCAATTCATTTGTCCTTGGTTTGTGAAAACTCTTGACTTATGTTAAAACATCAGCATAGCTAGGAGGTTAGGATAAACAGCATGCTGTGTTAATCTGAGATGTGAAAAATTAACATATATCAATAAAGTATTGATCAGTCATTAATTCAAGATTTTTTCATTGATAACATTATATTCCTCTATAACTCATGCACTTGAATAGCAACAGACATTATCCTTCATAGTCATTTTCTATATAAATACACTAAAAAATGATAGTTTGACAAGAATTTTGCAGTTCTGAAAGCAATACAATGTATTAAATGCTGTGGTGCCTTTGCTCTGAACAAAGATTTGTTTGTACCACAGTCACCAGCTTCCTGGGAGCAACACCATTTCTGTAGCGAATTAAAATGTTGCTTTCATAATGGTGTCAAATGAAACAAGAGGGCATCAAGCCTAGAAGTGTCCTCAAGGCCCAGAAAAGCCTCAAGGAAACCAATGGCAATTTTCCAGTACCTTCAACGTGAGTGATATCAAGCCTTGAATATATAGACTGCTTATTCACATGGTCCTGGGTTCCCCTTTGTCCTTTGCAATGCTGAATACATGCTAAACTCTGGACAGACACATAACTTCAGTATCTTTTTTTTGTGTGTGTGTTACCCAAAACAACCTGAATTCCACTGCATCTGCTCCAAATTTAGCAACAACTCTTCAGGAACAATTACTCATGTGTTTTCCCAATAGCTTTTGTAAATCAGAAATAAGTCTGAAATTCTGTATCATAACATCATGCATATCAATGAAGCTCTCTGAAGCCTGAGCATTTTCAAGAACAATTGGATATTTACTCTTCTGGGACAGAAATTTCTAAGCTGTGAGCAGTCAGAGTTTGTAAGTCTTGCAAGACCAAAATAAAACCAAACGTCTCATGCTTATCTATTCTGCTAAAAAAAGGATCAGGCTTTTCTTGAGAGAAACAAAGTTCTAGCCTAACATGTTTTATTTTTAGCAGATAAATGCTGCATTGCCAACACAGAAAACAGGGTAGGGGAAAAGGACAGTATAACAGAGCCTTTTTCCCCCATGTGAATGAGAAGCTGCAATCAGCATGAACATCATTTTAAGATATCGTTTTACATTTTCATTTCATGCCTCTGTTGTGTGGTTTAGATTAATAGTGATTTTTTTTCAGATCTCCATGCAGAATTAGCAATAAAGAAAATAAAATATGATTGCACTCCTTTGCATTAGAAAACTTCCTTTATGGAATTCTGTAAAGCCAGTAATTCTGTGATTACAGCTTTTGTATTAAAATGCTTCTGATGAGTCCTACAGAGTGACCTTACAGATCTTGATTTCAAAGCATGCTCTGTTGATATGATACATTTGTAAATTGCAGAGTATTTACACTGACATTTTTGTGTTTGAATACTATCCCGGAGTTAAAAAGCAAGATATTAAAATGGTATCTCTTATCTTGTGATTATGACTACTTTTAAAGAAAAGATGATGGGTTAAAAATACTCTCCTCCTTGGAAACTGATAGGATCCTCACACAGAGGTGGTTGCTTCTGCTTGCTTCTTTCCGGAGAAGAGTCTTGTTCACTGCTGTGTGTTCCTCCTGCCATTGTGGAGACAATGGTAGAGCACACCACGTTCATCAAAAGGTAGTGGGATTTTTAAAGGGAGTATCAGTGAGAGAAGAACACAATTCTTACTGTTTTTCAAACTCACCAAGAAGTGCTCACTCGTGATGTGGTCAGATTTGTTCTCAGGAGAAAGTTCAGGCAGGGTAAGAAGCTAGAAACCTTTGGTTGGAGTCAAGTTCTCAGTTCAGGCATGAGAACAGGCTCTTTGGTTTAAATGAACTCCTTTCCAGTTAGGCAGCTGGACTAGATGATTGTTGTAGGTTCCAACTNACAGTAAGCTCACTATGGCTATTTACCATATGTCAGCTGAAGCAGTGGTAAGTCTGCTCAAACTCTTTTTCCAAACCACACCTGCTCCCCCCCACCCCCAACCTCCTTCAGATCAGTAAGATACGATAAATAGCAGAAGATGCTGAATTCAGAAGCAAACCTTCCATCTTTCCAGAGTTTGCTTTTTGAGCATGCTCTCTGTCTTTTTTTATTTGTATTTTGGGGAACTCATGCATTGGAACCACTCACTAAAGAAGCCATCAAGTGGCAGGAACCTTAAACACACACTGACAGTTTTCTAGTAACTCTTCAGGCTGTTCCCAAGGAAGGTCAGAGCCTGTGCAAATTGACTGACTCCTGTTTCATCCCTGGATGAATTTGGAGAAAACTGTTTCTCCTAAGGTCCTATCAAGATAATGTTAAAAACTTGGAGTTTTATTGAAGTTTACTGTGAGAAGCAGTGAGTCTAATTGGCATCATCTGGCATACTAATCCCAAGTGACAGGGCACAAGAATTGGTCCAAGCATAGATCAGCATTTCCTTTACTTTGCCAGGGTTATAACCTTGCTGGAAGGCAGTTGCTTAGTTTGGCTTCCCAACCTGCTCTCCCAACTGCTCCTTCCCCAACAGTCCTATCTCCAGTCAAGGCACAAATTTGAAGCATAATGCAGTTTTGAACTAATCTCAGTATGGGTCTTCCAGGCATGAGTTTGCGTGAGGATGAAAGGGGCTCTAACCTTCCCATTAGAAAAGAGAATGGAGTATGGAATAGTCTCAATAGACAAGTTGTGCAGATTCAGATCTCATGGTTAGATTGTGAGTATATCTTTTCCCATCCTCCATTTTACACAGAGGCCAACAGCATTCAACAAGGTTCATAAAAGGCTGCCAGTCAGCTGCTTCACTTGCTTTGCATCTGTGAGAACACAGCACAACTATGACCATTTACTCGGAGACCTGCTGTATCCTCAACCTTGTTCCAGGAGAGAAACAAAGTGTTTGATTCCAGCTAAATTTAGGAAATCATAGAAAGTCTTTACCACTACATCTTTAAAAGGTGTTGGACAGAAAGAGCAAGAAGAGAGAGAATGTCAGTGTAAGTAATGTATGAAAAAGAAACTATAACTATTTATGTAAGCAGAACGCTAAACTAATAAAGACAGGAGAGTCGGTTCTGCACTACATTGAATATATTGTGGTCCGAATTACAGTAGCTTTGGGTTTGGGCTTCTAGCTAAGTTCTAGTCTTACTTATCATATATACATTATTTGTACACTACTGTGATATCAGCCAAGTAATCAAAATAGGTTAAATTGCCTATATGCACAACAAACACCATTCCAGACAGCACTGGCTCTAGAAACAGTCCCCAACCCACTGAAGTCCCTCGGAAAAATGTGATAATCTATAGAAAGGGAGTCCGCTTCCTATGTGTATTCAAGAAGTGAAAAGAAACTGAAGTTACTGGAATCCAAGATCAAGAATGATTACAACCCCAGAATTGCTGGCCCCAATTTGGACATATTACTACTGAGTCATGTTTTTGCAATTGGCTTCAGTTAGAGACCAATCAGATCCATTATGCCTATCTTGTGATTTGATACGGTTACACTAAATCTCAGAATGATAAACCCTAAGCAATTTTCTCTGCAGTATGAAGCAGAAATCATTTCAAAATAGAGAGCATTTTGTTCCTTTATAGCTTTTACCTGTTTCTGTGGAATTCAATGTGCCATGCATTATGTATTTCCCTCAGCACAGAAATAACATGGAAAACTTTGAAAGAGTTTTCTAACTTCCTTCCTTGGTATGACTGAAGTTTCAAAGTCCATGGTATGAGAAGGCAAAACCCAATGATTACAGTTGGAATTTGAGAAAACTGGTGTCAGCCCTCTGCAAGATTACATGTGTCTATCCTGTTAAGGTCAATGGCAATACTTAGGTGTGAAATGGCCGTGATGTCAGCAGAGTCAAGCCACTAGCCAAAGCAAGCAATTAGCCTTTACTGAACGTGGATACATCAACAGGAAGCATGCACAAAATATTTCCTACCTGTACAGATTTTGGTCACAGCCTTTGGTTTTATACTTGGGATGTTGGAAAGGAATCTTTCTAAACCCTGTTGAGGACATCAAACCACATATATAACAAAAGACTTTGGACACCATGGGACCTTGTTGTAATCAACTTACTGCAACATCGTGTGCTTAAGCATGACAACGTTCAGCTTGGGCATGAAACTGAGACCAGGGATTCCCACGTTCCACTCAATGCTGATCATGGTCTGTGACCACTATGCACTTCTTTGTCTTTCTATCAGGTGTTTTCATGTACAAAGTATATTTTTCAGAGCAGAGTTCTTGTAACATAAGTAAGGGGCAAATGAAAACATCTGAAGTAGCTTCTCTTTCTTTAGAGAGACAAACTGGTTCCAGCATCAGGGCTGCAGAACTAAGTGCTTCTGGAGAAGAACAGGGCCAAGGAAGAGCAGTCAAGGGATGTACAGCCCCAGAATGTCTCCTGAGCAGCCGTGTTGGCTTTTTTCCAGCATAACTGATACAAGGTCCTGCCAATAACCTAACACACCTCCTGTGCCTCCCCACAGTAAATATTCCAGAGGTCACACTAGATCTGTGCTTCCTCGAGCAGCCTGCTCTGGGTGCTCTGCGGCTTGGAGATGCAGCAGCTACCCTGCAGTGTAACAGCCCTCCTGTTCTTTTTCACAGCCTATACTGGCCCTGTGCAGTTTATGTTCCCCTCAATCTTAGCTGTTTAATAAGCTTTACTGCTTAATGATTTTTTTTCTTCCCCTCTTCATGTAATATAGCTGTATCTGGAGCACTGGGGATTCTCCATTAATAGCTTGTCCTATCGTGTTTTGTCACATTCTTTCTTGTGACTAGTAATTTATCAGTAGTATTGATTGATGTAAAATTATAGACTTTCCAATCTTTCCCAGCCTGCAGAGTGTCTTTCAAGAACTAGTAAAGTAGCTCAAGTGATGAAGAGCCTTATTTTGCTTAATAGTTAAGAGGCTACTCTTTTAGAGCTATTACATTTGAGCTATTAAGAAAACAATAAATAGGGATGCCAGGGTGACTTGTCTCTTCTCAGTATAGCTACATTTTCTCTCTCTTTTTTTTTTTTTTAATTTGGACATAAAACACTAAAACTGCTCAAGACATGTATTCTCATCTCAGATGTAAGAAAATAAAAGCTTGTGGTTTGAAAACTGAAATCATCTACTGAAGGTCACAAGATAAACCCACGTGACCTGAGCTTTGTAAGAGGAATCATGATGATTTTGTACATGGGTAGTTGAGCAATGAAAGAAAGAAAAATCAATTGTTCACAAAAGTGGCACCTGAAGGAGCTGTTATCAAAATTAATTGGATCTGTAAAATAAGGAAAAACATTATTTGCTGAACATCTCATTCAAGCTGTTAGCTAAAACCTATCAAAGTCTTGATAGATGTGTTCATTTATTGTTCAAGCTTGCAGCAAAAGAGGCAAAATTCACATTCAAACTTACAGAAACAATAGACATAATCTGAAGTTTATAATGTGTCTATTGAACAAATTGGATGAGAATCCGAACTTTTGTAAGTGTTCCTGAAATCAGTAATGTTATAATTTTTCCATTACCCTAATTGTTTAGAGGGTAGAAAATAAACATTCTATGATAATTTTGAGAAAAAAACCTACAAGAATAAGACTGCAGCCCAAGGAAAGATGTCTAATAGCTGTGTGTTTTCCTCTTTTTTGTTTGTTGTGCTGGTCTTCAGATTTAATCACATCTCTCTTTGCCCTTATCTCATAAAAATATTTGCTGCATGTACATTTAGTATATGCATAATCAGTGCAATGGGACGGCAGAAGAGACAGAGTAGGAGTGATCAATTTAAATGTACTTTGTGAATGAGGTTTAATGGTGCTCGAGAAACACATGGCTTTGGAAAGTTAAAGATATGTGATTGCATCTTGTGAAAAAATGTCAGGAGTTATGCATCTGGCACCTTGTAAGTTACCTTTAGTCATGCATAAGCATGGGAAAGCATTTTGTTGTTCTTTGGTATTGCATTTACTGGAACCATACGCAATTAATGCAAGAGCCCAGTTATCTGTCAAAACCTTGTTATACAGCCAAAGCCATCACCGAGCTCTATAAATTATATTTCCATGAGCCAATTAAGTCCCTTTGTTCCAGATCATACATTAGTTCAAGAAAAAATGAGATTGATAAAGCTTTCCATGAAGGTATGTTTACCTTTTCAGCTCTAGGATTTCCCCCAAGTGAAACTTCTGCAAAGATGCCCTGAACAAACATGTCCCCCAGGACTGTGACCAAATGCTTTTTATCTTTTTTTTGTTGTTTTTTTTCACCAGCACTGGCTATATCTACGTTACTGGTTTCATTTGACACAGGAGTACACTTTTAAAGCAAATCTTACAGCTGAGTCAATTTATTGTGCTTTGTTCTGCATCACAGAGCAGTCTCAAAACATAATCTGGATTCCTTTGGAATGAATCAAAACCAGAAGCTGCCCTATAGGAGTGCACCCTGTGCAGCCTGACTGGTGCTGGGCAGTCAGCCCACAGCATCAGACTAGAGCTAATCTGAGTGAAACCTCCAAAACACAAAACAGCATGGACATTACAGCCTCAGCACCAGCCCTTTCCCATTCCAGATCTGCTCCCACAGCACTGAACCTTGCTTATACAGACAGAGAAGACAAAGACACCACACTTCTGCCTGCCTGGCCGCTAAAGAGCTTATAGATCCTGTTTTGTACTTTTTTTGCCCCCTGCTGAAATTTCTGCCATTATATCATGGACATAAATCAGTATATCATTAGACTGATTGCAGAATTTACCTGTTCTTTCTTCCTTCTTAAAAAAAGAAAATAATCCTGAAATGCAGGAAAAGACAGTGAAGAAGCACGTCTGTTATGTACAGACACCTCAGCATTTAGTTCTGTATTACACTCCAGCATATCTCAATTTACATTCAAGCAATGATTCAAACAGAAAAATGTGTAAAAGCACCAGGAGAGGCATCCTGTTAAGTCCTCAATGCAGTGCATAGGTGCAAGCAACGAGCAGACTATAGCCATATACATCAGCTGTCCTTAGAAACCAGTCAGCTGTGAGAAATGAGCCTAAGTCCTGGAGGTAAACCTGCAGGATAACAGACATTCGCAACAGCAATTTTTTTCTTGTTAGGGTACAATTGGACACTCCGTTTGGAGCAGTCATGCTTGGTTAGGAAGCGGAAGGAACTCGTTCCACACAGACTAGACAGTGTAGAAGTGGAAAATCAGTTATGCTTCTCACAGCTGTGGTTTTCTAGGATCCCTAGTACATGCAGCCCTGTAGATGCCAATTATTTGACGCTGTCATAAGTCATTATGTGGATAGGTTCCTCATGATTCTGCCACATGTCCTTTATTCAGATATTACAGCACTGTTTTCCTCTGATAAATCTGTGTGTTGACGTATTTTAATTCAAGAAGGAAACTACTGTCAAGGATTAAATTCACATTTAAATTATGCTTTTTAAAAAAAAATCTTAATTTTAACATTTGAATGCCTTGAAAAATAATTTTTAAAATGAAAAATAATTAAACTTTTAAATAAATACAAATCTACTAAAGTGTCATTTTATACGTCTTATATGCTTCTGATCCTTCCGGAGTCAATCAGCCAGGACAGGGAAGAAAAGAAGCACTCAACACAGAATAGGCCCATGCCCAATTTCTCCTGTTCTGATACAGAAATGAAACATGACAACTTAGTCCGGATTTAACATTTTTCAGATCTATTATAACCTTCACAGGTGTGCATGTCACCCTTTAAGGCTATTTATTTCATATCTTTCCTTACTTTCTTTTTAACTCTTCTATAAATGAGAATATAGGAGGAAGGCAGTACACACATATTTGGAAGTATTTTCTACAACTGGTGACACAATGAAATGTGTGATTATTATATGAATTTTGTGATTTTTACCTCCCTTTAAGGATAATGTTTTAAAGTAGCTTTAGGCATCATTTGTGAAGAATGATGACGTTCACAGGCAATTGTAAATCACACTAGAACCCTAGAAATGACACCAGCTTCCAATAGGATCCTTTTTTCAGTGCATATACAGGTGGTTGTCTCTTCTGCTTCTCAGCAAACGCTTATGAGTAGAGAGTTACAAATGGCTCATTGCTCAGCAAATGCCAGGGCTCAGTAGTGGCTGCCACCTGTATCATCTTTTCTTTTGTCCATTTGTGTATTTTCTACAAGAAAAGCCCCGTTGTGCCTGTAAAATGAGGCTAAAGTAGTGATACAAATGGTGAACTGGAAATTAGAGAAATCAGACTGAAGAAAACATGGTTCCTGCTTCCATTGCTCTGAAGTTGAAATCTGATTAACATCACTGAAAGCAACTTTTCAAAATTGTTTCATTTGGTACCAAGGTTCCCAAAAGTTGAAGTCCTTTCACATTTCCTGAGAAACATGAGAAATTTTCAACTGCAGGTCAAAAGAGGATCATATTTCCTACCCAAAGAGCCTGGGCCCTTATCCCAGAGAGGAGGAATACAGCAGCAAGACCATGGGAAGGAACAGATGTTCCTGCAGGTAGGCAAAGTGCAAATATTTGAGTTATTTTTCTGCAGGAAGAAAATGTTTCTACTTGCTTGTCTGTTTCATTTCAACTCAGTTTGCAGCCTTTGTCTTGCTGGGCTGGGAGATGGTGACTTGGGATTTGGAGCACATTTGTGTACCTGAACGCAGGCGGAGCGTGCTTGCTTGGAGGGAAATGTGTTACTGGTGTTGCTGGCTGTGTTGCTGCTGCTGTTGATTGAAAGGAGCCTGCTGTGGTTTACTGCTGAAATTACAGGAATCTTCAACAGAGTGACCGACAGCCCTCAGAGGGGGATAAAAAACACAGAATGGTAAAATTTTGTTGGTGGTGAAGCTTGTCATTTATACAAACTGTTCCTGCTATGAGTCCAACAGTGACCTTTTTGTATATAGGGCAGTGCAGCTCACTCCAGACAAAAGTATTTGTGAATGTGCTCACAAATAAGGATTTTGAAGAAGTCCTGTCAGTTTCCATCTGAGTTACCTCCCAAGAACAAGGTAGCATCAAGAGTGCGAGGGGCCAAACCACCCTAGCTCATGTTGATCTAGTATGGCCTGTGGGCATGGCAGTAATTTGGGAGCAAAAAACCACCCTTACTGACTATCCATGTATTTTCTATTCCTCTTCTTTTCTCACTGCTTCTGATCTCTTCAGATCACTACCTATACAGTGCCTACTTCACTGGGAACCTTAGATACTTGTCTTACATAAACACTTAACAACAACCATTCTAGTGCTTATGCTAGAAAATGTCATCTCCTGAAATCCAGCACAAAAGCATTCAAAATTTCCCTTTCTTCAAAAGACGGGTAATCATGCTTCTTAACTGGCTTCAGAGCTATTTGGTTTCAGATGATTGCTGAAAATTAATAGACCAGAAAGCATCTGGTTTTCTTAAGAAGGGTACTACAGGGAGAGTTTGGAAGGTAATATGTCCAGAGGAGTCCAAATACACCTCCTACACTGCACTGACAAAGTGAAAACTGAGTCTCTGGCAATATCCATCCTGGAATGTAGACTCTATTCACCAAGACACCTGTGTGTAGTTACCAAAACACTGGATATAACCCAATTATTAAGGGTTCTTTAAAAGCTGCTTTTGAAATTGAATATTAGACAGGAAAGAAAAATGGTCAGAATCATAAAAATCAGAGTAAAATATGGTGAAACAATCAACCCATTTTTTACTATTTTTGCTTTACCTGCTACCTGAACCTAAAGGGCTGTGGTATGCTCACTTACTGAATAGATAAATTCCAAAGCAGTGGCATTGTGCATGCTTAAAACACATCTGAATGTGTGTTTTCTTCCTGTATTTTGTGCAATTATTTATTTTCTTGCCAAAAAGACATTGTATTTTGTTTAGGCAGAATTGAACATACAACCTGTGCCTGTTTGCTTTAGTCATGTCAGAGCTTGCTGGTCATTTACTAGCATGACTGCTTGCCCACAGTTCATTCTGTGCTCTCCCACTTCCCTGTGCCCTCAGGCTTTTCAACTTAACTCTCAGACAGGCACTAGCTCACAATATTTCATCTTCAGTCCTCAGTGTCCAGTTTGAAGCCACCACAGAGAATATCACAGCTCTCAAGTATGTAGTACACACAGTCCAGTGGCTGGCATTAGACTTGTCTGTCCAATGCCAAATGAGCTTCCACTAGAGAATTATGGACATCAACATGACAGCTCACCTACAGCAGGGACTGAGCTGAGGCCTTCTGAAATTGAATACATGTGCTGGAGAAGGATAGCCAAGCTCTCTCTTCTCTGGACAGGGTACCAAGGTGGTAATAAGAAGGAAGAATTTGTTTTTTAGTTTGAGACTCAAACAGGAGAAACTATTCAGAAAGACTAACATAGGCAATGTGCTAAATGTTGCCAGATAAAATAAACTCCAAAAGCAACATCTGTTCTTCTAAGGAGAGCTGTTAGAAGAAAGGTTGGCCAGCTTGAGCATCCCATGTACACACAACCCCCAAACCTGTCAACAACAGCACCTAAACCAGATACAGACTTTTTCATATGTATGTATGTGTTCTGTCTGTGTGAATTGTTAACACCAGAAATGGTAGAGTGCTCAGGAATGCAGTGTGTCATGGAAAGGAGAGAAATTTGATTTTTTTCTACTATCTCAAGTGGGAATGATTCATTAATGCCAGTAGATATAACAGCGAGGAATCCACCATATTAACACAGACATCTTTCACTTATTGATTTCAAGAAATAAATATGAAGCAAGACATGCAATTGGCAGACAAGGGAAATATGTTGTTATTAATGGATGTAAGGAAATAGTCTTGGGAGAAAAACAGCAGTAGGTTGAACAGAGAAGTGTGCAGAGGTTATAGCAAAGTTCTGCAACCCAGAGATCATCATTTCACCACGTGTTTGCACAGCTTCTAGCTCTGTGGGAGTCCTGATCTATGATTCTGCCCCCTACGCTGTAATCCATAAGCAGTGCTAACAACATATGTCATCTGGAAATTAGTCTCCAGCTCTCAGCAGCATAGTAGATAATCACATGTAACGTCTTCTTATTCTGTGCTTCAGACAACCTCCAGTAAGTCACATTAACAGTAGCCTTCATTCCCTTGCTGGAGGCTGTGAGCCAAGAGAGGAAAGGAATTAAGAAAATAAAGCATGCATAAACAAAAAAAAAAGCAAAAATCACTACCTTCCCTAAGGCATCCATGCTTCAGAAGGACCAATGGCCACATGGTTTATTAAAGATGATTCTGAATTATGCAGTAAAAAACTCCAACATAGAGTCAACCAAAGCATAGCTCGCTTGACTGGGCAGTTGCACGCGTATTTGTCAACAACTTTTTCTGGGCATTTTTTCTTGACATGTATGCTGTAGGCACATAATGTGCACACAGTTTCAAGTAGAAGAGTGCTCTTACTGAATTGAATTCAGTAGTATGCCTAAATTCACATTTTCTTATGAGTTTTACTGGATGTGAACCTTGGATTTCCCCCCAAGAAGAATACTATCTTCTCCTTTTAACCAGTGCTTTCTTTAAAAAAGACGTCAGCATTAGATGCCGATCTCTGACATAGTTGAAACTCCTTCATGTATTGCACTGAAAATTGAAGCAATTTATACACCAGCTGTATATGAAGAATCTCTCAGCATCAGCAGTCTAATCGTAGTCTAAAATTAGCTTGTATTTCTTCCAAGAATATAATTGTCACACCTACTGTCTCATGTCAGCTTAAGCAGCAAAACAATCTGAAGAGGAAAGAAACGCCCTCATTTACACTAGTCTTATCCTAGTTTTTAAGTATCTGCTTTCTAATTACTAGAATCATTTGTTAAGAAATTATGGTATGTTCAACACTGCTCAAAACACTTGTGAAATCTTAGCCCCTAGCTAGCAGTGCCTTTGAGCAAAACAAGCTGCAAAATCCTTTGCAAGTCTTGTGATGTTTTTATCTCTGAGCACAGGCATTTTTGTGTATCTCTCCAGCATCAAACACTGGCACCTCTCAGGCTTGTGTCCACTTAAGGCAGGATTATCCACCTTCTGGCTCTTCCTTTGCTCTGCTGCCTCTCGATTTGGTTGGTAATGGAGGGAGTACCAAGACAGACTGTCCTTGAGCTCACTGGCATGAGGGTCTATGAGATTCACAGGCTTTGCTTGGACAGCGGAGGTGGGACAGTTGTCATTGGGGCTGGTTGCAGAGACATCTTTCGTGGTTTGGCCTCACATTTGCTCATCCCAGCTGTCTCATGAGGCCCACAATTCTCTGTTGTCTTTCCTTCCTGTGGTCAGAACCCACAAAATAAATACAGTTAAATAAATAAAAAGCTTGATAAATAAATGTTCAATAAATAAAGAAGATAGATAAATAAATAAATGTGTTAAATAAATAAAGCTAAAAAAGAGAAAGCACTAGAATATCATTCAGTTTAAGAGCAGCTCTGGCCTATTAGTAGCACCACTTCAGGGCAGAAGCCACGTCCTAAGCAAGGGTCAGACTCTGGTAGTTTTAATCAACAGGACAACTGTATCTGTTGTCCTGTTTCTAACACTAGCTGCCAAGAAGGCTGCAAGAAGAAAATAGACCTTGACTTCTTTTTTTTTTTCTCTATCTTCAGTAAACAAAAGGAAAAGAATGCATAAAAGAGTAAACCTACATCTATGTCTTCTCTCATCTCTGTCTTGCATGATTTTTTCCCCATCACATGCTGGAAGTTCACGTTGCAGCAAATTCTGACTTATGATAATTGCCACTGCCCATGTCTGTCTCACACATGAGAAAAACAACTAAGTGCTAGATGTGAAAATGCTTTCCTTTTCTTTTTTTTAGCTCTGATATGACATGGGGGTATAAGGCTGTCCTTGGAAAGCGCTCTCTGTTTGGAGTGCCTATACTGGTCCACAGCCCCAGCTGGTAAAAACAAATTAAAATGTGAAAAACATAATTCAATATGCACTGAAAATTAGACTCCAAACCCAGTACTGGTTTGTTTTCTGTTCAAGGTTTGAATTCTTCTAATACAGCGCCTGTGTGTACGTGTGTGTGGTTTGACTTTGATATTTCCTGGAGGAATGTGTCCACGCAACTAAACAAAATATCTCCCTGGAGGCATCTTGTGCTTTACAGTTGCTGCAGCACAGAGAGAAAATCAGATTTTACAAAGACAGAAATGGAGTACATCCTGCCAGGGTATAAGAAAAGCTTCATGCTTGACATCATTAATGGTCAAATTATAATATAAAAAATAATATTTCACTCCAGTGCATTTAGAACAGGAGCCCTGAAACCTTCCTATGCCTTTGGGAGATAAATACATGAGAATAATCAATATTTTATAGCTATAAAAATACTACAACCAGGCACCTATTCTAAACCACTCTTTAAACATGTTCCACATGCTTTGTAAGCCGCTCTTTTCTCCTGAGGCTTGACCTGTTAACAAAGAGGTGTATTAAATACAGATGAACAAAAAGATCAGCTCAGAGCTTGTCCTTGTCCTTGCAAATGCTGATTTGTCTACAGGGCTACACAGGTCTGACACTGGGTCTCTCTCAATGAGGACTCAGCATCCTCAGAGAGCAACAAATACATTTAGCCTTTTCCTAGCAAGTTCAACACTTGATAGCAAGGCTTAAAAAATGCCTCTCACTAAAGACTTTTTTTTTGTTCCTACCCCTATCAAAGTATAAAGCTGAACAGAGACAGTTTATTGGCATCAAGAACTGACGCACTGTGTTTGGAAATGTAACACTTCTTTGAAAAGTATGTGTAAAGTAAAATCAAAGAGTCTGCTTTGATCACTTTGATACTTTCCTGAATGTTGTTCGGTTTCTTTGACTCTATTCGTTCCATTTCTCTTTGGTGTCAGAGGGAAAATGGTGTGGACAATGCTATCATTCTCTGCCTGGCGCATTGTTTTATTACAGAAGCTCATGTACTTAAATTATGCAATAGGAATAATTGAAACTGCATCTTCTTGACGTGAACAAAGTTGATGCCAACCTGTTTTGTTAGTATACAATTAAGGAATAAAATGGGTTGATGTTCTGAGTGGGGTTCATAGTGTGGCAGCTGCTGTGCTGCCTGTACATGTGCTTTTCACATTTCCCAGGAGCAAGCCTAGCCTCTCTGAAAGCACCACGTCACTGCATAGTATTGCTTGCACTGTAGTTCTAATGCTGGATTCAGATCAGGGTCCAGTGGGGTAACTGTGCTTCCCTGGCCAGTACATTACCACATCCTTCTCTGGGCTGGACTCCAAGGCCCTCAGCCTCTATTTCAGGCAGCTATGAGCTCTCTCCTATAAAGCCATGGACCATTGTCCTACGCTTCTGCAGATTCAATTCTCATATCAGTCAAAGCGATGGCTACTGGTCAGCAATCAAGGCAGTGCCAATACAAAGGACAGCACAGAAGCAGAGTTTACAGGTTGCCTGGGCTCTGCAGTCCTTATGTGCCTGGATTTCTACTTCTTTGAGAGATGGGGATGTATACACGCGGAGAGGTTGTCTACAGGACCACCTCCCTTTCCACCACTATTACAGAACTTCCTGGTAACAGCTATGGGAAAATAGGCTGTGAATAAGCGAGGCTGCAATAGGGCTAGAGTGACCTGAGCTACAGACAAGTTTTGAACTGACAGCCAGTTTTGCCAGGAGAGTAGGACAAGAACCCAGCTTCTGGAAAAGTGACTGGGATGACAAGTAAAGCGAGTTAGAAAGGAAAAAAGTCCACATTGTCCCATCTCTCCCATTCACTGATATTCTTACTGTTCTTTCTACACCCCATGCAGTCTAGATTCATCCTCCTCAACCATGAGTGACCAACAGTGTATGTAATATGCCAGATGAGAAGATCTCTGCTTTCATATGATGTCAATATCTGCTTATCCCTGCTGACTGTAGCTCCTCTGACACATCCTAAGATTACATTCACCTTTTTCATGGTAATTCTGACTAGTGGCTAATATTTATACCACAATTAATGAGAAAATACGTAGTAATAAATTTAGTATTTTTTTTTTTTTATCCTTTCTCATTGACATAAAATGAACACTCATATTACAGTAGAAACTCTATGTAAAAACTTATAGTCAAAAGCATAATACCATTGGATGTAATTATTTCCATTGATGAAGTCTCTAGTGATCTTCATTTATTTCTTCAGGCTGTTCTGATCTTCTATGTTGATAATGACTCCTGAACTTGTCAGTGAAAGCTATATGATAATACTTGATACCTAGATTGCAATTAATATAGTAAAGATAATGCTTTAACTGTGTGTCTGTGTGTTACCAGGAAGTCATTATTTCACATAAACTACTTGATTATAAGGAAGATGATTAATATCTTAACTCTGGATAATTTAAGGTAAACAGACAGGGTTTTGCTTTAGTATTTACCCAAGATTACTGAGGAACTGGGCAGCCTCTTTCCCTCTTGTGCACTCACACATGCTTTTACCCTTTTTGGGCTATTTATTTGAGGAACAATGTTTTAACAAAGAACATTTAAATTGCCTCTACAAACTTTAGCATGACTTTACTCTTGTATACTCTATGTATATGTATATCAGAAGGATATTTTACATTTCAAAAGCAGCACTCTTCCCACAGTTTTTTGAAGAGGGCTTCCTATTTCAAGTGAGCTTCTCATTTGCAAGGGTAGCCTCAGCTCTCAGCAAGAGAGATTACTGCAGTGACTCACTAGCTCTCATTGCTGATAAGATTGCTTTTTGCCCCAAATTCAGTTTGCCTGGTTTTCAGCTTGGGAAACTTCTTTAAATTCACCAGTGACTTTGCCAGCTAGACAACGACAGCATCAGAGTGTGAATCACACCATTTCAATGGGCCGATTGTGAAATAAATATGAACAGGAACAGCAGGGGGTGGCTTTTCTTTAGCAGTCACAGTTTCCTTTTCACTATATGCCCTTAAAATGCCCAGGCAGCCTATTACCGAAGGGGAAGATTGATAGAATTGCATTTACATTTTAAATCAAGCCAAGTTCTTGCTTCCCCAGCCACAACCCTTCTAAAACATCAAACAAACAAACAAAACAAAATAAGAAAAGCTACAGCCAAATAGAAAGAAAGAAAATAAATGTTCATTTGATTAGTCTTCTAATGCAAATCAGGTTAATGGTCCAAAATTAAAAGTATAGACGTTCAAGACCTTGACTTGTTCTACACATGAAAGGCATAATGCTGCAACTGGGATGATTCTTCACTCAAAATATTGCTCTTTGTGCAATCCCTCAGTGCTTTCCTCAGTACATTACCCAGCTGTAATGTTATCTTAGTTTTGTATTGTTATTTCTCTTTCCTTTGGGGAATAACTATAAGGGTAAACCAAAACTTTATAAAACCACGAGAGTAAGCAGGCATGCTGTTACTGAGAAAGTCCCCCAAGTGGCCTTTGGATCTGACTCACCTTTCACCCAGCCGGTGACCATCAACACCCACCCATCCCTCTCCTGGCACTGCTTGCTCTGGACACCCCATGCCAAGGTGGGCTGGGTTAATGCATCACCAGGCACTCTCCTGGAATCTGCCTGAGAACCAACCATGTGGGCAGGAGCACCATTTGGCACCTTGTCCTTGCAGATGTTCTCAAAACTGTCTGTTGAATGCTGCCTACACCTAACCAGATGGATGGGGGCAACACTGCCTCTGCCCTGCCTCTGTTGGGACAGGAAGGAAACCTCCTGGTACAGGCAAGACCCTGCTGCTCATTATAGTCTTATTACCATAGAGAGCTATAAACTAAACCATGCATGTATGCAGCTACATTTCACGTATCTTCAACTAATTCTTTTCTTAGTTCCCCTGTCTGAAACAAATACAAACTAAACCCACACCTGTAGGGACAGCTGGTCACCTGAGAATTCATTACCTAAGGTTCAAAAGCAGAAGGAGATTATTTTTCTTTTTTCATTTTTATCAAAAGGATTTAAAACAGAAAAGTTGCAATGAAAAAGTTCAGGTTTAAATGACAATTACACCTGAAACACAGTCTGATATTGACATCAGTTTCTGACATGCTTAGATGTTTATTTTTTCTTGATTTCAAGGCAAGCTGACAGAACAAAGATACAATTATTAAGTTTATTGATTTTCTTAAACAAAATGATACTCCACATATTTTCATCACTTCTGGATTTTATCTAGTAGAGTAGATCATCAATTATTCCACCCTAGTTTATATATTTTTGTTCCATAGAAGAGTATATATACCTGTACAAGTTACTTGTCACTCCATTTGGTTTTAGGGCACTGGCAAAAACAGCTTTGAACCTGTGTTGTCTCCAGCAGACAGGACTCCAAAAGGTAATGCTCTCTATGAGAGAGAGAGCAGTTTCTTGAGGAACAAGAAATAATACATCTGGTTTACTCTTGATGTGGCTTCAGTGTTTTTGTGTTACTAAGACAAATGAACTGAACACAAACTTTAATCTGCAGGAGTCTGTGACTTGTGTCACTGATTTCAGTGATGACAGGATTACTTCCACTATACCTAAATATAAAAAGTGAAAAGCAATGTACAGAAAAGAAAGTAGAACTATGGAGACGTGATGTATTATATGGACCTGTACTTTACCTTCTCAGCTAGATCAGATGAGAATTTATTTTACCTTGTGGTTGTGCTAGCCTGCTAGAAGAACTGTTTTTTGTATTTAGAAATATACACAGCAACAGAAGCTTTGACATTTGCAGGTTTTGAGGCAAGAATAAATAGAAAACTGAGCCTGCTAGCATGCTAAGCAGCTACTAAACAGCTCCTGCGCAGGCTGTAGTTCAGCAGAGAAGTCTCTTTGGATTCCTGTTTGGCTTGGACTGCATTGTTATACAGAGTTACACTTTCAGTCTCATCCATTTATTTTCTTTTAGTGACATAATATTTCTGAAAGGTGAGGGAATATCAATCCTAGAAAATAAGTCCCTCATTTCCTTGCAGATTAACCATAGCATAGACAAGAGCTCCTTGGAGGGACAACCTCTGAGAGCAGATAGCTCAGACTTTGTATTTTTTCAGCCTTTGAATTCCCCAGTGGGCTTGTATTTGGGACAAATTTAGTAGATTAATACATTTATTCATATCATCTCTGATACACTCCTTGCTGGCTGACATCATTTTTCATCGCAAATGTAATTAGGGAGGGTGGGAAGCTGACCAGCAATGATAAGACCTGAAGCTATCTGCCACATTTGCATGTAGAGAGAGAGGGAGAGTGAGGGCAAGGGGAGGGCAGGAAAGCATGAATAAATTCCTTTTACTGATGAGCACTAGTCTAAACCTGCACAAGGCTTTCTCCCCAAAACCTTGTTATCGAGTCCCTAACTTCAGTGTTAATAAAGAATGGTGTTATCTTGAGATAATCCACACATGAGTGGTCTTGAAGCTCAAATGGAGCTCAGACAAGGCTCTTGTGTGCTACCAGGAGGAAAGGAGGCAGCTCTGTCCGTGCCTGTGCCAGGGAGCCAGGCTGAATGCACTGCTAGCATTTCATTGGAGAGGTCTGCAAGCTACCCTGAGGTAAAATTGCCTTTTTCTTAACCAGGCAGTTAATGCTTAGGACTCTAAATCCTGCATTACATTAATCGATAAGCCTTGCAGTCACTGAAAAGAGTATCACTGACAGGGCTAAAACCACATAATCTCCTGTCTCCCTGGTTTTGATGGCTGCATTCCCACAGCGTCCATGGGAAATACCAGTATCCCCATTACACAGGCAGCAGCTAAGATACAGACAAGCTGGGCTATGTCTGCACTGCAGCAATAGATGCTCATGGGGACACCTCCAAGCCATCCCAGGTACTACCACATGAACCCCAGGTACATCTGGAGATACAGAAGCCTGTGGCTAAATCCCTGTCCGGCTGCAAAGGCAAGTTGAACACATCATCCACAGAGAGGGCTGGTAAGCACAGTCAGTGTCAATGATTTGGTCACTGGTCCAAGGCAGCACAAGGAAATTATTCCTGTTCCTCAGTCCTGCTTGGTGGTCTTATCTCCATTCTGGACCATAGGACTCCCTAATTCCACACATTTTCCCATAGGGAAAGTGCCCAGTGCCAGGTTCATGCTGGTAAGACCTCCAGATTTCAGAACATCTTGTTTCTTTTTCTGACCCAGATGGCTTAGTTGTTTCTATAACCCTTTTATCTAAGAACAGGCTTTTGAGCAGTAACATCTGTTTCCTCAATATATATGTAAATTTTCAAAAATAACAACAGTGTAGAAAAAAGAAGCCTGTACCACTGAGTAAGCAAAGAATACTTTTGCTTAACTCTCATGGGGAAATGGCATTGCAACACCAGCCCAGCAACAACCCTAAGGTCCTGCCTGCCTCATCTGTTGCCCACAGCTTGGCTAAGCCATGCTGATCACCAGCACAGATTATTGCTTGTGCAAAAGAGAAAAGAAGACACACTGGATTAGCTCAGCTTCAAATGCAGGTACAGTGTGCTGCCAAACCCGGCTTCCCTTCTGCACTGGGGCAGCTGGCCGCGTTGTGCACCAGCGCCCCCAAGACCCAGGCAATGTGCGAGTCTGCACAACCCCTATCCCAAAATTCAGTGTTGATGTCTACAAAAAGGCTCAACAAAGTGCACTGTTGCATAGCAATGAAAAACACGACAAACAGGTAAGACCTTATTCAAAATGTCAGGGTTTCCAAAAAGCCTTGTGCTGAGATTGAAGTTTGCAGGGTAGTTTAGCTCTACTCAGAAGCAAAAAGTAGCATCTTTGCCACAACATCCAGTTGAGTCACAGGGCTTTGAATTGCTTCTTAAACACAAAGGGCTTTCTCTCTAAAGTGCTGTTTTACTTTCCTTTTCCTATTTTTCAATATCATCAGAAGCTCATTTCATGAGGTGTCTCATGGCAGCCTCTGACTATTTTCAAATAAACATTTTCATTAAACAAGTAGGTATGGGTATTACGAAGCCAGCAACTTGAAAGGACTTTTGTCAAAAGCTGGTGGAGGCTCTGGTAGACTGTTCAAACATGGGAGGAATTTCTGCCTACATAGTGAGTCCTTTGACTTTTAGAAAAATATTATTGTTTGAGCTTTCAGTAACTTGGAAGCAAACAGACAACAAAGCTCTTTTTTTTTTTTTTTAATAAATACACTGTTATGTCGTGATAGGTTTCTAAGTTTCCTCTCAGCCCATGTGTCTCCTTTTGCAATGGAATATTCCTTACAAGAGACTAAATAAGTACACTGTAAATAGTAGTCAGGGCTCTAGTGACTTCATCTGCCTCAAGAGTTGATGCAAAACTCAGCTTTTGGAGGCCCTCAAAGCTCTCATATGCTCACTGAATTAAGGAGTATGGTAAAGATGTATCTTTGGGGCAGATGTCCACATCATGATGATCACAAATATGGGTGTACTGATTAACTTGTGCTGTGTTCCCTTCTAATGCCAGCGTGAGTGTTGTCCCACAGACTGAAAGGGCTGTAAATAGCAGCTTCTCCATAGACATAATCCTTAGGCAAGTTTTGACTCTAACATATTTTGATCTTTGCCCCTTCCCCTCCTGTAGCTCTAAAATCTATCTCCCTGTTAATTTTGAATATTACCTCCAAGATGCTATTAACCTTTGTGAAGAACAGCTTGTGCCTCCTTATTAAAGACCTTCTTCGCCCAAGGCAGAGTATGCACCAGATTAATAAGTAGCTTTGCATAAGTGACTGGATGAAAACAGCTGCTGAAAAGAGTCTGGAGTTTTAAGGATTTCGGTAACTGTCTGGTTCAGACTTGTGCCAGGTGCTTTAGATTGAAAGAACTCCCAGTGTCGTGTCACTAGGGAGTTCTTCTGAAGTCACCAGTGAGCTTCTTAGAGAAAAAGAAGTTATTTGCTGATATCTAGACCATAAACTGAAAAATTGAATGTACTCAGAGTTCAAGGATAATCTGGCTCATGAGCTACAAATAGAAAACATCTGAGAAGAGAGCATTTGTCTTTTTTGAGTTCTGTATGCTGAGATCTCCAGAAGTGCTGATGTAGTAGACATTGGAAAATATCCATCTGGATCAGTGTCAACTATGCATGTAATCTGGCTCAGGGAGGAAAAGCTTTAGGTGAGGAAATGAAACTCCAGTCTTTCCTTTAAAAAAAAGAAAAAAAAATCCTTTTTTCCCTAGTATTTCTCCGGGTAGCTCATTTTTTAAACTACTTGAGTAGATATCCATTGCAAGTGGCTTTCCTTGAGTTAGTCTACGTGGGGTGAAAGAGAAACCATAAGATAGGAATACTGCAGCTGAGCAAAAACTTCAGAGCAAATTATTTTAGTAATTTTGCCCCTTCACAAAATATAAAGTCATTTTAAAAATTTATTTAAATATTTTGGTGAAGCCTGGATCAGGCCTTTGCTTTGCTCTCTGAGCCAAGAAGAGCTCGGTCGCTCAGCAAGTCATTGCATTTCCCTGTTCTGAAGAAGAAATTCCACAGGTGGATCATTTCCCATGTGTGTTGGTCATAAAGTATCTCTGCAAGTGTTTGGAGCTGAGCAAACCTCACCTCTTAGGACCAGAGTTGTGGGTATGCCGGCTACAAGTGTGAGGCCAGGCAGACTTCAAGTGTACAGGGATGAACAGCAGTCCTTTCCTCCTCCTTCCCTCTGTCACTACCTCAAAACATGGCCATCCAACCCAAGATCCTTCAGAAACTGAGAAGTAAACGAATTCCAGGTCTCCCACTTTTGGGGCAAAAAACAAAAGCCCACAGTGCTGTGCAAACACTGGGCTTTTCCTCCTCCAGATGGCTTCTCAGAGCCAAGGTCTGTGACTGAAATAGGTGGAATTCAGCACTTATGCCAGGTTCCCTCAATCATGACCACTGGATGAGGCTTCTGTGGCATAGGGCTTTCACCCGAACCTGGGAAACAGGATATTGTGGTAAGGTATAGGAACCTACACACTTGCCTCTCTGACCCTAAGCAACCAATGTATAGCTCAGTTCATAATGTAGTTCCAAATCAGTGTTGGCACCTTTAACATTATCCCATCCTAAAGACAGAGATTTTTCAGGCAGCTTTCAGCTGCCTGAGTATGGCCAGGACACAGGACCTGGAGACCTGTTTTGTTGGTGTTTCACGCAAGACAAGGAGAGGCCATGATGCCACGTTTGTCGCAGTCTCTTTGACATCTATTTTTTAGAATAAGATTCATAGTATTTAATTATAGTTTGAAATGGAGACATCACTGTAGGTTTAATATAGACAAAATAACATGAAAGAGAATATTGCTTACACTTAAAAAAAAAAAAAAGTAAATGTTTCATTTTGAAGTCACCCTTAGCAGCAGTTGAGTTGCTGGCTTCTTGTACTGCTAGGTCATTTATGCTGTTCAGAAGACTGCTCTTCTGACAGAGCAACTACATTGTAGCAGCTTGCCAAGCAAGAATGTGATACAAGAATAATATTTCATTCCTACCCTCAGCTACTCTTTACAGGAATGAGGTGGTGATTAAGAGTCTGTTTCTTTACCAGCAAGGTTCACAGTAAGGAGTATCTTTTTCTTGGACATGGTCTAGGTAGCTGTGTTTAGATCTACGATACCATTGATTGGGGCCATCTCAGAAGGTTTCCTGTCTTCTCTGGCCTCTTCGTTCACTTGTTTAGGCAACTCCCTTTCTTGAAGATAAGATCCAGCAGCCCTTTTGCCACAGCCAGTCCTAAATTCCCCATAGACAGGACTCTCAACTTTTCTTTCCTCTCCAACAATCTATCACTTTAACCTTCAGGAATATATAACGTTACTAAACCCATTGTTCTTTATGAAAGCAAAGAAATGTATAACGAGACAGTAGTATACAGCTCCCTTTCCCTGTTTTCTCCAGGTGTTTTGGTGGATTCAACTCAATCGTTTGCAACACAAAGAATACTTCTTTTTCCCTGAAACTAGCTTTCAAGACTCTGATTTTGTCCCTAAAATGGCTGGTGAGAAACCCAGTTCTTTTACAAGTGTTCAATCATTTCCCCTTCTCCCACCTCAGATGAACCTTCCTTGCCTACTACAATGCCAGGGGATTTCCAGACTTCATCAGATGTTTTACTGTTTTGGTTAATACTTAGTTAGGATCTGAATTTGAAAGGTGGTGGGGTTTGTGTTTGGGTTAGTTTGGGGGTTTTTTGGGGGAGAGTGGGTGGGGATAACTTGTGAAATAACCAGTACTTCATTCAAGTGTACTTCCATTTTACAGAACAATTAACACATAAGAACAACATAAGTTCAGCCTCAGGCCTGCATCCCAGCATCTGGATTCCTCAGCTCCATCTGGCATCTAATAAATGAACAGACCTTCATAAATTCAGGTCAGAAAGCAAAATAGTTTTTATACATTTATGACAGCCATATAGAGATGTATTCTCTATTGTGAGCATCTGCATAGGTAAAAAGAGAAAATGATACTAGACCTTGGAGGTGTCCTTTACAGCAGTAATCTTTCAGACCTGCTAAGGATGATAAGCAAGTCTGACTGATACTGCCAACACATGACACCAGTCCTGGAAGGATTTTTCTCCAACCGCAGCCTATGTAGCCCCACAGCTGTACATTACATTCTCAAGTGTATTTGGTTTGCATGGCAAGGTTTTGGTAGCACAAGGCTGTGGGGTTGGCTTCTGTGAAAAGCTTCTAGAAGCTTTCCCTGTGTCTAATAGAACCAGTGCCAGCTGGCTCCAAGATGAACCCACCACTGACTAAGACTGAGCCCATCAGCAATGGTGGTAGTGCCTCTGTGATCACATATTTAAAAAGGGGAAAAAGTTGCTGAGCAACAGCAACTGCAGCCAGAGAAAGGAGTGAGAGCATGTGAGAGAAACAACTCTGCAGACACCAAGGTCAATGAAGAAGGATGGGGAGGAGGTGCTCCAGGCACAGGAGCAGGGATTCCCCTGTAGCCCATGATGAAGGCCATGGTGAGACAGAGTGGCCCCCTACAGTCCATGGAGGTCCATAGTTGAGCTGATATTCATCTGCAGCTCATGAGGACACCATGCTGGAGCAGGTGGATACTCAAAGGAGGCTGTGATGCCATGGGAAGCCCATGCAGGAGCAGGTTCCTGGCAGGAACTGTGAACCCATGGAGAGAACAGCTCACATCAGAGCAGGTTTGCTGGCAGGATTTGTAACCCCACAGGGGACCCACACTGGAGCAGTCTGTTTCTGAAAGACTATATGCTATGGAAGGTACTCATGCTGGAGCAGCTCATGAAGAACTGTAGCTCATGCGAAAGACTCACACTGGAGAAGCCCATGGAGAACTGTTTCTCATGGGAGGGACCCCACTCTGGAGCAGGGGAAGAGTGTGAAGAGTCCTCCTGCTGAGGAGGAAAGAGCAACAGAGACAATATGTGATGAACTGACTGCAACTGCCATTCCCTATCCCCCTGTACTATTGTGGGGGAGGAGGTAGAGAAAACTGGAGTGAAATTGAGCCCAGGAAGAAGGGAGGGGTAGGGGGAAGGTGCTTCTAAGATTTGATTTCTTATTATCCTACTCTAATTTGATTGGTAATAAACTGAATTAATTTTTCCCCAAGTTGAGTCTGTTTTGCCCATGACAGTAATTGGCAAGTGATGTCTCCCTGTTCTTATCTTGACCCATGAGGTTTTCATTATATTTTCTCTCCCCTGTCCAGCTGAGGAGGGGGAGTAATAGAGCAGTTTTGGTGGGTACCTGGCATCCAGCCAGGATCAACTCACCACATCAAGAAAGAGATACATGTGCCAAAGCACATACAGGACTAGGGCCTACAACACTTTTATAACTGTGCTGTTTCTTACACATAATTCTGTTGCTTGAGATGCTCACGAGGTTGTTTTCTTTCTGGAATGAAAAGCGCCAGTCATGTTTGTTTTTATTACCCTCATTCCCTCCTTTCCCTGCTGCAGGCAGGAAAGCACCAGCAGCTCTGCCTCATAGGTTGGCAGGAAATTTAAAACAGCAGCAAGCTGGTTTAGCTGCTCGGACCACCCCCAGACTTTTTTTTCCCCTTGATGCAGGAGACTATTTAATTGGGGGCTGACTTGTCAAACTTACTCATTGATGCTTACCAGTTGCTGCCTAACCACTAACAGTGATTTTTTTCCTCCCTTCCTCCTCCTTTGGACAAGCTCCCCACAATGAAGATGCTGCTGAGCCTGATTACTCTGCTCTTTGCTGCCCTGTTGGTCAATGCAGCCCCTCCAACTTGCTACTCAAGGGTGTTGTCTCTGAGCAAAGAAATCACGGAATCATTTAAGGAGTTACAGACCTCCAACACTGTGGTGAGCCTACCTAAAAACTGCTTCTGCAAAGTCACTACAGGTTGCCTGCTTTTGACACAAGTTTCTCTCAAAACAAAGTTGTAACAGGTTTTTCTTCATTCCTGCAGGACTCATGTGTGGAGAGGTTACCCAGGCTGTATTTGGACATACATGTAAGTTTTCACACTTCTTTCTTGCTGCTGTACAGTAAAAACATCTAAGAGAATAACTCTTAAGATTGTACCCCAGAAGAGTGGTTTGAAATGAATTTTTAAAAGTTTAATTAACTAGAGAGATGAGTGACAAAAAAAAGGATCTCATTTTGAACCTTATTAAAATCACTATGGAGTTTCTTGGATTTTACCTGTTTAAAATTTAAAAATGAGGAAATCAATATTTTTAAGTGATTGCCATTTGTATATTATTAATTTATTTTGACTGAGCCTTTTCAGAAGTTAAATATGTGCAACAAAATTTCAATTAATAGTTTAAAGGAGGAAATGCAAAATAAACTCTCTTCACTTAATAAATCTACTTCATTTTATATCATGAGTGACTTCTGGCACTACAGTTTTAATAAAAAGAAATTGAGGAATACCTTGCTGCCTTTTCCTGTTTTAGACAGGAAAATCCAGAAAGAAAAAGTATGCCTGAGGATATGGAAGTGTGATCCTAAGAAAAGACAGCAACAGCTGTCTCCCAGCAAAGACAAAATAGCCTCCTGCACACATAGTTTATGTCATAGTGTTCTGCTCTGGGATATTTGACATATTTTTGCTTCTTTCCCAGTGTTCCACTGAGTAACTAAAAAGTAGAAAATAACAGACAAAGCAAGAGGTGTCTGAAAAATTTTGCCAGAGGCAACTACACTGTCAAGTCTTGCAAGTCAGGACCCCCTACATCCCAATTTCAGAGTTGCCAGTGCCTCGCTTCATTGCAAAGACCAAGCAATATGAGTCCAGTGGCTCAGTTTTCCCTGTTTTATAGTAAGACCTGTGATATTTACTTACCTTCTTCACAAGTACATTACAATTCATGTTGGCTGTGCTTTATTTCAATAATACAAATTCTGAGGTAAAAATTACTCTCAAAATTTTTTTTTCCTGTTGCTCACAGTATTGCATATTGTATGGGAACAGAGGAATCATGTCTGTAAGATCTTGATAATCTGTTGACCAGCTAAATCAGGTGCTCTCTTACAAGTGAAACAGTGCAGTCATTCTGTAGGTAACTCCACCTACTACAGGAGCAGACTTTATTGTATTGGCACTGCTGCCTCCTTAAGCATGTGAGAAATAAGCTGGCAGGCCAAAACTGTGTCTATGCACTTTTCCAAGAACTTATTTGGACCAAACATCTTTGTTATGAAATATTGATGATAAATTTTCCTAACTAAAAGTTACAGATTACACGTATGTAGAGTTAAGAATTCAAGATTCCCACAGGTGAAGTAAGAATTTTCTAAGTGGTGGACAAGAAACATAAATCTGTGCTTGTGCAGGGTTACACATACCTCTTTTGCATGCTTTGCAGAATTACTGTGTGTTAGCAAAACTCCGTGAGTTTGTGGCCTACCCCAGATGTGAGAGAGTGCTTGAAGTGAGCGAGTTGAAGGAAAAAGCCCGGAGCCTGTACACCATCATGATCTCCTACTGCAGAAGGGTAGGTCACCATGCACCAACAGGGACATAGTCTCTGCTTTTAATCCTCTCTGTCTCTACCCTGTCCCCTGACCAGCAAAAACGGATCAGGGCATGACTTTCTCGACACTGTGCCTTCTTCTGCCTTCCTCCTTATAAATAATAGCCTTTGCCTTTGTTTCTCCAGGACTTGGTATTCCTCACTGATGACTGTAGCGCTCTGGAAAGTCCTATTCTGCCTCCCATTGAGCCCTCCATCATTGAGAGCTAAAAGGGAATCAACCCAAAAGTTGTACCTGTGAAATTTTCAAGGAGACTAAGAGTCAAAATAGGTATATGCAGTCAACTACATTAACAGCTAAGATCTTTTTCAAGCACACTAGCAATATTATCTCAGACCTACCCATTTTTCTCTGCCTTGGCAGGAAATGAACTGCATGCCTTGCATACCTATTGAGCTGCTGGGGAAACTACAGTTAGAGAGCATTTTTTCATTTGGCAAGGCATGATATTTCAGCTTAGCCAAATGTATAAAGTATGATTTGTTTCAACATTAGATACTAGGTTGTTTTTTTTTCTCTCTAATGAATAACTCAATTCATATAAAGAAAATACATTATGATCAATATTCTATCCTGACTTAGCAGTTCTTTTATTAGATGAGCATAGAAGGGACCATATTTGTTTTTCTGGAAGTGTTTGATATGAGAAATGTATCTCTATACTGGCAGATGTCTCTCTACTTGTGTAACTCATATATGTGTGCTGATAGTTTTTGATGTCAGACTTGTAAGAACAGAGGTGAAACTAACCTGCCTCTGTGGCAAACTAAATAAAAACAGCCTTCTAACCCACAATGTTTGTGTTACATCATGTCTTTCAATATCTACTCAAAAGGTGTCATTCTTAGAAACTTTTCACAGTCACTTGCAAGTTGTTTTTCATAGCATAAATCATCCTAGGCTTTGTTTCCATAGCAGTACAACTTTGCTGTGTCTGCATGATTTGACAATGTGTAACTTTCTACAGAGATCATTTTTTCCTTAGTGCAAACAATTTCTTTGATGAAATTAGTGGCTTTTTTTAAAAAATGCTGTTTCTGTGTTGTGAGATTGTAAGTTGTGAGGCAGTGGCTCAGAAAACCTATGACTTAGACAGATTGTTAAGACACAGCCTGTATTCTGAGCTACTGACATTAATAAAATTTCCAGAAAATAGTTCCAGAGTCAAGGGTCCATTCAGGACCTGTAGGACATGAGACCTTCACACTCAGCAGTTCTTTGGTGTCAAGAATAGAATGGATCTTCCCTGTATTCTTGGAAGTGGCTGCTATTACCCCAGAGTCCCTTCCTTCCCTCTGTGCAGGTGGTTCTCCTCTCTCCTGTGTAGTATTTGCTGGCTATTCATCTGCAGCACTGCCAATGCTGGTGACTTGGTCAGCGGTCTCAACATGTTTTATAAAAGCCTCGTCTTCCATAATCATGGTATTATGGGATAATTGCAGCTCCTCTATCATCCTGTCATCCCTGTGGATATCTGATGGTATAAACAAAACTGTTTGACAACTATTATGAATATAAGTGAATCATAACATTAATTCAAAGGAAAAAACTATGCACAGGGAAAACTTGGTTTTTTCTTATTTAGTAATTACCCTGTCCTGTAGAAAGAACTCATCTGATTTTTAGCTATAGAAAAATTTACTATCCCATTGAACCACAGAATAAAAGTGAGCAACTCTGAACCCAGGAGAAATACAGGAATAAAAAAGTTAAAAAGTGTTTTTCTTTCCAATTTGCATCAATTTTAAGGGTACTTTCAAGGAATGCGCCTATCAGACTTCGTACTTCTCTCCTGAAGATGAGGTCCTCATGTGCTAACCCTACTAATCCTCTAGATCACGGAATCATGGAATGTTAGGGATTGGAAGGGACCTCGAAAGATCATCTAGTCCAATCCCCCCG
>VYZX01022779.1:104059-130036 GCA_013401335.1 Brachypteracias leptosomus
AACTAGAACGAGCCATTCTGCCCTTAGGCAGCTCACAAGGGTTTCACTCAGGTGTCCCTACAGGCAGCTGGTAGAGACAGTAGCAAGCTAGTACCAGGCTGAACTCAAAAAGGTGCAACAGCTCAGAAACTCCTACTGCCAGAAAAATCATTGCTTAATTTGCCTTTTAGAATCCTTCTTCTCTCCAAATCAGTAACCTCTGTACAAGATCCTACACACTCTAGAGATACCAATGCTATTTTTTCTACATCACCTCGACATACCCAAGGCCAGCTCCTTCAGTAGAAGCCATATCCTGGAATAAAGGCAACTATTAGCACACTGGAAAGGAGCCTGATACCCACACAGGGAGTGTGTAAGCACCAGCAGTTCCCTGACTCAAGGAGAAATGTAGGTGAAGTTGAACCATTTGCTGTCAGATGTTACATTCATGTTTTTCCTGTCTCCAACCAGGGACTCAGGCACCACCTGGGGAAGCAAGAAGCACTGGGACAACATCAAGGCCTGTACACTTCCATACAAGTACCAAAACCACATCACAGCCTCTGCTTTTCATACCTTTATACAAAGAGAGTCATGGACATACTTGTAAGAAAGGTAGTAGGGTTACCACAGGCCACAGTGTTTGCAGAGCTAACCCAGGGACTGGGTGGTACATGCCAGGAGATGCTGTTCATTTTTGGCCTTTTCTCCCACCTCCAGAAGCCACAGATTTTAAACACAGGACAGTTGTAAAGCTTGGCAGGCAAACTGCAGAGTAAGATGTTTCCTTTCCTGCAGAAGCCCATGCAACTCTGTCCCTAGAACTGGACCTTGGTTCAAGTGTGTACAGGTAACCGTGAGCATTCTGCCCCTGCTTTTTTCCTGTTGCATGGACACACACTTTCTGAAATGGAGCATTTGAGGACAATTTTCTCATGGATCTTCTCATAACCTCTCTTGACCCTGCTTTATGGAAGCAAATAAGCCTTCACTAGTTCATTTTGATGGAACTCATGATCCTAACTCCAGACTTCTCCCATAATGCTCCCATTCCTTCAACTACCTTCCAAACGTATTTTGTCCTGCTTTAGGCTGATTACATTTGAGAGGAAAATGTAGCCTAATCTCTTTAGGACAAAATATCTTGCACGAAGTCTTTGGAACTGGACACAGAGTAGAAATTGTTACCGTATTTGCATTGATTTAGTTAGTAACTTCAGCCTTTTCATGACCAACAAGGACACAATCCTCCTGCAATACACTCTTAGCATGGTTACTTAGTGACAGGTCAGTTCTGTACTGTTACATCCTAATTCTGCAGAAATTGAGAAAAGCAAGTAGATGCTTTGGGAACTGTTCAAATTTGAATGGAGTTTAAAAGCCTATCTCCCATTTGCAGGTACTGTATATTTTATTCCCAGAATCAGGTTTGTCTGGTCATTGGTGTGCTTCTACACCAAGTATATTCCCTGTGGTTTATGCTGTGACTCTCTTCATATCTTGTATGTCATTTTTAATGGAAATTGTTCCGAAAGAAAAGTTATGCTCTTTCAGTTCACAGTAACCTGCTGTCACTCAGACTGTCGTAATGAGATTTGTGATTAGATGAACTCTTCTTATGAACAGCATCTTTTTCCAGGTTGTCACAGTCCAGGAGACCAACTTTTTAATTTACCATTATACTGGGTATATAAGAAGCAGTGGAGCCATTCATACAGCTGAGCATTTATTCCTGCAACACGGCAGCCCATGCTCATTAGGGCTCCAGCAAACAGGGAGACTGTGAAGGGATTAAGGAGGACATATTTGTTGTAATTTGTCAACTGGCATCTTGCCTAGTTATTGCAGAATATTACTAAAAGGACATCATTAAGAAACTGCACTCAGTTTGTACAATCATTAGGGAAGTATTGTAGAAAAACAAAGCATCTGTTCTGTTTTCTTGCTTATTGAAGGAGATTTGTTGGAAGGAGCAGTCAATCCTAAGACTAGGTTTCTTTTTGCAGACTTCTCTGTCTGCAAGAAATCTCACTGAAGAGCAGTCCTAGGACTGCTAGACTCTTCCTTATAGTAGAATATAGAATCTGAAGGTAAACAAAATGGTAGAACTTAAGGACTGTCTCTGCAAAATTATTCAAAGACAGTTATTTTCAAATTTGACAGAATATTATGGATTTTACTAGAACCAGCTCCTTTTGCATCTCTTTTGTTCCATTCTCAGTCACATAGGTTTTCCTTAAGTAGTCATTCTGGTGACTTAGCTTCTCATACACTGTTTTTTGGTGAAACCAGGCTGGGGATGAGGGCTAGCTGCTCCTTGTCCAGAAAGATGACACCCTTCAAAGGATAATTAGATCATTCAAGTTGACAAGGTTCCACTTGATAACAGGACTTCCTACTAATTAATAGTAGCCCCCTACATTAAATGTCTTCGCACCTTTCTCTGGCACTCTCTGGCATGAAATAGTTCATGTCCTAACTACTAAACCTTTGCCTTTCTAACCAGGGCGGCTGCAGCCAAGTTGCCTTTTGGCAGTGGTCTCTGGTCCATGCTGCCTCCCAGACCACATTAAAACATATTTGAAAGAGTGGTATCTGCCCCAGGTCAAAGCTGTGCACAGAACTGGTGTAACAATTTCCAAGTATAGCCAGGTATGTTTCAATACCAAGAAATGTTGCTAACACTGAACAAACAAATAAAAGACTTGCTTTGGAGTGCTATGGTTCAATTTTCCTGGGAGAAGAGCTGTGTTTTCCAGATTGTTCATGCATTTCATGTCATTACTGAATTGAAACACAAACCCTTAAGTAGTCCAGGTAAGAGACCCCAAAGCTGTCCAGTTTCCATATGACTTTCCCATAATGTAAATACTGGGTAAATGAGTCAGAAAGGTGTTATTTCTATTGAGACAAAAAGGGAAGCAAGAATGTAATTTTTAGTAAACCGAGGTCAGACAGAAGCACTTCAAATGACCTAGGAAGGGAAAAAATGTTGTCTGGAGATCACAACTTCTGCTTGCTTGTTTGTCTTCTACTTTTTAATTCAGAGGAAGCTTTTTCTGCAGTTGCAGAATTCAAGCTATTTTTCTCCACTGTGAGTTCTCTGAGGTCCAATAAATGCCTGGCTGTTACTGCCTTCCCATGGCAGCTAGACAGCCAGAAGATGTGAGCTTGGAAAGTGGTCTGTTTATCAAAAATTTTTCCTTGATCAGGACACAGAGGCCAGGTCAAAGAAGTAAAGAAATATACTCAGGCTGTTCTATAGCCTTCCTCTTCTAGTGAATAGGAACTGTCTCTGGGTTTATAACCCCAGTCACTTAGCCATACATCTGAGAATTATTTGCATTGTATGCCCCCAAGCTGTTCTGTGTGTCTTTTAATTGCTGTAAAGTGTATTGCTTGCCTTAGTGTGCTCTTCTAAAATCTTTAATAACAAATCGTTTGCTTTTTTTTTTTTAAGAAGACATTTGAACTCAGTTCTAAAACATATCATGAGTACCTTTTGTTTGGCCTTTACGCAGCACAGGGTTGTATAGCTTGGGCCTGGCCCACAACCAACTAGCGCAGTTTGGAGCTGGGCTAAGCCACAGCCACATCTGACAGTATGGCAGATAGTTGCATTTAGGTAGCACCTTTCTTCACTTAGGACTTTTATGTCCTTTAAACACTACTGCCTTATTTTTATTAAGAATCTGAATATGTAAAGCTGGAGAAGCCCTTGGAGCCTGCAGCCTGAGCTTTGCCAAGCCTTGTATGGACAGCAGGAGAAAGTCTATGGCCAAGTTACGTGCAGCATGGGGTACATATGCCATCCCTGAAATCCTCTGCATCAAAGGTAAAAAATTTCACAAAGTGAACACATGAAAAAGGAAGAATGACATGGCATGACAGTCTGCAGGAGAGGCAAGGCTGGGCTAACTTCTTTCATGGCCACAAAGAGCATGCAGGAGGTCAAAGCCATATCTTCCCCCCCTCTCACACCCCAACTCACCACTCAGCACTTGTGAGAACCAATAGGCTTATCTGGTTGCCTAAGATAAACCTGACATAACCCTTGTTTCTTTGTCATGATCTTCAGAGTCAAAAGTTTTTAGCTGATCCTAAAGATCTCTCGGTCACTTTGGCTGAACAGAGGGCAGAGAATGGGGATGGAAAGGAAGAAGAGCCAGGCAAAAGCATCCTGCACTTCTGCTTGTTCAAAGAAAGATGGTTCAGTTACCATAAAACTGTTTTCCTCAATCAACTGCAAATGCATCAGACTTGCTTCAGTCTCCTGTAGTGGCATTTTATCACTTACATATTCACAAAACAGTCTTATTCAGAAGAGAAATTATGCAAATAAAATCATTTCTAATCATCACTGTCTTCAAAGGAGGACAACAAAGAATTGCGCTCGAGAAAATCTATTGATAAGGGTAATTATGCTATTAGACTTTCTTAGTCATCTCTTCATACATACAGTAATTACTTTCAACTTAGAATCTTTCATCAGTATGGCATAAAAATCTGGATAAAGCCATAGATAGGTAAAGAAAAGATCATGAAGTGCTTTATGTACATTAATCACTTCTCATAATACCTCTGACAGCTCAGAAAGAGATTTTTAAATTTAAGCATTGATGCCTGTAAATCAGTCTGCTTGTTTAGTTACTTAAAAGCAGTTTTAAGGATCTGTGTGTGAACACTGTGGCATAAACTGCTTGGCTATGATCAGAGAGCAAATTGATGGCAGTGCCAAAAATAAAATATATGCTTTTTTTGGGCCTCCTCCTGCAGCACTCTGAGCACTGTCTGTAGCCATAGGTCCTCATGTAGTCTACGCGTGGCTCTTGTATTTACTTACAACCAGCATTTTACACAGCAATTACATAGATTACTATTTCTTTGTGCCTGGCAAACTTTTGACCAAAGCTAGATTTGGTCAGAACTGGTCTGAAGAAATATTTCTTCCCTGATAAAGCTCTTGTCAAGCCAATTAAATTCCAGTCTGTTCACTGTAATATGTTTCTCTCAGTGGCTTGTACAGAACACATGATATTGAAAAGTCATGGCAAAATGCTCTTCACAAATTGCTTTTTGGAAAGAACATAATCCAAAATTCAGCAGCAAACAATAGCTTCAGAACAGTTGTGGATGCCTAAGAAACATTGAAAGCCGGCAGAACATTAACACACTGTTTAACCTGGACCTCTAAAAGCACAATGATTTGTTATTAATGTCTTCAAAAGCCAATTCTGCAGCCACCACCACTGAGACCATATGATGCATGTTTACAGTCAGCCATCAAGCTAAACTGTATGATAAGGCCCCACACCTCTTCCCTCTTTTATTGGAGCAGTCAAATGAAATTTTATATAATAACTCCACTGAACAGCTGGTGAAAGACCAGAGGCCCATCAGAATCAGAGCCTGAAATTCTAATTTAAAAATGAGAGAAAGGAACTACCATTTTCAACAAGTGTTAACTATAGTGTTATAAACACTAGTATTTTAAGTGGGATTCCTACTGTCAGGATATGTTATCAAGAGTCCAGGGTACAGATCAGATCAAATAATTGATGCTACTAAATGGAAATCTCTAGCAGGCAGTGATATCTCCTTTTATGCAGCTATACAGAATAATCAATACCAGGATCTTACACAAATATGCAGCACAGTTAATGGTATGTTCTGCCATAATGTAATTGCAGTAGGACTGGATACATTGTGGGATGCACTCAGTGCGGAGCCTTCATAAAGAAACATAAGAAAGGAAAAAAAAAACAACAAACCACTGAACTATCTACAGCTATGCTGAAAGATTACTCAAAGCCTAGGTTCAGGCTCCATACCTAGTCACGTGCTATAAAACACATCTGTGACATCCAGTTTACATTACTTGTTCTCACTGGCCACTCCTGGTGCTTTCATTTTGCTACCACCTGTTGTAAAACCTATCTGATGTGAGCAGCAACAGTATTTCCCTTAATTTCCCCAAAGCAGAGAGGGAATTCAATTCCACTCTTTCTGCACTGTGTCAGAATGTAGAAATTCCCTTAAATCGTCAACATCGTTTGGGCCAAACTGCAACAGCTCTTTTTCCATAGGTAGTGATCAGATTGTGCTGCAGCTTGTCAGTTCCTTGACTCCAGTAATCACAGATATCTGGCTATAGATCTATTACTCCATCACAGAGCACCTGAACAGCTATGGCATGATTCTGTAGTGGGCACCATGCCATCTCACAGGGTTGTACACTCAAAAGAAGATCCACAGGAGAAGACACACCCACAAACACCCCACACCTTTCCCACCACGCAGATTCTCGCATGAATTGGCACCATGTTAAAACTCACACAAGGAATCTGCACAGCTCATAGATTTAAAAAAACCCTATGTAGCCTTTTATTATTTCTATTTGAAGCAAGTTGATCAGTTAAGCTATAAGTAACCCTTGTTCACTGCTTCAATCTGGAAAGCAGACACTGTGTCTCAGTGTCTGAGTCATTGGGCTAAACAAAAAAATCCAACCAAAACACAGCTATCAACTTTTGAAACTGGTTGAGTACTAAAAAAGTTTTAGCAGCACATTAACAGCGGAAATAGTGAAGTTGGCAACAATAACTCACACCTTTGGTCTTAGGGTTTTTTTTTTTAAACTTAGGCACCCCTCTAAGAGACTGTGCTGGCTGGCTCAAACAGGCTTCACAATCAAGCTTTTGGCATTTCATAATTTTTGCTTTTCATCTATCTACATATTTATGACTTCTACTCATCAAGTCAGATTGCAAAGTCAGAAAGCTGCTGTGTGAACTATTTTTCTCTTCTCCACTCCACTTAGCTTCATCGATTTTGAAATCTGCCTCTCTGCAGCTGACTCAGGGTTTATTATTAACAATAGCCAGACCCATTTTGATACCATTTGATGATGAAGATAGTTTTGGGTAAATTGGAGGAAGATTGCTGTAATATAAGAAGGCAAAAGGATCAGTTTTGTCTTTGTAAGCCTGGAGTATGAAAACTTTATTGTCAGGTTTAATTTATCTTTTCTGGAAGACATGTAAACATTAAGAGATAAATTTGTCCCAAACATGCAGAAAACAGTGCAACTCATAAAAAATGTGTTCATTTATCCTTTCAGTGAATTCCCATTAATCAACCCCGAAAACATGATTTATAAATATCTTATTATATTATGAAACTTGCAGATAGTAAATATATTCCCCTTAAAATTACATTCCCTGTGCTTCATGCTCTTCAGAGAGGATATCTTTACCCATGCTAAAAAAAGAGTACCAAAAGGCCTGTATAAGGAGACCAAGGAGCTCCTGACAAAACCCAAATATAAAAAGAAAGCTCACATGAGGTGGAATCGGGGTCAGAAGACCCAGGAAGAATATAGAGACATTGTATGGGTGTGTTCAAACAGGGTTAGGCAAGCTAAAGCCCACATGGAATTGAATCTGGCAAAGAGCTGTAAGGGCTTCTACAGGTACAAGGACTTGCATTCCACAGCAGCATGGACCCACCTCTGAAAGAGGAGGGGAAGTGGTGACAAGAGACAGAAAAGGTACTTACTGCCTTTTTCACCTCCCATCTTTACTGATAAGATCAGCCTCCAGAAATCCCAGGCTCCAGAGACCAGAAGGAAATTCTGGAGCAAAGAAATCTTGCTCTGATTGGGCAAGGAACATGTAAGGAACATTTCAACAATCTGAACATACACAACAAGTCCATAGGGCCTGACAGGTTTCAGTCATGAGCGCTGAGAGTTGATGTCATTGTGAGGCCACTCTCAATTACCTTTGAAAGGTCATGAAGATTGTGGGAGGTTCCTAAGGACTGGAAGAAAGTAAAGGTCACTCCTATTTTCAAGTAGAATAAGAAGGATTTGGGGAATTGCAAGCTGGTCAATCTCATCTGCATCCCAGAGCATGAAAAACATTTCCAAACATATGAAGGACAAGAAAGTGATTGGGTGTGGTTGGTATGGACTTATGAAGAGGAAAGTCATGCTTAACTGACCTGATAGACTTCTACAACCAGATGATGAGAATGGTGGATGAGGGGAAAGCAGTGGATAATGCTTATCTCAGCACCAGAAAGGCTTTTGTCACAGTTTCCAATAACATCATCAAAGACAAACTGAAGTACAAACTAGAGAAGTGAACAGTGAGGTGGATCAGAAATTGGATGAAAAGACAGGCTCAAAAGATTCTGATCAGCAGCAAGCAAGAAGTTCAGTCGGAAGCCAGTCATTAGTTAGATACCTCAAGGGTTGATCCTGGGGCAAACAGTTCTGGCCTGTTGTACGAGTCCTGCACCCCCAGGCAAAAGTACACGCTGGGGGCCAAGAGGCTGGAAGGCAGCTTTGTAGAAAAGGACCTGGAGATCCTGATGGGGACCAAATTAAACATGAACCAAGAATGTGCCCTTGTGACAAAATGGTAATCATGGGCTATGTTAGCAAGAGTGCTGCCAGCAGGTCAAGGGAAGTGATCCTTCCTCTCTGATTCCATCACTCACTCTTACTGTGAGGGTGGTCAGACACCAGAACAGGTAGCCCAGAGAGGTTGAAGTGCCTCCGTCTTTGTAGATATTTGAAATGCAACTGGACAAGGCACTGAGCAACCTGCTGTAGCTGATTCTGCTTAAAGCACATCAGGTGAACTACTTTCTCCAAATCTGAACCCTCTGTGATTCTGCAATAACATCCATGTGTTTTTGCAGGCACATGTTCCTGTTGAGCAACACTGAGGAATGTATGTTAGTGCAGCTCTACCAAAGGTATCTGAAAGGATTATTTGGTTCTCATCAGGGAGCAAGCTAGTCTATATATAAACAGACTCCACTAGTGCAGTTTTTCTTCTTGCAGCTTTTTTCCCAAAATTATTAGTTTCTCTTACAGAAGGATTAAATATAGACTTGGTGAGAAGAATGGTTTCAGTATTAAGGAGGGACAATCTTTTTAAACAGCTCATTTGGGAATTTCCATTTACAAGAGCTCTTTGTTAAATCTTATACATGCAAATAATTTTCTATTAAGTCTGACTTCCAACAGCAGAAACATTTGCTTCTGTCATAGAGGGGAAAGGAAGGAAAATCTGAATAATATCTTTATTTGAAGGAAAGTCATCTTCCTTGAGGAAGGAAAAACAGGCAAGAAAACACAAAGTATTGTATAAGGGCACAGAGCTGAGTAGCACTTGACAGTATGGAACGGTCTGTACTCTGGCAGTTGTTCCAGGAGTTGCTACCTTTCCATGCTCAATAGCATCTTTTTGCCTTCTGTTCTATGGCTGCACACTCAGTGTTAGGAATATTCCTCTAGGGAGGACATGTTATTTCCTTTTGTCTCCTTTTTAAATTAAATTCCTAATTGATTCTCTACAAAGAAGAGATTTGAGATATCAGAAATAGAACCATCACCACCTCTTGACAGTGTGGGATGATGTGAGGAGATGTGAAAAGCCTCCTGATGCTCCTAAAGCCCATGTTGTAGCTTTCCCTCACTAGGAGGAACAGTTTGTTGATAAGTAAGTATTCCCTGGCTCCATAGGGACTACAAGGGCTTGATGGTCCACCAAACAAAGTGTTGTCACCTGTTACCATCTTGTTTAATGACTGTGGGTTCAATTCAACAAATCAAATAGATAGGCATTCATTCAACCTATATTTAAATGTTATGCTGAGTAGGAATGAATTTAAACACACAGCACAGAATGAGTCTCTAACTGGATCTTCCAGAACAGTTTTGTAAGGAAATGTGTTCCCAAGTAATGTAGCCAAAGTGTGCCCATTTTACTTAATCCCCTTATTAAAACCAAAGCTTCATGCTGTTCCAGTAAGAGAATAACAACAGCAGGCTTACATAAGGTGTTCTCCTGAAGGATGTGAATGTCTTTATATCTAGGGAAATCAAAGCCTTGTTTCTCCGAATGCATAAATGCTAACTGAAATCATACAGGAACATATTAAAAAATTAATCTTTATGAGTACTAGCAGTGTCTTGTAGACCAATACATTAGAAAAAGCATGCAATTGAACCATACCTTTCAGATATGTAGGCAGGTCATTTGATTAGTCCCTTTGAATTCAAGAGATTATTCTGAAGAGAAAAGTTATGTCTAAGTATGTCTAAGCACGGAACTCTCCAAAGGTTAAACATTCAAATACCTTGAAGAAGATTGGGCACGAGCATCTCAAAAATTAGAGCAAAGTAATAGAAACTGTCAAGAAAACCTGAATAAAATTAATACCCACTGTAATAGAATGGAAACAGCTTCAAAAGATTTACAGAATATTTTGTGTCCTAGCATTAAAAAAAAAGTAAGTGAGGCAAGAAATAGGGCATTTGCACAACTGTTACTTTTGTCAAATAGTTCTTACAACCACCAACAGACATGAGTGTCCCACTGTGCCTATCAAATTAACTTGTGTTCTAAACATCATGTCTAACAAAACACTAATGGATGGATTGGCTTTCACTTTAGAGCTTTCTGAGTCACATTTGATTTCTGAAAATGACAAATTCTAGCTCTGAATGGTCACATCCAGAACAGCAGGAAAGTACAATGGTTTTACAACACAAGTGCAACAGCTTTATCCCTTCTTTTCTTCTCTCCCCCACCCTACACAATCATGTCAGTCTACTGGTGCTGATAAATGCCCAATTTCTGTACAACAAGGAACATATGTACTTACATACATATATATATGTAATTTTAATTTTTTTTTCTTGTGAACTTACAGTCTGTTACTGCAACCATAAACATGGCAGCCAGTCACCTCAATGAGCCAGGCACGCCACAGGTAGAGGCCACAGAGAAAAATAAAGCCATATCACAGCAGAGAAAACAAAAAACAAATATGCTTTATTCATCACAGGAGGTAAAAGCAGCCCAGGCCAAACTATGAAAAGTTATAGCCAGGAGGCTGCCCCATTTTCTTCTTGATTTAGTTCTTTTCAGAGCTGCCATTTTGTGGACATCATGCCTATTCCCACAACGCCTAGAATGCTACTGTTTCCTTCAAGTCTGGCCAATGTTCTAAGCTCCAAAGTAAGACCAGGTCAAAGTCTGAATGAGCCTGTCAATAGCATGATGTGGACGGACAGATTGAAAAGCTACATTAAAAAAAAAAACAAACCAAACTTTGACCTGTAATCCAGTAAACTGATCCTCTTAAAACTCAGTAACTTGAAGTTCCTTCAAATCTAATTATTTAAGATAAACTTTGCAAAGTTTATGTTGCAAAACTGGAGTGAGAACAGTTCACAGGTTCTTGGGCACCACAGCAGTCTTCTGTTAAACCATTACTCTTGTCTCCACTAATTGGTTTTGGCTTGTGATAAGGATTTTGCACAGAGATTAATTCTGGTATGGAGACAGCACACTAATGGCAAGATGGAGAATCTTATTCTAGGAAAGAGGATGGTCATTGAATGACTGTAGCTCTGCTACTTAAAGCTTCCTTTTTTTCTTTTTTGCTATCCAAAAGTATGATTTGAAACTGTCCTGTTCTGATTACTGAATTCATGAAATCATACACATCATTAAGGACTTCATTTACTGCATATCATAGAATCATAGAATGTTTTAGGCTGGAAGGGACCTCTAGAGGTCATCTGGTCCAACCTCCCTACACAAGTAGGGACATCTCTACCTCGGTCAGGCTGCTCANTGATAGTGCTGGTTACCCCGGCCCAGGTGCAGGATCCTGCACTTGGCCTTGTTGAACCTCATAAGGTTCACCTGAGCCCACCTCTCCAGACTATCCAGGTCCCTCTGGATGGCATCCCGGCCCTCTGGCATATCAGCTGCACCCCCCAGCTTGGTATCATCTGCAAACTTGCTGAGGGTGCACTCAATGCCACTGTCAATGTCATTAATGAAGATATTAAACAACACCAGTCCCAGCACAGACCCCTGAGGGACACCACTCGTCACCTTCCCCCATCTGGACATTGAGCTGTTGACCATCACTCTCTAGATGTGACCATCCAGCCAGTTCTTTATCCACTGAACAGTCCACCCATCAAACCCATAATTCTCCAACTTAGAGATAAGGATGTTGTGGGGGATGGTGTCAAAGGCCTTGCAGAAGTCCAGATAGATGACATCCATAGATCTACCCTTGTCAACTGATTTATGTCGTCTTGATTCATGAAATGGTTGCTTTAGCAATTCAGAGGAAATTTCGCAGGACTTGTAGGCCCAAGCAGTGATCTGACAGGAAAAGCAAAATGTGGATAATTTATGGCTAGCTCAGAATGCCAAATGCTGGGCAAAGGAAGGAAAAGCGGGTTATGTTAACAGTATCCTTCTACTAAGCAATGGATGATAGGAATAAAACTTGAGATTGGGAAGGGGGAAGGCTTATGTAAAAGTAAAGTTTAGAAGAGAAGGAAACCAGTTCTGTCAGTCATCTGTCCAACAACACAGGCTTAATCCCAGAAAACTGCTAGGCTCTGGTGGAAGCAGTTCTACAACCCTTCTCTGTCTGATTTGGGGAGAGAGGAGAAGATGCTGTTACTGGCACTTTCATGTATGGGACCAGCGCCGGCCTCCTCATATGCCTGACAGTGACCCAGGCCAGCAAGATCTGTGGAGAAACTTCCTTGTGGACATCAGCTAGATCCTAGACAGCCTTTGAGGATTCACTCCTGACTGGACCAGGCATCCTCCTCACATATCTCTTCCCTCCCTCACACGCACAATATATCAGCTGTGTTCCCTGTTGCTGTGAAGACCCATATGGTATTTCTTCCTTATCTCAAGCATCTGGCATTGATGTAGGAAAAAACAAATGCTTCACAGGAACAGATGCAAAAATTTCTATTCTTTAGTCACTTAGAATGTGGTGACTCCATTTCCATGGTCTCATAAAGCATTGTCTTTTCCCTTAATGTTTTATATTGAAATCTAAAGAATCACACACAAAACAACAGTATTTCCCTTCCAGGCTTCCTTGGAACTAATTTTAGATCTATCTAGTTACAATTTTTTTCTGTCTCAGAACCATCGGGGGGAAAAAAGCCTCCTTCTCCTCCCTGACTTTCTAGTCATCCCTTTTCTGCCAAGAGAACAAAGTGTTATTGATAGAGAAAACCAAAATCCCCCAGTGTCCCTCCAGAGAGAAGAGGCAGGACATGCATGTTTATTAATGTTCGGTATGTTCAGCTGTCAGCCAGCTCTTGTATGGCCTCAAGCAAGTTATTTTGCTCTGCTGTCCCACTCATCTCTCTGTGACTTGTCCCTCAAGTCAAAGGTCTGCTCTCTTCTTCTGCACCAAAGAGCACAGTGTCAAACTGAAGTCCTCTTCAAAAGTCTTACACAGACCCACTTCATTTCTGTCTCATCCTCCATTCAGTCTCATTTCTGTCATGGTCTCTCTTGCTAGATCATCTTTCACCCACATCAGTGGTCCTTTCCTCCACCTTTTTGTCTCCACTTTCTTTAGCTCTCTTTTCCTTATTTTTTCTCCCACTACCCCATCTTTCCTTTCCCAAAGCTAGGTTTCTTTCCTTGTTGTTTATTTCAGGCTCCAGCTCTTCCTTTGCCAGGCCCCTTTTTCTACCTCCTTCCAAGGATGGTAGGAAGAGTGCTCTGCAGTGTGACGAGCCACCAACAAGCTCACCCACAGCCCCCATGCCACTCCCCATGTTTCTCCTTTTTGTACCATCACCCTGAGCAGCACAAGCGAGGCCAGACTGCTGCAGGAGAAACTGCATTTAAGAGACAATGACAATGTCATACAGAGAAGTTATCCAGTTCTCTATGAATGGCAAAAGGAGAAATTCCATATGCTGCTATAGAGCAGGAAAGGGATTAATGTATTTGATTTATCAACAGGCATCTGTCCCAAGGAAGAGCATTTGTGTGTGTGTGTGATGGAATTTAAGTACACACATCCAATTTGACTTTGGTGGGATTTCCCACCAGTTGTACTTCAGCATATGTCCAAATGCCCACTGGATCCAGAGCAAACACAGACACAACCCTGATGCAGCTGAACTTCTATTTCCACCTGAAGACAGACAAGGAGCGGCTGTGATTGCATGTTGATAGAGTTTGAGGGTGGGGAGAACAAAACCACATAGAGGCTTTGTTCTGTTGTGGCAACATCAGGAATGAAAGCAGTGAGTAGGCAGGAAGGATGTTAAACAATTCTCCCTACACACACCCCATTCAACATATTATGTCCATACATGTACATTTTTGAAAAGAGTATTCCCCACAGAAACATCCTCACTGTGCAGATACATATGCTTTCAAGATGCAAGAAGGATAATTCATAAAAAAACAATGTTAATAAATCAGGCCTGGGCACAGTCACTCTTGGCAACGGCCACACCCCTTTCTGGTTAACACAGTTTTAGGATTGTAGGGATTCTAGCCTGAGAGACATTGTCAACACTCCTAGCACACCAAATTACCTAACACCATGGGTGGCTTTCACAGTGATTTTTATTTGGTGTATTTATCAATTATAATAATATTAGTAGATCTCTAAATGAGCTATGTCTTTAATACTGTTCAAACAGGCGTCTGTGGAAACTGGAATTTCTTAGTATTCCCCTCAGATTTTAGAATCTGAGAGACATGTAATTATTTACTATACAGCCATGTTGTGTTCAGATATTACTTCTTACTTGTATGTAAAGCCATAATAAACCTTTTTCTCTTGTCAGTGTAACATTCTTCCTCCAATCTCTGATAAGACATCACAGCACCTGCTCCACAATATCCTAGATTTGTCATCCAGAAATCTGGTCAGCTTATTTTCAGTGCAAGAGCATAGTTTATTGTCTTGCTCTAGGGTACTGTGATTCTATTCTTAATTAAAATAGATTTATATCCTCCTGTTATCACCAGGTTCTCAGACTGCATTTTCTCAAAATGGATTCAGGTCAGAAAGAAATGTGGAAACAAGCAATAAATCCTATTAAGCCTGAAACAGGGTGGTTTAGTTGTATTCACAAGTCAGCCTGGTTAAGGTTTAATCCAACTCTTGCAAAGAAAAACCAGTCCTTTCTGTATCTGCATAATCAAATTCATAAGATGTCTTTGGATTATAAAAAGAAAAAAAAAGGCAAATTCTATTTCATTCTCAGTTATAAGACCATTTACTTTTGATGAATGCATCCTGTAGAATTGATCTTTGAAGATGCTCAGAATTCTCTGTTCTCATTACTCCTCCCTCCCCTCTTAAAGCTTAGCTTTTAAATTGATAAAGAAAATTCTTTGAAATTTGAATGATTTAAGCTTTCCCTCAAATTCTTTGTTTGGAAAAGGATTCAAGGGAGATCAGAGCTATAAAGACCTTCAGCATCAAGGAAAACCCCACAGCTGCTCTAGTTGGAATGTTTCAAAAGAGGGCAGTGTCTTCACAATAAAATAACTCTCCAGTTTTCTTGCATGTTGGGGTGACACCTAAACCTCAGGGAATTAAAATATGTCACTTTTTCCTGCTCCCTTGGAATAAGGATTTCAGCCCTTCACATTATCCATTAGCCCAGACCATTGAAAACTAGATATTTTTAAATAAAACTATGACCCTTTCATTTTCCTTTAAACCAAATGATTCATTCCATTTTGTTGCAGCACAGGCAGATAGGCACAAGCGAAACAGGTATTATTTTGATTTCCACTATCTGCTTTCCCCTCCTCAAGGATCTTTGCTGAGTTTTGCCCCAGCAAACAAATTATGGTCTGCAATGGGAGATGCTTGTGCATTGACCCTGGAATCTTCCTCTTTTCTCACTAGACCTGCTTGTTAAAGCTTTAGCAACTGAAAATTTCTTTAGTCCTCCTCTTGTGGGGGACAAAGGGAGATTCAATACTGTCAGAAAGGACGGATACATCATTTCAGGCAGAAGATTCTCATCATCTCAGCAGCATTTAATCTCTCTTTGATGCTCACACGGGCAGTTGGCTTTTTGGTTTTGCAAAGCTCAGGTATCTGTTCTGTTTCATAAGCAACTCAGGAATGAGGATTTCCTCGGTGGGATGGAGGGAGGCAATGCTTCAAGTTCATACTGCCCCACTTTTTGAAGAATGGCAAATTGCTCTTCTTAAAATATCAGTGCAGATGCAAACATCAGCTGCTGATGATTTACCAGAAGAAAGTACAGACTAAGTCTGATCTACAGCTTTACAGCTAAGTAAAGCTTTCCAGAAACATTTATGGAGTATGTTCCCCGCAGGAATGCAAGTCCACCTTGATACCTTAAAGCAAGAATGCTGTATTAACTTCAGACATGATGCCTTGCCTCGTTTTACAATGTGAAGTAATTTAACTCCTTGATGGGCTATGGGGAATAAGGTGACAGTACAGATGATGGGAAATTAAAATGGAAGTGTATATGAGGTGAATATGACTAGTGGCTGGTTACTTGCTGGTACCACGTGGAGCACACTGTTTCACTTGTGGTTCAGTGGCAGCAGCAATGTAGGTAAAACGCTGCCACAGCCAAGATTTAATACACCACCTCTGATGTTTCCCATCAGTTCAGGAGCTGAGCACCACAGGACTTGTAAATTCCCCCCTCTCACAAACAAATATTCCCATGTGCAGTGATTGTACTGTGGGAAGGGTTTTGTAGGATAGCACTTAGAACCATCTGGTCAGTGATTAACAATAGGTTGAAGCTAAAATGTAAGCATATTTTACTCATTCAAGGGCTCTCCTCCTAGCTAGCAGCCAGCTCCCAGGCTTCCTAAGCCATTTTCTCCACCCCATCATATGCATTAGAGACTGATAAAGTTAAGCATTGAAAGAGCAAACTCTCAGGTAAATCCTCTGTCTCATTTTATATATCTGTCCTGCAGACACAATCCTTGCCTTCCTTACTCCAAGGTTAGGTACCAGGGTGACAGACATGTTGATGTGCACAACTCCTCTATCCATGCCAGAGCAGGCAGCAATGTCCCACAGCCACCTCCTTCATCTATTTCAGGCGAGAGGTTTCAAAGCATTCCCACCTGATCTAGTGGGGCTGCTGGACTCCTGTTTTCCACCTGGGCAGACATACCCACCCCTTCCTTTGCAAAGGTTGTTCATTTTCAGTCAACTTTCCTGCACTACCTTACCCCACAGTTGCCTGTGTGCTAGTGGCAGGGCAGGAGGCAAAATCCCACAGCTGGTTGGGAGAGGAGAGTCTATCTTAGATTGGGATGAGCTGCAGAATCGTGCTCTTACCTACAGGCTGTCTGTTTATGGGAGATGTGGAACTGCAGTTAAGAGGGAGCAGCAAGTCTTGATGAAAGGTAGAACAGATTGGGGTTTGACTGAGGCTGAGTTAATGGGGATGCATGACTTACATGCCGTCGGAGCAAATGTGTCTGCTCTCACAGACCACTTTCGGCCTGTTTGCCAAAGCTGGTGCAGACATACCCCCTTAAGAAACAAACTAACCAATCTTTTTGTGATTTTAATTTTGAAATGTCCTTCCCCATGGGGATTTCTGGCAATTTTGCATTTGGAACCTCATTTTTCCTTCTTTGAAACAGGCCCAATGGCTGGAAATGAGTGTTTGTAATTTAAGTAGCTGAGACAATGCCTCCTCAACATTGTTGGTGTCTGATCCCTCTTGTTTAGGAGAAATTCTCAGTCTTCCATTAGTGTAATGTTGATTTATTTTTGTTTTGAGGGTATTTTTCTCCATGAAAGAGGCTTTCCAGAGAGTGGGTAAAGTAACCAGGCCAGGATAGGTGTGAATTTAAATACCTTTGTGGATACACATTCCCTGAAAGTACACAGAAGATGTGGATGGGATCATATCTGAAAAAAACACACCTATATCTTCAATAGCAATCTCCAATGTCTATATTTTTCCCCAAGGATTTCATCCCTTCCATGTCAGTTGAACTGTAATGAACTCACATTAATATTCTAGCTGAAAGCTAGTAAACAGGCAAATTACTGGGTTTTGTGCCCAAGTTTTTCACTTCCCTTCTCCTCAATAGCTTCATTCATCAAACCAAGCAAGAGAAAACCCCCACAGAACTACTTAAAATAGTATTCCAGCCAACATATTGGCTTTGCTATGATGCCTACTACATGCAAACTGTCAGTAATGAAAAGTGGAATTCACCTCATCAAACAAAGTGTGCAAATTTGCTTAAAGATAATGTGTTATTAGAAAAACAGATACTTATTTGAGGCCCAAATTAAACATCAATGTCCAGTTCTTAAGAACCACAGTCACTATTACAGCTACTGTTCATTAGCAATCCTAGCAAACCTCAACCAAAATGTTTAAAATAATTGATTTAACTTTTAGACCTAGCCTCTCATGTTTGGCAATAATTCTTACCCTGTGCTTCAGAGGAATTGACATCCAGTGTTGTACATAGAAGGGACCTCCAGAGATTTAAGACCTAGAAGCAATCAATTTATGCTTAAACACTCCGTGTTGCTCCCATTGAAGCTTAAATGCCTGTTGATTTCAGAGTGGTGGATGCTTAGACATAAATTGTGTTTTGTTGCTTTAGAACCAGTGCCCATAAGCCGTTATTTCCTTTGGCATTGATGGAACTGCATTTGATAATAAAAACTGCTCCCATCTTGGGAGTATGTAGAGTCAGGCCTTATCTTATGTATCAGACTATCAGGGCTCATGAAGGCAGCTAGAGACAAAGTCCATTCCTTTGCCTATAGAAAAAAAATTCATGGGGGCTTTTCCCTCTATAAAGCTGCCCAAACATTCAAAATTCAGTTTGAACATCACAGCTGTCTACAGAAGCACAAGAGAAGTGAGCTCCATAGCTGTTAAGTTATTCCCTCTTCTTACCATGCCCAGCAACATTTATAACCCTGTTGGCACCTCAAAACATGGCCAGGGGAGGTGGATAACCTGACCCTGTCCAGAGAAGTAGCAGGGGTCACCAAGCCCTAGAAGCAGAGCTACAGAAAATCCCTTATAATCCATAGGGATGATTCAGAAAAGAGGAGAAAGAAGCATGAAACAAGACATAAATTAAAAACTGCAGAATTTTGCTGATGCTTTCAAGCACAAGAGTTTAGAGGAATGTCCAACTACTGACTTCTTTGCCCCTTGAGCTAGCAGGACCCCATAGGAGAGCTGAGAGCAGTGAGTGTTCTCTATAAAGCGGTGAAACAGTTTTGCTTCAGTTAAGGAAATTCCTTTTTCTTGATGCATTGGGCAGCTGTAGTCGAAGAAGACAGATACTCCTGAGAAGAGGCAACCTAAGTTCACAAAGTTGTCTTCATCTCTTCAAATGCAAGTATATTTTATATCTTTGCTATTAAATGACCTTTGGAACAGCACTTCACAGTTATTCCAAATTGACAACTGGCGTAAATGACAAAAGGCTAACAGGTACCTCCTGCAGGGACGTAAAGTGAAATACATAAGTTCTTGTTACCAAGAACTTGGCCATGCTAATCAGAAGGTTTTGTCGTTAGTCCCTTCCCCAGGCAAGAAAGTGACCACTGGTAGTGACTGAGTGAGTCTTTCCCCGCACTTCATCCCGAATTTACAACATAGCTGAGTCAATGCAGTTAGTGCAGACTGCAGCAAACAGGTGTCCTTTCCCTGTGGTGTAGGAGAACAATCTATCTCACAGAAATATCTGTGAGTAATATTTCCTCTTAAATCCTCTTTGTCAGACCTGCAAAACTGACAGAGGAGAGTTTGCAACTGCTCTGATTCATACCAGTCCCACAGGTGAGATGTGCCTCTGTTTTACAAGTCATACTTTACTGCAGAAAACAGGAAGGCATTCTTGCAGTTTTCTCTCTGAGGATTTTTTTTTTTTTAATAAGAATTCAAATTTCCTGTACACACAGATGAAATCTCTGGTTTTTAAAAATACACCAGTGTCACAATATCAGCCCTCATCCGACTTCTGCTTTTCCTGTCATCACCTGCTATCCTTTCCTTGTGCTAACCAAGACCTCCAATAAGCCACGGCAAGACCAGGATGTCAAAGGGCCACTGATCTGAGGGCACTGCAGGATTTTAAACTGTTCCTATCTATTTTTCTCCTGAGTCAAATTTCAGTCATTAGAAGATGACCCACCTTCATTCTTGCTTAGCTAGAAATAGATCAAATGACTATGACCAGGCTTAAAACACAGTAATAGAACTCACAAAGAGGTTAAAGCATAAGCAATAGAGATATGGGCACAAAGTCCCAGGTCTCAGTATCGAGTAAAAATGTAGAAGTCTAAGGAGTACCAAGATGTCTCCTTGAGCTTGCAGATAACATGGGATGACATCTTTAAGAACTGTGAACTGTTCCTGTCTCCTTATGGCAGTAAGCTCAGAGCTATGCAAGAAAAGAAAGGTTAATCCAGTCTTTCCCCCCATGGGGGATCCTATCTGTTGCACAACGAGAGCAAATCTGGCCTATGTATGGAGGCTTACAACCTCTCCTTCCAACTCCTACCACCTTCCTCCTTTGAACAGAAGATGTCTTTTGCAGTGCATATGCATTGCTGGTCCTCAAGCAAGGAGGATCTATGCTGTCCGCTGCTGAGCAATACGTGCAATCTGGAGTCCTCACCAGTCACCCTTACTGTGCTTTTTGGGAAGCAACATATTTGTCCTTCCTCACGCTGCAAACAGCAAGCAGTAATAAAGAAAATTTTACATGATCAATTGGCACAATCTTGCCAGGGCACTGAGTGCCATCTTTTAAGACAACATCTAGCAACAGCTTTGACATATACATGCAGAGCATAAACTGTGACATTCTAAGTCCAGCTCAGAGGAGCCCAATGGTCCCCTCCTTCAAAAAGCCTGCAAAATCTCCGTTCAGAAAAATATTAAATTCACTGCCAAGTTTTCAGATAGAGAAATTAACAATATAATCTACCTTGCATCCATGTATCTTGCAGTACCTGCTAGAAGCGCCAAAATGCGTCTTTTCCACCAAAGTTTTTTCACTTGAAGTGAAGAGAGGTAGAAGAAGAAATTGTTTCCTATAGCCATAATTTAAAATCTTATTAAAAAGAAAGGAGTAATGTATTTGTTTGTAAAGGACTATAATATCCACACAGTCTCAGTATGATAGACATAATGATCTCATTGTGGCAAGGGAAAAAATATCACCAGTACGCTCTGGTGTGCTGTAAGCAAGCAGGGTTATTTGTTCTGGCAGTTGTAAGTATCTCAAGACACACTGACAGACAAGCAGGAGATGCAAAACTGTAACAGAAGATCTCTGCCACATCCTGCCCTGACAGTTCATGGGCCGACAGAGATAGCTGCAATGACAGGGAGGAATAGGAGCAGAACATGCTGCAGTCACTGGGGTGTCTGGAAAGACATGGGAACAGCACAGGGAGTTCTGCAGGGGAGGGAGTGGGGTGAAAAGGCCCCCTCCCAGGAAATCTGGATATGTTCATTGAAGTATGTCTACACCTCCAAAGCAGTGCTGTAACTCAACTTTTTCCCACTTCTTATATGTTTTTTGCTCCTTCCTAATTTCAACACCTCTCTAAACACATGACCTAAAAGGTGGAGAGCTCTATAGAAACATAAAATTTCTGAAGAGAAAGAAAGCATTTACAAAAAAATGTTAACTTTTTTTTTTTTTAAGTTGGCATCAAGGCACAAAATACTAGATATTGTATGTGGTTATCCTCAGGAGGAGGACTTAAAGAACATGCGTGATTCATTTTTTCCTGTGAGCATTACTTAGAATAAAACATAGAACTTTTTTCCTCTGTAAAGAAAGGCATATAATGAGCTTACAGGCCCCACAACTTCTTTCCCTCTCCTTAGATTTAAGACCTGCTTTTCAACTCACCAGTCTTGGTGTTTACTGGTTGTTACCCTGTCTGGCAACACTTGCTGGACTGGCTTAGTTTTGAATTCAAATCCCTGCTCAATTTTCACTACACAAATGAATTCCACCAATTAATCTAACCTGGTTCCCAGCCAAGACGAGATGAATTAATCACCTGTAAATTAAGATAGATGCACATCTGTTGCAAATCACTGTATTTATCTAAAAAACAACTCCATTATCTCCACTAAAGACTAGGTTTTAATGGATTAGCATAGAGGAAACAGCACAGCAGAGACAAAGCAGATGCAAGGATGTGCTGGTGTAAGACAGTGGCAATCTTGGCAATGGCCACAGCCTGGAGGCCAACACCACCAGCAGCCTTTGCAGTTTCTCCCACCTCCTGCATCGACTCTTTCGTTCACTAAGCTGTTGTAGGAAACAGTATCTAGTGTTAGGTCTCCTGTGTCCTTTGGGGCAAGCACTGAGGTACCCTAAAAAGTCTTTCTACACCTCTGCGCACTCTCGTGTAGCAGAGAACAAAGGATTCTTTGTTTTGCCTTCATCTTGTGGTTTGATTTTGAGAGTACTTGGTTTTTCAGCAAATGCAGGTAATTCAACATTTATGAATAAAAAATTGTGACAGGAGAAAGGCAACTTAGATTTATAGAGACTTAGATTTATAAAGAATAAGGAAGTGTTTTCTCTGCTTTCTCATTCTGCCACTTCTCCCTGTCTGCTCCCTGAGTCTGGGTGAATGTGAAGTGTTCAGTTACCCAGCTATTTAAGCCATCTTTGGAAACAGCATTCATTGCTACATACTGCTATCTAGTGGTAACGCTGCAGATTTTTGGTGATGGTAACAAAGGGTTACCAAATATCCTCCCAGATTCAATTGGTTTTATATACTAAACATCTCTGCCGTGGCAACAGATTCTGTGAACCTGTAAGTATTCACTCCCTTTAAACAATCAGCACAAGTAAGAAGAATGTATTTAGTAAAACAGACCCATTTTAAAGTGTGCTTCATATACTGTACATTTTATTATTCATGAAGAAAGCCTTTTTCTTTGGACCAATGTGTGAGTCTAGCCCCATATGATTAAGGAAGATGAAAAAAGAGGCTGATTTGCAGAGATAAATGAACTTCCTTAGGAAGAATGGAGAAGGTAATATGGTAGAAGAGAGGTTACAGACCTCTCTTCCTTTGGGTATTGTTGCTTGAAGGACCAATGGCCTCCTATTAAATTGTAGATACTGTGAGTCAACTGTGTCACAGGATAAGAATCAAAGAGTGGTTGAAGTTGGAAGGAACCTCTGGAGATCATTGTGTTCAATCCATTTGCTCAAACAGGGCCTCCTAGAGACGGTTGCCTAGGTCCATGTCTTGGCTTTTGAATACCTCCAAGGATGGGGACACCACAACCTCTCTGAGCAACCTGTGCTAGTTCTCAGTTAATGTCAGATTAGATGGTTTCTGCTCAATGACCACATGGCCTAACCATTACCCATAGCAAGAGTGTCTAAGAGAAAAAAAAGACTTTTAGTCAGAAGTTGTGCAGTTTGAGGCTCTCATCTTTATTCCATTGAAAAGAATAATAAAGTTGCCTGTAGAGATCTCATCTCACATACATAATCTAAAAAGCACCAGATGTTAATTGAACTAAGTTAGTAGTCAGGTCTTAAAAATGAGGACATCTTAAATTGAATTATCTGTCAGAAAATTGGATCACTGTCGTTTCTCAAACATGATTTCAGAATCTTGATCTCTATTACTGTAAGAGCCACTTATCATCAGTCAGACATTATCCTGCAACCTCTCTTAATACAGACTTCTGCTTTTTATTTCTTTCTGCTCTGGGTATTAAATATACTGCATGAGCAGTTCTGTGAAAGCTCTTCTTTCTCCTACTCTATAGCAGTAAGTGATGAAGATATCATTTTTTATAGGAAACAGTTTCATGAAACCATTGCATCTGTGGACCTAATCCTATTTTATTAACTGTTGCTCTCTCAATGTCCTCGACTTCTCTGAACTTCTTCACAAAATGCACTCCGCTCTCTGTGTGCCAGATATTTGAAATGCTCCCATTATCATCTCTTCAAAACAAAATTAAATGCAAAAATGAATGAATGAATGAAGAAAAAAAGAGCTGCAAACTGGGAGAAATCCAAGCTGCTCTTGGTAGGTTCACTAGGAAATTAAACAAGCTACTTTTCTTTGCATTGCTTCAGCAGTTGGGTAGGAAAATAGTTTGGAGATGCTGTGTGTCTTAAGCAGTCTGCTGAAAATGTGCATCTGAAGAAGACCTAATGGCTCTGCCGTGAGATAAAATTAAGCAGAAGAAAGATATTTCAGGTCTAGGATGAACATCTGGTTTGATAATGAGCATTAAAGTGATTGTTGTGGAGGCAAAATAAATCAACATATCCTTCCCTTTGCATCACAGCCATGTCAAATGGAAAAGCAAAGCAGGTCAAAGCAAAGCAGAGATTGGAGGAGACAGCATGAGGGGAAAGCAGCTCTGGCATGGGAAAGCTTGGCTCCTTGAAGCTTGAAAAAAACTGGCAGAAAAGGTCAGACAGAGGTTGATAAAAAAGGCATTTGCTACAATAGATTATGCGGTAGGTCTTACTAAATTTAACAGGTAAAAGACCATCCATATCCTACTTTTTCCTCCAATTTACATTTTTCAACCCTTGCTGCAGTGGTACTGGCGTGGTTGTGCCAGGAACCCTTTGATCAGACGTTCTTTAACCAAGGCTAGATTGTCTAATCTAGCCCATGAGCTTTTATCAGGTGAAGCTGCTGCTGACCATATAACAATAACACACTACTTATCATACGATTTTACCATACTGCTTACTATATGTTTAGAGTGAACAGAGTCCCATTTTTTCTTAAGACTCAGTAGAAATCCCAGTGATGTGGCTGAAAAGCATGTTACATGTGTACTTGAAGCACCACCACAGTCGCAGGCCTGAATTTTTGTCACAAAAATAATACCATAAAAGAGTTAAAGGATCTTGGATCTAGCCTAGTGTCTTGTCTTTGGATGCAGCACTGTACACAAGAGCACAGAGAAGGTAGGAAATCAAATAATTTTCTTTCTCCTGCTTTCCCAGGACTTTTCTCATTGTTTTGCCTTCATAATTTTAAGGCATAAAATTAATTGTGCTGTTAATTGCACTTGCTAGATTGAACATTTTGCTCAGAACACTGGTGCAGGGTTGTTCCTACTGATGAACTTTTCATTTCATCATAATTATTGTTACATTGGCATTTCTCCTTTTACAGTCACTGAGACAGCATCTGAGGCTTCATAAAGTAGTTTCAATTAGGGTAAAAAACAAGGGACTATAAATCGAGTTATTGGAGTAGTTTAATGTAAGAGAATATACAAAGAGTCCTCCTTCACTGAACAAGGGCAGATGAGGGCTTGCTTTGCTCCAAAATTTCAGATCAGGAGCTCTGTCCCCACTTCTTCTGGGGAGCTGACTCAGGCTCCTCGGCTGGCCAGCCCTAACATCATACACTGCTGGTGGGAGCTGAACAGAAGCCCTTTCCTCCTCATTCCCAGCTCAGGAAAGCCCTCTTCAGGTGGGCTCCTTTGAAGGCAGACACAAGTTTTGCCTGTGCTCAGAGCTAGCGCTGCGCAAATGCATGGTGTGTGCACCTGGGCTTCCAGCCCAGCCAAGGGATGGAACTGAAAGTAGAAAAGATGGTAAAACGTTAGAGAGGTTGATGCAAAGTTGCAAACACTGCTGGACTACAGGCACAGCAGAAGGGATTAAAAATCTACATTGGTTAAATACTGAGTAGTACAAGCTGAGAGGACAAAACCCTTATTCATAGCACTCCACAATTGAATCACTCAAAATGGAAAGTTCATATGGTGCCATTGTTTCATTTGTCCCTTACCTCTCTGAGCCATTAAATTAAGTGGATACCTCATAAAACATGGATCTGTTGTCCAGAGTAGGAAAGCAGAGGATGAAGGCAGCAATCACAGGTAATTCTCTAGCTGGAGCAGGCCGGAAAGCATGTGTTTCTCAGTACCTTAATAACTGCCATGCCCAGTTATCCGGGAAAACGACCAGGAAGCAGATTCGGAGTAATGCATCTGGGCCATGAATAAATGACATAAACTGTATTAAGTACAGCAATTCATCTGCCATTTGCCTGGAAGAGGTTTCGCAGCAGTGTCCAGTATAAATAGGTTGGTATCTGCTAGCATGCCTTTCGGGGGGGGGG
>VYZX01022780.1:56497-73980 GCA_013401335.1 Brachypteracias leptosomus
AAGTTTTCTCAGTGAGAGAAAAACTAGGCAGGCTAGGCTGTGACAATAAAAACAGGCCATGTGTGTTAGGCAGAGAGGGGAAATCTGTGGAGCAGTGCAGAGCTAGGGTGACTGTGACATGTGACCATGTCACAGTGACAGATTGGGTAAATAATCTTTGTGGCAGAATTATAGATGGCTGTGAAGTGCTAGCAGAGATGAGTGTTGTATCTGCAGCTGTCTGAAGACTGTAAAAGTTAGTGGCTTGTTAAACTATTGTAATAACTCTTAAATTCAGATGAATTTCATCAACTGATATTTTTTATCCTTATTCTGCATTTTATCTTTTTTGTTTCAAGATTTCATATACCTCTGTAAACAAAGCATAGACTAGTGTCAAGCAAGATCAAGGTCATCTTCTGGCTTTTCTTACAAAGCACAGGAAACTGCAGTTTGGGCTTAGTGAATTTATTAATCTATAGATACTAAGTTAAAGCCTATGAAAACCCTCCAGTTCTGAATGTCAGCAGTCCCATCACTACCCATGCTTTGTATCTTTGCTATGTGTCATGGGTGCCTACAATGACAACAGCAGTATATGGTAGGGTTTAAGGCTGGTGGCTTTGGAAATGCTGACCTTTACCATTTTGGGGAAAGAGAAATCTTTACCAGATCTTAGTGGTATTATGTATGAATCATGCAGGTATAAATAACTCTAACACTTTGTGGCTGCAAAGACTACCATTATGTAAGCACTAAACATCATACAGTAGCATTATACAGACAGTATGCATTTATCCATCGTGATGTAAACCACACAGGCCAACAGACTGCTCACAGATCAAGGTATTGAAATCCAGATTTTCACATGACAACAGCAGCAGAAAGTCAAATGCTACAATAAACATCTGGATTTTTCAGTGGGCTTATGAGGCTGGATGCAGAATTCTTTCTGTTGTACTTTTCTTTAGGCACTCAAGCAAAGGTCAGTCTCAGACTGTTTATTTGATAAACTTGTAGGCACCTGGGGGTTACAGCACTTACTGGCTTTCTGTATTGAGAAAAAAAATCTGAACTCTCCACTTCTTCTCTTGACGTCTGTTACCTGAAATTCTTCCTGTTTCTTCATACTTGGGATATTAAAATGATCACAAAATAATTGATCACACCAACAAGCTAATGAGTGAGAGACTTCCTAATTGTAGTTCCCATTGAGATGTTGCACTGCAATATAAATTACTTCATAACCAAAGTTGACCTAAAGTCCCACTTGACATACGCAGCTAAATTTTGATACTTTAACCAATATAAAAACAAGTGTTGGTGCAACTTTTATGAAAACAGCTTTAACCACTGAGACTCAGCAAGCTTTTCTCAAATACAAAGTGATTGCTGCTTTTTCACCTTGTCCAGTTGCCACTGCACTTCAACAAATTTACAGTTTTGTGAAATGCTTTGGAATATCTAGAGATCAAAAGGCATGATTGTCCTGGTTCGGCCAGGATAGGGTTAATTTTCCCCAGGAGCTGCTATTCGATCCCATGCTGACGTCATGTCCGTACACCAGGCAGGGCAGAGCAGTCCCGGCTTTGTCTCACCCGGGTTGCCTCGCTCTGTGTCTGTAGCTGTATCCACNGGCCACGTGGTTCCCGGTCCCGGCAAGGTTTAAACCACTGCAATGATATAAACCCAATTTTTTCTGCCTCAACTAGTGCAACACCAAATCCAGTCCCTCAAGGTATTACTGTTTCCCTTTCAATGTCAGTAAAACCAACATCAAATCATAAGTAGGAGTCACTTAGGCAATCATGCTATGCCAGCAGAACAATGCATTGGACAAAGGTAGAAGCCAGATGGTTTATAGTCTAAAATGGACAATCTGACAAAAGCCACTGAAATCTCTCAATATCCTCATAGGTGCACATGTTCTTTCAACTGGAACACCTTTGTGGAGAGATGGACATTTTGGTAACACTGATGTCTAACTAGTGAAACCTTAGTGCTTCAGTAGTTCTTAAGAATAGCTTGTTTACTCTGGGGCTGTTTGGAACTTCTGTAGAGCGATGAAAACCATCTGAGAAGCAAGGTTCATGACTCATTTCTACACGTGTCATGCAAATGGCCTTCAAGATTTGCATTAGACCAGTACACATATTTATATGTGCATTTGTGAATATGTGTTTCTGCAGGTGCATGTGAAGAGAGAGAATGAGAATGCTCTGTATTTGCGTTTGGTCTTGTCCATCTGCCCAAGGCAGATCAAAAGCAGGAGCTGAGATTGCTGAGGACTTAGAGATTTATTTATTTTTTTAGAGACACTGTCTATTCTAGATTTCAATGTGGAACCCAAACAGTGATCTGGGAGAAGGTGGAATTTTCTAGTTACCACTAAAAAGTGATGCTTATGTTAGTTGACTAGGGAAGCAAATCAGATCAAGTGGGATGTTATCTGATGTAAAATTCTATGTGTTCAAAGTTCATTGTGTGAATATGATATGGTGAGTCTTTGCTTTCAATGAGCAAGGGATTAGCCTCAGCATAGCTTTTCTGTAGCTCTCTGCATGGGATAGGGAGAGAAGAATAAATTGATTTAATGGCTGTAAGCAGGAGTTTTGAGACAGATTGAATGCTTATTGTAGAAATTGCAAGATGGGGGAAACTTCATGTTTCATTTTATGCCTGCCTGCTTTAACTTATTCTGCTTTCGGGTTGTAAGTATCTTTCCTTGAGGAAAATATATTGCTGAGAGTAGCTGCATTTATTTCCAATGAGTCATGCCACCAGCATGCATCTTGATAATTAGTACATATATGTATTGCTTTTGTGTGCTTATGGGTTTGGGCATAGGAATCTGTTATTTATGTGTTCTACATCACCCAAAACCTGGTAAGAATGACTGAGTGTTTCTGACAGGGTTACTAGGACAGAGAATCCAGGGAATCAATGTCTTTAACCTTCCTCTCTTCCTGTTATCATTATTTTTTCATGTGGAAGGACATTCTGCCGCCTCATCTCCAGAACCTGTGGAGAGGTTGGAACGCCAGTTGTAATCTCTCAGGGAACCCAGCTGCAAAACTACAAAACCTACCATGGTCCTAAAGGCACACCAGCTCCCAAGGGTTCCCAAAGCTGAAACATCTTCCTAAATGAATCCTGTAGTTTCAGTTGTATAATCAAAATTCTTCTTGGGAGCATCTCCCAAAATTCCCTAAGACTTTATTGATGTCTGAAGAGCTTTTAAATGTCATTAATGGTCTTAGTTTCTGCTGGCTGTCCATTTTTATGTTGAGTGGCTGAGCACCTGCCAGAAACCTTTGATCAGTTACAGTTCCTCTCAAATATAGGTAGCAGTTTTATGTGCATAGCAAGGTGAAGGTAGTCTAACTACCAACTGAATATGACTCTGTTTTTCAGTGAGACATATCTGTTAGAAATGGGAAGACAGATAATTTAACTAGCATCTTTCATCTATGGACTAGCTCATACTCCTAATAGAAGATCTAAGAGACGTGATGTACTGTAGTTAAAATACTCTACTGATAGCATAAATATTAGTCTTCTGGAAATTAAATTGACCATTACAGTCATCCTGCTTGTGGGTGACCTGACTTTGCTGCTGTTTTGTGCCCAGTGTCAAGAGCCCTTAATGAAAGGAGATTAATGTTGTCTTCAATTCTATGGATAAGTGTATTCTAGCTTTGGGCTGATACCTGTTCAGAAATAGCACTGGTCAAACATTAATATTTCTGAAAAACTTCAAACCAACCAGCTTTGTCCCAGTGCTTAGAGGGAATATTTGAATGACCATAAACACCTCTCAAAGATGCTCTGCAAGAAAAAAATCTGTCATGTAAAACTGACATTCTCGCTCATTGTTGCATACTCTTTTGTGAACTTTAAATACCCAAAGTGCCTTGCCTCTTGAATATAGTTGTTTAGAGGTATAGGCCTGGAGTCTTGCCTAGTGTAAACCTGTAATAAATCCAGTGAATTCAGAGGATTTAGCCTGGATTTACACCAGTGAAAATGAGAACAGAATCTTGCTATGTTCTCTTCTGCCAGCAACGTTAGATGAGGCTCAAGGGAAGAGTGCTGGTTGCTCCTGCCACTAGTAGCTTACATATCTCTGGTTTGCTCTCTCTTCTAGAGCCTTAGGGGAGACACAATCTGCAGTGAACTGACAGAAGCTGTGTCCAATTTATGTGTTTAGGAGATAATGATCATAACAGAGGAGTTCTGTCCTGAAGGCAGTTTCTATGGTATATTATAAATACTATGGGGTATAGTGGCTTCTGCCTTAAAGGTGCTGGTTCATAGTTCAGTTACCTTACACCTTTTTGCTGAAACTTAGTGAGGATCTTACCAGAGTGTTATGGGAAACAAACCGTGAATTATAGCTATCTCCAGGAATAAGATTTTGCTAATATTTACCCTAGAAAATGTTTGGGTGACACAATTAATACCTCCAGGAGTTTTTCAGCTTCAAAGGTCTGGCTTAAAGGGGGCATGATTGCAAGAAAGTGAAATTAATAATATGTGATGTAAACACTAAGTGAGTTAAAACAAATAGTTATATTTGTTCAAGAAAACTTGTGACTACCTGTATAAGCAGCAAACTAAGCTTGAGGGAAACTTGTAAAACCTGACTTAATGCAGAGGGTGATCAAAGGCAATCAGAACAGAACTAGTGGAAAGGCACAAAGAACAGGCTGAACTGGTAGTAACGTCTGATACCAGATTGTGTATGCCCTCTACAATATGCTCCCTGACTGCTTCAATCATGCCAGAATCCAATTTTAACTGAAAAATGTCTTTGAAAGGCAAATTAAAAATTATAGATATTTAAATAAAATAGCCCTTTCTGTGTGAATGACATTCAGCTAATGACAGAGCCTTAAACTGCTTTTTGTATTTGTGCGTTTCTTCTTCCAAGCTTCCCTCAACTCCTCTTGAAAATTGCTCTTGGGCAGTTAGCTAAGGAACAAATTTCTCTTTCTCTAAAACGTGGTCTACATAGGCGATGGCGCTTCCCCCTCTCCCCCCATACTGATGCTGAGTTTTACAAGCTTTTCTGCAGTGGTGGCCATTGTACAAAGCAATAAGAAATAGGCTGTTGGAATTTTATCTTAGCAATGAGAAAAAGAAGTAAACAGCAAAAAACGAAGAAAAGACAAACTGCTTGTGAAAAAGGAGGAAGAATGAAAGACAGGAGTTATTACTTTACTACAAATTCAGCATTTTCCAGTTGAAGTGCTGAGGTCTGAGCTGTGGGCCCCAAGCTGGAGTTGACCTATGGATGAGTCACAACCCAGCAACATGTTTTGTTTCCCAAGGCCTCAGAGGCAGAACCTGGCTCACCTGTGTGAGACCCCAACTTCCCCCAGGTGATCGTAGTCAGGGTGGTGGGTGAGGCTAGAGATATATCAACCAGGAACTGATCAGTTAGAAAAGAGTCCCTGTTGAAGCAAGTTCCTGTTGGGGCCGGTTGGAGGAATTTCCTGTTGGGGGCAGCTTGCTGAGCTCTCTCTCAGTGGTATGTTCCCTCTTGGCTGATTCAATATGGAGAAGAGCAAATAGATGAAGAATAAAAGATGAAGATGTGCTGAGGGGATGTTGCTGAGTTTGGTGTTGGGCTGAGGAAGAAGAGAGCTAGCAGCACACCAGTGCAATGTATGCAACTTTATAAGGTATCCTTCTGGCAAGAAGGAGAGGGATTTGTTGAAATAATGATTAAGGAGCATGTTGTCCTGGCACTTGGTGGAGCTGGGGCCTGGATCAGCAGCAATCCCATTAACAGTGGAAACACAAGACTGGAGCCAACTGAGTGTCCCCACCTGAGTTAATGAGGTTTCTCTAGGTTAGGAAGAAAGCAAGCTGGGGTGTGGGGGGAGTATCTTGTCTTGTCCCATTCCATTTCCCTCCATCATCATCCCCCACAGACACACACACGTATGGTTTAGCTGCTGTATCTGCATCCACTCAACAGATAAATACTTGTTTCCCACACATTGTTTATTCTTTCTCTCTGCAAAGCTGTTACATCTGCAAAGCTACAAAATAGATTCTAAAGGACACCTGCTGTGTGCACACTAAACCTACTGTTATGAAGTGTATCAATGTACATGGTTCTGTATACACCTTATTTTAGAAAAACAAATTATTGTAGTATGGTCTTCAATTTATGAGCATGTTTTTGTTGCAACAGACCATACTTGAATCTGAGGGAACTGTAAAGTCTGGCCATGGGCCAAGGGCCTTGTTGTCAAGCATAGCATAATTGAGTTGTTCTAATGCCTTTGTGATCTTTTATTTAAGGGGTTAACTTTGTGTGATTAACAACTACAACTAATACCAGCAGAAAATAGCCACTCTACAAGAGTGTGTAGTAGTTGTATAGGTTTTTCAAATGTCGATGTACTGCAACTTCCAGTTGTAGTTCCATATGACTCCTTGTAAAAAGAGACTCTCTATCTTCTTTGTAGCCACCCTTTAAATACTGCAAAATGGTGGTAAGGCTTCCTTTTCTCAGTGCTGAACAAATCCAGTTCTCTCAGTCTTCCCTCATATGGCAGGCTTCTCAGTCCTTGCATCATCTTTGTGGCCCTTCTCTCCAGTTATAGTACAATCAAAATGCAGAGAATGCCAAGCTGGAGGCCAGAGAGGAAAAGTCCTCTTTCTCCTGTATTTTCACATCTGCACTCTTGTACTGCTTTAGGAATTCTTATCTTCCTCCTCGGTCTTCTGTAATTTGTCTAACACTATTAATGAACTTATATGTCCTTACCCATTGTAATACTGGATCTATGGTACTGGAGACAGAAGACTGACAACCAGCTCTCAGCACTCCTATGCTATTGTCCTTCTTGACCTAGATGCACTCCCTGCCTCTCTCCACTGCTTTGGGAAGCTGTCACACTCCTAGTGAGTATCTGATGCATAATAATTCTTGAGTGGTGTTTCCTTTACATGTGGTCACAACTTTTTAAGCCCTTACTCATATTTTACTCTGAACAGGAAATGTAACAGAATAATGAAAGGGTGGGGAGTGTAGGAATGAGCCAGTATTTCATGCTATGGCTTCTTTGTGTGTAAGTCAAAGTCTATGAAGGACCTCACTGTGTGTCAGCAATTCAGTGGGCACTGAAATGAGTTCCTGGGTCTTGGTTGTTGAGACAATAGCAGGCATTTTTAGCTGCATAGAGTTACTAGTTATATTCAAAATGAGTAGATGCAACGATCCTGTGCCACTTTCAAATATTTTAGCTCTATGTAATCAGAAATGTGTATAGTAATGGTACATAGCCAAGGGAATCTTTTACTGTTGCTAAATGTGCTTCACTTACTGCATGTATATGGAAAGTCACCAGAGCACTTTTCACTAACACTAAGTAGATATAAATAAAAGGAAAACTGTTAAATTTGAAACTGGCAAAGTAAATGTCATGAATATGCTTCAGCGTTGAGTGCAAGTAAATAACAGATGTGTTGTCAAATTTATTGGCCTATATTTGTAGCAGCAGAAATGAAATGAAACATGCACCACTGTGGTAATGTAGACAGTATTGATATTGCTAAATTTAATCTGTGACATTATCTAGAAGAAACATTTTTCCTACAAGAAAAAATAATTGTATTCACTATCTCAAATCTAGAACTCCTCCTATCCTCACTGAGTCCACCATGCTTTTTCCATTTTCCCCACTACTCCTGCTCCCAAGTGCTTTTGAGTTTGGCTTCCTTATCCCACAGGAGTGGGAGCAGAGTGTTGGGAGGCAAAGCTTGTGTGCAGCACTAGTGGTTGCTGGCTCTGGCTGGCTACTTCAATGCCTTATGCTTTTCATCCCATTGGTGTGGGAGAGTTTTGTCCCTTGAGGTCAATCCCATTAATCTCTGATAGTCAGGCTGAGGTCTTTTTGGGCATGAGCAGTTTGAGAAGCCAGTCTTTTAATGCTGGTAAGTGAGCAAACACTTTCCAAGTGACAACAACTGTGCCCACCTTGCTAACAACAGGCAAATGCGATGCTGTCATCTACAGAAACGGCACGGGTGCTTTAACACTGGATGTTAGCAGTAAGCCTGAAGGTAGTTGCATAGGCTTCTTTCCTTTGCTGCAGACAACTCTGTTGTAGTTTCACTTCTCCATGCCCTAGAGAGGATGACTTGTCAAAAGCTAGTCCTGTGCCTCAGAGTTAAAGAGCCTAAAGAAGTGGTGAGGGTGGGAGGGAAATAATGAAAGTATAACAAAGCAAAGAAGTCATGTAAACAAATTAATTAATTGCCTGTAAGTGAAGTGTATGTTTGTAGTTTCTCCCTTGTCAAAGGGAAATTGAAGTTCATTATGTGCACTGACTGGTTTAAAAGCTCTTTCCTGCACTGCATCACCTAGAGAGAGAAAGAGAAGGCGGCCCATTTGGAGCTCATGCATTGGCTGCAGCTTCAATTAAAACAAGAATTCATTACTGAAACCTCTAGAGAGAAGGCTGTTACTTCTCAGTATGGAAAGCAGGCTGCATTTTCTTTTGCTGATTCACTCTTTTGTTTTAGTGTGAAGCCTTAGTTTTACTAAAAACACTGCATTTTGGCTCATGCTAGTAATAATCTTGAGATGTTGATAAAGTTAGGAGATGTGAGTCCGTATTTGGAGGCAGACTGTGTTATTTTTTGTTAATACTTATTGTAATGTTTGTGAACAGAGGTAGTATAACTTTCCAAAATTCAGTTTACTTCCTGTTATGAATTCTAGGATTGATGTTGAGTCAATCTGATCACAGAATACCAATTAAATATTTCTAATTAGGTGCATATGTATTATTTCAAAATAAAAAAATGTACTGATCAGCATCTTTAGTTGCCAAATGCAAATACCTTTAGTATATCTGACCATTAGTGTTGGCAGATGCTCAGGCTATATTCCATTTAAGACCGTGGAAATGTGTAGGGAGGGTAGGATCCCCTTTCTCTGAACTAGATAGGACAAAACTGTTCAAAGAAAAGGAGATGTTTTGGGGAAAGCTTTTGATTTTAAATTTTATTTCAAAGACTTTCCAGGTTGTCTGGGCAGGACTGCTTAACAACTTTACTGTAGAGAAGTGAGCTCAGGGTTTCAGCTTGTTGCATTTGGCTTGTTTTGTCTATGTCCTTTCTCTTTTTTGCCCTGTAATAGAAAGCCCACTGGGGTTTTATTTTTCTAAAAAGCACCTACAGATGGTTGCCTTGACCCTTCCTTTTGTTCATTGCAAATGCAAAGACACAGCTAAACAAGTACAGCACAGCCCCCTTCCTGGAATTAGCACATATTAAAGCAAATGCTTCTCCCAAAAGAAAGATGTTTGGCAGTTCTCCAACCCTTTCAGCAGGTGCAGTATGCCTGAGGCTGTGCCACACATACATTTCTGAAATATTGTAACCCACTCTTTTGGACATCAAAGTGCTCCAGGGAAGGAAGTGAGTGTCTGTATGTGCACAGATGTATTAGTCCTCTGTGGTCAGTAATATACACTGATTAATGAGTGCTGGATCTGGGTCAAGAATTTTCTAATTGGAAATGTTAATTTTCTAACAGGGGAAAAAAAAAAATAAATCCAGGCTTTGGAGAAATCATTGAAGTGGATTTTGGATGGAAACCTGTCTAGCCTCCTGAATGGCACCTGTCCAGCTGCATGCATGTTTTCTCTTTTTCCTTCTTTCCCAGTAATTTAAAGAAACTTCCTGGAAAGGTCCCAGAGATGTGAGATAATGATTGCTTCTTGACAGCTTGCCTGGTTGGAAACTTGGGACACAGAGGTCTACAGACTCCTAAGTTCTTTGCAGCTTAGGTTTCTGGTGCAATAAAATACAAAAGGATCACATACAGAGATGCTTAGAAAAGGCTTCTACAATTTTTTAGGCATCTAGGGAAAATAGGAAGTGTGTCTCATTTAGGAAGTGAAAATACTTTTTGTACCAGGAAAGTGTTTGTGCTTCTAAAGCGGAATACCTTTTCAATTTTACAGAACCACTTTTATAAGTGTTGGTGTGGTTGAGGGTTTTTAGTGATCTTCTTTTGTTCCTAGCAGTGCATTTGTTTAAATGAATGCATAAGTATTTGTCTGCTGTTGGAATGTAAAGAGTCCTAAGGCATTTTACGTAATCTGAACCAGCTAGTCCATGGACTGTGAGTCAGAGGAGTGCCAGAGAGGAAGGGTGCAGTAGCCAGGACTCAGTAGCAGAAGTCTTCTCTGCTCTGAACACCTTCATTTCACACACCTGCTTTGTCTCCCAGCCAGTTCTGGCTCTCAGTCCTTCCTGTGGCAGAAGGCACTGAAGGCTGGGCTGAAGAATGGATTTAGGTCCATACAGAGAGAGGGCATAGGTAGATTTATGCTAAAAAAGACAAATTTGTTCAGGAGGTGACATGACTGAGATTTTGACATTTTTCTCCTCAGTGGAGTGGACTCTACATTTATGATGAAAGGACACTAATCAGGTTCTTCAGTGGTGGGATGATGAGGTTGACTAAAAGGGAGAAAACACAAAGATTTTTCTGTTCAGCCTCCTACCTGACCCATATATTTGGCTCTTTTTTCTGTGTCTTTTGATTTCTGTTTCTACTGATGTGTCCTTGGGGACATAAACCTGGAATTTTTATTATTTTGACAGATCTATGTGTCTTTCCAAGAGGACTACAGGCAACAAATACCAGTCATATTGTCCATACTATACACTCTGCCTTCTCCTTTGCCTTCCCATTCAAAACAAAACAAACAAATAAAAAATAGAGAATTCAATTACCCAGCTTCTTCTAGTTATCATTAATGTTTCAGAAGTTCAGATCCATTCTTGCTGTCAGAGCAGATTTGCTTATCCTCTACTGTCACCAGCATTTTCAGCTTATTAATATTGTCATATTCCCCCCCACCCCGTCACCATTACCCTGTCCATATGTTACAGAAATGTCATTATTAACTAGTTAACTCTGGTTCATACATTTGTGACTTATCCAAGGATTTTTGTTCTGTTACCTCCTCCCCTATGATAGCATTCTGCAGTAAAACACCTTGGAGCATGCTTCCTCCTAAGGATACATGCTACAGTGTGTTCCATTCTCCCACTACCTTGTCCCATTTCAGTCCAGGTGCTAGGACTGCAGGTCATAAAGGGCATCCACATGCTTCTACTTTTAAAATCATTAAATAAATTAGTAGCAAAATTAGGACGAGTTTATGAGGTTTTATCACAAAGAAATGGCTGAAATAGAAAACATCTGTAGAAGGCAGGTAACATTAAAAGCAGCTCATGGAAATGAGTATTGAAGGGATTGTTGTATGAGGCAAAGAGATTTTATGCTGGTAATGAAGAATTTTACAAGATATAGAGGTCAACAGAGGAAATAGAAGACGATTGGGGAAGGCAAGATTGTGTTTGCAAAATGATGAAAGCACAGAATGAAATTCAAACATCATTTAAGATTATGTACCTTTTACCTGAGTAAACCATGGACTGGATGCAATCTAGCAGAGAATGTGCAGCTTTGGTCTTCTACATTTGGCTAGATTTTCAGGACAGTTATTAGACATTTGGAAGTATGTTTTTGTTCCAGTGAAGATGCTCTAACTTTATTTTTATTGGAAAAATTGTGATGAGGCAGCACTGACTCATCTGAGCCACATGGATAATTTTATTCATTTTTATCAATAGCACTGTAATGCAATGGAACCCTAATAATGAAAAAAGAAGCTCATTGTCTGCTGTAGAAAGAGACCACAAGATATTCCCTGCCTCAGTGAACTCATGATGTAATTGTAAGGTAAGAGGAAGGAAATGAATGAAGCACGTGCTTCATGTGCATGATTGAGTGTGCACCGGGGTGCACAGAGATGCAGAGGTGGTAACGACCATTATGAGAGTAAATAGGTAATGATTTTTGAAGATAATGAGTTCTTTATTACTTCTACCATTAAGTGACTCTTTTGGCAACTGTGTATCCTCTCTTGTAGAATACCTGTTTTGACATCAGTGCTGTAAGAGTTCCCAATCTCCTGAAAATGCTTGAAAGTACTTTAGAAGCAGAGCGAGTGAAGTCCAGGGGCTGTAGGGAGCAGCCTGGGGAAGGTGATTGTGGTGGAGTAACCTTGGCTGGGCACCAGTTGCCCACCAAGCTGCTCTGTCCCACCCTCTTCAGCAGGGCAAGGGGGAAGAAAAGAAGGTGGAAAAAAACCCTTGTGGGTCAGAAATAAAGGCAGTTTAATGAAAACAAAGCAAAGCCAAGCAAAGGTTGCATGCGGAAGTGGATAAACCAAAGATTTATTCTCTAATTCCCATCAACAAGCAAAGTCTGGCCCCTTCCCAGGAAGCAGGGCTCCAATATACATAGCGGTTGCTCCAGAGGTCTTTGATACAGTTAGATGAATTGCTAGGACTGGCGGGGGGGAAGGTTAGAGCAGCAGTTACAGGGGAGGAGGGTTACAGAATGCTGTTCTTGGAAAAGGGTGGCAAACCACTTGGCTAATACTTCTAAAGTTAGTACGTGACTAGGGAATTGTACATGTCAGGGTAATCATGGCAGGTTTCTGGTGTAAAAGAATAAGCAATGATGTTGTCTACATTAGCAAGTTTGATAGAAGAATGGGAGATTATCTGTAAAGTGAAACAGTTGTTTCTCAGGATGCAGTGTTCACATGGGCTGCTTCTGAGCTGCTTCTGATGTGGGGCTGGGTAGCAAATTGCTGTCCGCCATAGGAGTATGTTAGATGTGCTGAGCTTGTCTTTCAGGTCACTCTATGATGTGAAGCAAACTCTCAGAAGTGGGGACAATTGGATTGTTTGCTTCAAGATGCACTCTTTGTACCACTTCTCTGGCTAACCTAATTAAAAGTTTAATGTTGACGTACACAATAACTTTCCTGAGAAGGTTTTGCTTTTCTTTTCAGTCATGCCCTAACTACTAGCCCACATGTATTCCTGCAGTCAGTACTCACAATTAGATTGTACTGTAGAAATGTTATGGATGAGATTTTCACTTTTCAGGAAGGATTTGGGACTTTCGTTCTTTGACTTCTACTTTTATTCTGGTTGTTAGTTTATGGCTTGGTCACTTGTTCCCTACATTATATGAATGAATGCTTACTTCTGTATGACATTGCAAAATTGTTTGCTGTTGCAAAATTAACACCACACCAACTTCCTTGTGCGATAGAGCAGGTCTGATCACTAGTTTTAGATTAAATGGTAAAGATAAAGCACAGCCATAGCAAATCCGCTTTCATACTGGGCCATTATATAGCATGCACCTTTCAGGTACTTTCCTTGTACTCATCTTTAATGCTCTGTAGGTCAATGTCACCTTACTTCAGGTCATCTGACTTGAAGTAGTCTTTATAGCAAATGTCTTGAGGATGGTAACCACGGGAGAGTTAGTGGGTTGTGAAAGAAAATGCGATGTATTTTCAGGCTTTTGATGAATTACAATAACCTTAAGTGTCCATAAATCCCTGGATGTTGCCCAGTTCTGCTAGACTGTTGTTTTTTCAGATGCCTGAAGTTAGGCTGCTTAGTTATTGCCGCAAGTGCCTGCCACTGAAGGATATCTTTCTCAGACTTAAAAACAAGTGTAATTCAAGCTGCATCCACAACAGAAGGGATAAGAGTTTAAGATGTTAGCAGATACTCTGGGACTACAATCCATACTGTAATAAAACTTGCAGTGACCCAGCTGTGTTTGTGCAGACTTGAAGTGGAACCTGGTTTGGAGCTTCCAGTGCAGAGCGTCAGTAGTCTTGGCTGTTTTTTGAATTCATCTTCCCCTGTCCTTCTCTGACTTCAGCCAAAGAATGTAGATTACGGATATGGCACTTCTCAATACATGAGATAAGTGTAGATGGTGGGGGAGGGAAAGGGGAAAAAAACCAAACCAATACAAACAAACTGTGAGGGATGGTGATCCAAGGTGAAATTTTTTGCTTTAAAATGAAACATGCTGGTGTATTATCTGTGGGGCCTGAGGGGTGATATAGGGGGTCACAGGAGAGCTCTGAGTTGCTCAGAATTAAGAAAATAAATCTCAGTTGTCAATTCAGGCTCTGTAGCTGTGACCAAGAATGACAGATAGATTTTCTTTTCCACTAGATTTACTCTCTGATATCCAAGTTTATCACTCAAGCCAGGACTATTCATCAACCTTCCTGTCGATAATCCAAGCCTAAGTCAGCAAGCTGCAGTTTTATGATTCACTCCTAAAAAAAACCCCACAAGAGTATTTCGGATGCTTTTGCCTCAGGTTTAGCAAAAGGGAAGGAATGTAGGTATGGAGAACTGTTGCCCATTGAATGGTCTCCAAGAAGCATTGGAGATCCTCTATGTAATGATGCAGTCTCCAAAGGCTGCCAGCTAAACCCTAGTGGGTAGTAAGCTGTAGTATTTCTCTGTCACTGCTGTCTGTTTAATGGCCATCCATTTAAAAAAAGTAATGAATGAGCAAGTGAGTAAGTCCAGTTCCTACTGGAGAAGGGTTGGTGTTGCAGAAGTAGGTGCAATAGTTGCCTCAGAGCAGATGCCGTATGCCCCTGGAACAGCACAGTACGAGTTATGCAGCATGGGCACAGTATTTTCACAGAAGCAGAGATGGCTGTTGAAGACTGCATCATAGCAGAAGTACCAGAATCATATGTGGACATTAATGAACAGGCAGAAACCCCATATTTGGAGTTGATACTAGAACATCAGTGCCTAAGGGCCTGTTTATCTTTGTTGTCCTAGATTAATCCTGACCTAGCCTCTGCACTTTGATTAATAGCATAACAGTCTGCACTTTCAGTCACTGCTTTCTGAACTTTACAGGTCTCAAACAACACTGGGATCTCTTCTTGACAGCTAAGCATCCAGTGTTTGTATGTAGGCAGAATTTTAGGTCAGGGAAGCTGTGAGATAAAGGGGGAGAAACTGCCAGGGTGGAGGTCCTGAAACCAGCACAGACAGCACTGGCTGCAGGTCCCTCTGCTTTGCCCTGGTCATCTTCCTCTTTTCCCTCATCCAGATTTTGCCAGTGTCTTAAGCTGCTCAGGATCTCAGAGCCCACATGTATCCTATCTGCTTACAGTGTGAGTGAGTCTTTCTGAAGATCAGCTTGTAATTTGTTAGCAGCAGGTGCCACTTGTTTTCCCTTTTCTATTGTCACTGACAGGCAAGAAGTATTTATACTCCTTTCCCCTGTGCCTAGCCCTATAGTAAGTATTAGAGAGTCATGCATTCTCCACACTACCTGCCTGCTACCACTGGAGCCTGGGCTGAACCCCTCAAGGGTGCAGGAGGCTTGTGTAGAGCTACTTGATGCAGAAGGCCGTGTGGCAAAACGGCTTTGTGAGATATGAAAGATGGTTCCACTAGGCTGCACTGCAGTCTCAGGACATCTCATTTGCTGCCTCTGGTATGGTTTTGATAGGAGATGGTGAGGTCTCAGATTTTCCAAACACTCTGTGGCAAAGATGAAGGGGTAAAAGGGAAGGAAATTAGATAGTTGAAGGAGTAAGGAATATCTATATAAGTAAAAAGAGGGAGGTGGAAAGGCAAAAGAAACCAGTCAGGCAAAGCAAATACAAACAGTTTGATCTTGGAGATTTTTTTATTTCAACCGATGTGCAAGAAGGGAGCCATTAAAAATTCTTTTCAATAAGTACTATTTTACATTAAGGGACTGGTGAAAGTACAGCATTACTGAGATGATGAATATGGGGGCTTTGAGCTTTCTTCTTTGGTACTCCAGGATTGTATTAAAATCTTGAAGAGTGATGGGAGAACCTGGGGTGCTGCTGTAACTGTGGTGCTCTCCCTTTCAGTGTTCCTTAAGGAAATGGATTTAGTCTTGGCCCCAGGGAAAGGGAAGCATTGAAGGAAACTAGCTGCTTTCTGTAAAGTTGCTGGCTTTCTAAGTTGAGATGGAGAGAAGTGGAATGGCTGTGTTAATATGTCCTCAAGGTATACCTTAGTATGACTGTGAGTTTGTAAACATACCAAGCTAATGGTGGCATTTGATTCCAGCAGTGGGAGTAGCACAGTTTGAACAAAGAGGCAACACATAATCTTCTCTTGCTCTCAGTACCAAGCAGTGGCATCAAGACCTGCTTGTTTGTCAGCTGCTGTTGAATACCTCAGCTCCAGTTCTCAAAGGGTCCAAGAGGAGTGACTGGCTGCTAGAAAGAACCCATTCCTCTTTTTTAAAAATAATTTTCTTGCTGGTGAGGTCTGAACAAGTAATCTCCTTGGTTGGGAATGCAGCATTCTCTGTTGCCTACAGCAGTGACACTAAGAACTCAAAGCATGTTCCCAGCTGGCACTGATTTGCTGACTGNGGAAGTTGCTAGAGCAAACTCAGGTTTGGTCCTTGTGTCTTTGGATCCTTGTCTTTCTGCTGTGCCAGTTTGCACGCTATTTCTCACGCTCTTCTTGCAGTCTTCCTCATCTGCCTTAGACCTTGATTTATTTCACTACTACCTCCCTTTGTGTCCTTTCACCCCAACAAAGGTTTCCGGTAGAATAGTTTGGCTTCAGAAAACTTGTCTTGTCTGTTTTTATTTACTGAAAGTCCACCAAGTTGTCCAGCCTGGTAATTGCCCGTGTCATCTCTATATCAATTGCCTTTATTGCTGATGAACTCTTATTACTGCAGCTCCCTGGGGAGAGAAAGAGAAGAGTGAAAGATCCAGGTCAGCATGGTCTCAACAATAGATGAGCCTCATCAAATCTCCTTTTTCCATCTTCTGAATAACAGCTTGACTAGTTTTAGATAAAACAAGAAAAGACATGTGCAATGTGGAAAAGAGTAGTAGGAGGAAAAGAGACAAAATCTTGTATGTTTAGGGCAAATAGAGGTAGAGGGTAGGGTCTGAGCTAGCTGGAAGAGTGAGAAAAATTGAGGATATCTAGCTGCAAGGTGTGACAAAGTAGCACTATGATTTTCTCTCCAATTGGCAAAACCTTTTTCTCCAGTACAGCTCACATCATAAGGGAAAGAAAACAGTAATGGAAGGAACCATTTTCCTGTTATAGCACATTCAGGATGTGACACACTTTTTACAACCTGCTCACTTCTGAGATGTAATAAAAAGGTCTGAAAGGCAGAGTGTTACAATCTCTGATCATTAAAGTTGAACTAGTTCCTCTTCAAATATTGCTGAATACAGGGGCTCATATCCTTTAAACAAAAAAAAAGGTCTCAATTTTAGGTATCTGTTGAGCAGCATTCTGTTATTGAAATAAAAAAGGTCACTTGTGCCATTGATCTTGATATTGTTTAGTGAAAGCTAAGTCAGGTTGTCTCATATGGAGATGGGTACTGCATAGTGTGGAAAGCTGCTGCTGCTGCAGAGCAAAGACCCTAGTCCCAGCATAATTGTGTGCTAGCCAAAAGCAGCCTCTCCTCCCTGTCTGATTTATAGCAGCAACCCATCTTCCTGTAACAGTGACAACTGGGAAGGCTCTGAAGCACTGAGTCTGATATGAAGCTCTTTTAAAAGTTCTCATAAGAATCTGGA
>VYZX01022782.1:4086-21362 GCA_013401335.1 Brachypteracias leptosomus
AGAGAGACTTATGGATTAGAAAACTGAAACAGCTTTAATGAGAATAATCATAATAATAATAAAATGAAACATATACAAATATATATAAAACCAGTATCAAACCCAAGCCCCCCCCAATGCCATCACTATCACCAATGATGCTACAGAGCAGGCACTGAGGAAGTTTCAGACTGGGCTCAATGGCAGATGGGAACTGTTTTCAGGAGCACATGGGTCGGAATCAAAGGCAGAATGGACAGAGTCCTCCTCAGATGCCAGACATTGAAAAAGAGAGCTTGACCCTTATGATGCCTCAACTTTNTTATCTTATGCTTCATCAATCAAGTAGCTGGAAAGGAATGTCTGGCCCATATACTTATAGTCTGAGAAAGGCTTCAGCTCATTAATTTTCTGTTCTGTTTGGCCTGTTAGTAGCCAAAAAAATAACAAATGGAAGAACGTATACTACTTCTTATGTAACTACTAATTAATGAATGAATGAGAGAGTCTGAGGTATCCTGAGAACAGTGTGTGCAAGGTCAGAGGGAAAAAATGTGGGTGAAAGGAAAAATGCAGATACAGGACATAAGTCAGGGGAGCTGAATTTTTTCTATCATTGGCGCGTAGTACAGAAAGCTATAGGAAATCAAGCTGCAGTATTTTCACTACTCCGCAAACAATTTTATCACTCTTGTTAAAGATAATTGTTAGAGAAATGGCTCATCCTGTTGCTTGTCTGATTTGCCAGTATACAGCTGACCTCTGTCAACATATCAGTGTGTCTTGTTTCACACTGTATGTATACTGATTTTCATTCAGAGCAAACCCTGCCCTTTGCTAAGTTCTCTATAAAGCCTAGGTACTTTTCTTAACTCTCCACTCAAATGTGATTGAGTGGAGCATACATTACTATAGAATAAAGAGTAAATTACATTACAATACATCCTAGAAAAGAAGAGGTACTTTGATTTTGCTTGTTTCTTTCTTGGTTATAAGCTGATATAACCAGGACAATCATTTACTATTTTTTTATATGGCACTAAGCTATTCGAGGCATTACCATACTACATTGTTAAAAGATAGCAAGTTAGCTCTAGTTAAGATGGAATGAACATGAAAGCACTGTATGCTAATGACTATAAAATATAACAATAATTTTAAAAAATAATGGAGAATGTCTGCCCAATTTCATGGATCATTTGTAATTTTCATCACCCATTTATCACGTTAGACCCTGTGGAAGCAGTATTGTTTAAAAAACAATTCAGGATTCTAAGCTTAATTATATCTCCATTGTGACATATGCATATTAAAGAAAAAAGTAATTTATCTAATGAGATGGCAGAAACTTAACAAGCTATAGTTAAATCATAAATGCCTGTTTTGGTATGAACATATAGGCTTCACTATTTCACTTGTTAGATCATCAATATTTCCTAGATTTCAGTGAATGCAAACATTTTTTCTATGTTTTTGTCATCTTGATGAAATGAGACCATTTCTATTTCCTTATTTCAGGCCACTGACAACATTGCTGCAGGAGTATAGCAGTGACAGGAGGCTACAGTAAATAGGTCAGAGCAATTATCCCACAACTTTCAATCTTCTATCACTTTAGGATGTCAGGTGTAGACGTGGTGATGAAAATATCTTTGTCCAGCTCAGCAGCATGCTGTGAGAGGCAGCTTATGGAATAAGATACTGAGAAAGACAGCAGCATGAGAAAATGTAAAAATATAACATGAGGGACAGAAAGAAAATGCCTTTGACATTAAAGCAGTATAAAAGAGTGAGACCTGATCCTCTTCACAGTCACTACTGTAAATCAGGTATAATGCTATCAAAGCAGCAAAGCTAACAGTTTCTAAGAAGATATTAAAAGTTTTATTTTTCAAACATATCTACCTTTTGCCTAGAGAAATAAAATATGGTAAAGTTGTGGGATGAGGTAAAAGGTAGTTCTGGAAGCCTAAGCACAAAAATTATTTCTTCTTTAAATTTTGACCTTAATGCATTTAATAAGTATTCACTTGCTTGTGAAACTTGCAGGTCATTGTAAGATGTATGCACTGAAATCAGTTTATCTTTTGCTGTTCCCTTTAAGAAAACAACAAACTGTGTATTTTGACATTGACAGGAACTTAGTAAATAATTTGAACGCCAAGATATTTCAGGAACTGAGATGTGTGAGCTGGAAAGATGACTACTAACTAAAGCAGGGCTACATGTGGCTTTTTCATGAGAGGAAAAATATTTGACTAAGTTGAACTGAAAGTTAGTGGTTTTACTACATAGAAATACAATAAAGAGTGAACAATTCACTTAACAATTGAAAGGGATCAATCGACCCATTCCCAGTACTATAGATAAATGAAACCTATCAAAAATGCTGAAACCTCCAACTTCATATGTATGAGACCTAAAACAGAAATCCATCAGAAACAGTTGTATCTGTTTCACTGATCATAGAACAACTTTTGCCCTGTCATATATGCAGTTAAAGTGTTTTTGTTGTTGTTTTTTCTTGCTTTTTTTAGCAATATTGGTGCAGAGATAAATATCTATCAGAACTTAGGGATTTTGTTAGGCAACTGTCTGTGATTTGCAGCTGACAATTTCACTGTTTCTAAAATTATTAATGAAAGAGAATTTGTTGAAATGCAAACCCCCCCAAAAAAAATCAAAGATGAAGAATGACAGTGCAAAAAAAAGAATGTACAAAGATTGGAAATGAGGACAGATGGCCTGGGAGGACAACAAAGAGGTTGTCAGAATAGTCAGGGTTCAGGTTAGGAAAGCAAAAGCCCAGATAGAGTTAAATCTATCTGGAGACATAAAGGGCAACAAGAAAAGCTTCTATAGGTATATCAGTGATAAAGAAGATGTGGACCCCCTCCAGAAGGAAATGGGAGATCTGGTCATGAGGGATATGGAGAAGGCTGAGGTCCTCAATGACTTATTTGCCTCAGTCTTCACCGGCAGGGGCTCTAGTCACGACACCCAAGTTACAGAAGGCAAAAGCAGGGGCTGGGAGAAGGAAGATCTGTCCGCTGTAAGCGAAGATCAGGTTTGAGACCATCTAAAGAACCTGAAGGTGCACAAGTCCAGGGGACCTGACGAGATCCATCTACAGGTTCTGAGGAAGTTGGCAGATCAAGTTGTCAAGCCACTTTCCATTGTATTTGAAAAGTCGTGGTGGTCTGGTGAAGTGCCCGCTGACTGGAAATGGAGAAACATCATCCCCATTTTCAAAAAGGGAAAAAAGGAAGACCNGCCTCATTTCTGTGGGTATAAGAAGCAACAACAAAGGAGAACTGTTGTAGCTTACCTGTACAGGAAGGTTCTTATAGTTTGAAGAATAGGAAATATTCCTGCTATAGAATAGCTCTTCTTAGGTGAGCTCTGTGTGTGGCAAGACAGGTTTAGCCAACAAACCCAGAACTAAGGATCCCTGGAGCCTGTCCTTTAATGAAGGAGACTGCAGAAGGTCCAGAGGAGGACTACAAAGATGATTAGAGGGCTGGAACACCTCTCCCATGAAGACAGGCTGAGAGAATTGGGCTTGTTCAGCCTGGAGAAGAGAAGGCTCAGGGAAGACCTTATTGCAGCCTTCCGGTATCTGAAGGGGGCCTGAAGGGGGCCTACAAGAAGGCTGGAGAGGGACTTTTTGAAGGGTTTGTAGAGATAGGATGAGGGGTAATGGGTTCAAACTGGAAGAGGGTAGATTTAGATTAGAAATTAGAAAGAAATTCTTTACTCAGAGGGTGGTGAGACACTGGAATAGGCTGCCCAGGGAGGTTGTGGATGTTCCATCCCTGGAGGTGTTCAAGACCAGGTTGGATGAGTTCCTGGGTGGCCTGGTCTAGTGGGAGGTGTCCCTGCCATGGCGGAGGGAGGGGGGTTGGAACTAGATGATCTTGAAAGGCCCTTTCCAACCTAAACCGTTCTACGATTCTAATCAATAAAATATATTTTAAATTTTTAAGTAATGAACACTAGCCACAGATTACCTGGAGGTTTTATATTTACATTTCACATGTTTACTGTGGAAAATTTTATTAACGTATTCCAAGTTACTCCATTCAATTATCATCCTATTCGTAACATACTTTGGAGAAAAGCTTCCTGGCCTGGTTGGAAAAATCTAATAATAGACCTAAAATCTGTTTATCTCAGTGTGAATTGCTTGAAGTCTCAGTATCAAACAGCATAAATTCTAAAAGTATAATCTTTTGCAATTTTCTAGCCCTTTTTTACTATTTTTTACCAGTTTCGCATGTTAGCTAAAGCAGTCATTAACACATGTTCTTACTGGGCTGATGTTGCTGCAACAAATAAACCTAGTATGACTCTGCCATTAATACTGTTGTAATTTCAAATTGAGTTTTAACAAGATCTAATTTTTACACCTGTTTTTTAGGGGGAGAAATATAATTCAGTAAAAAAGGGTTGATCTCTCACAGTTATGGCAGTCACATAAAAGACTTGTTGAATGGTAGTAAAACCTGGGGACTTTGAAGCTTGCAGCCTGAGTCTTCTTTCTGCTATTTGTATACCAAAGAACTTAATCATGCACTTACCTGAAACTTTGAGATTAACTCCTTCAAAAACAAAAGGAAAACATGGAATCAGGACTGACTCAGACCAAACCCAGCTGTACAGACAGCATGAACAACTTAGACTCAAGCCTAATAGTATGGTGAGATTGAATGAAGTCTAATATGATAACTAACAAAGACTGTTCAAGTGTATGCCATGTTCTTAAACACTCCCCTGGAAATCAGTGTGCAAAGCAAAGTTTTTAGGCAATAATGTCCTTCTGGAATGCACAATCAAAATAGACATCTTTAGCTTATTATTCTTTTTGTTTATTTGTTTATCTGCTTCTCTTAAGCTTAAACTTCGTTACTGAAGTTTAATTAACAGCTGCCTGTTAATTAAAGGAAGATTCATGCTAGAAGTACAGAAGTAGAGCAGCAATGGATAACAAATGCCTATGGAGCTCTATCTGTTTACTTATGCATTAATTATTCCTGTCTGATGTAAAGAAGGAAAACTTTTAAGAGATTAAAAATATGAAAAGCAGAATGTGAATCTCATAACTTTAAAAATTGCTTTTGATGCTGACTAATACTATATCAAGGAATAATTGATCTACAAACTGAATTTTCAGGCACTTTGCCCCTGTAGCATCCAACCAAGATCAAAAGTGTCTTTGAAATCCTATGTTCAGAGATAAGGCATAAATGTGTTAAATGATCTAGGGCACAATAACTAGCATACAGAGAAAAAAGATTAGTCCATTTCTCGCCAGATGGTGCATCAGATCAAGTGATACACTGCTAAAATGCTAATGTAGCTTTAGACTGAAATGATAATAAGTTCTGTAACACTTTTAGTATGATCCACATGACCATAAACACTAGGTACATAGCAGGTGACCAATAATCTAGTCAAGAAAGGGTAGAGTCCCATCTTAGAAGTATAAACATTTTTATACTATCCTATGTCATGTCATGTCCTGAACTGATAACGTTTAGTTTCCCAAACAAATGAGGATGACAATTAGACTTTTTAGTGTTTTTCTATGGAAAGAGTCTGTAGCTATCCAAGGAAGGATTTATACATTTTAGTGGAATGATGGAAAATTAGTTTTAAAACTCCTCCATTAACTCACTGCCTGAGATATCTGGGATGACTAACAGCTATGCTTCTGGGTGCTTAACAGTCTAACTTTTACTCAAAATTATGTCCTTTTTATTTTTATTTTTTTTTTGCATAATAGCTTATCTGTCAGGAAGAAAAAGACTTGTATTCAATGTCTGTCTCAGGAACAAGGAGCTTGAATCAACATCTGTAACACTCCAAGAAAACAACTCGAAGCACAGAAGGTATTTAGATAGTAAATTTTCCATTCTCCTGTAGAAGCTGGGTTGTTCTTTGTTTAGTTTGTCAAGCTCCCTAGTTTAGAGGACCTATATCTCACCGGAAAATTCTAAAAAGAAGGATGACTGAATTTCTACTAATAACTGTATTTTGAGGAAAATGGCTCTGAGCACATTCTGCCTTGTGGAAAGGATGGATGTATCAACAACTTTGAGCATGTAAGAGAACAGAGATGCAGGCTACTCCAAGTAACAATCTTCACACTTCTACCTCTGTTACTATTCATAATAGAATTCAAGATTCACTCAACAAGAGTATCATCTTGGCTATAACTAGTACTTAGGTCACTCACCAGAATAGTTGAGATCCAAGGATCTTGTGGTCTTCATGTATTTTATCTAATGATAGTTTAATACAAAATTATAAATTACCATGAAGTCTTATAAACACAGACACATTCTTACCCTGTCTTTCAGGTAAATGAATTTTTAAGCCATTTGCATCTGCAGTTGATTTTTTTCAACCTGACCGAATAGAAAACTGCTGGTGGACATGGACACAGTTATGCAGGTTATTTGACATCTTGTTAGAATCTTCAGGAAACTTGTTTGGATAATAAATTAATCTTAAAAACAAAGAAAAAAAACACCCAGATAAAATATTTTTAAAGTAATAGAAAGAACTCAAAATTAAGAGCCTAATCAAATTTTCTGCCTAATTCCTAAGTAAATAAATATTTCTAACTTTATAAGAACAAAATTACTTGTATAAATCTGCATTTTATCAGGATGAAATTTCATCTATATACATTGCTTAGTACACACAAATAATGAACTAAAGATGTTTTCTCTCAAGAGGGACCTTTTACCAGTCAGTCCATCTTCACTTCTCTACCTCAGTTACAAACAAGATTTTTTCTAAGGAGAGTAACTTTTAAAAGAAAATTATTATTGTTCAAATCCTCCAAATACAGATAATTTAATAGTTAGTATAAAAAACCTCAGACCATTTCAGAGTTTTTCATAAAATCTAAGACAACTTAAACAAGTTTCAGGACTGGTGCTGTACTGCAATTTCAGTAGCATGTTATCTAAAAGCATAGACAAAATGAGACATATAGTAACTTGTTTGTGTGGTTTTGCTGTTGATGATTGATAGCTAGGAGACAGTAAGCTTTCATTTGTCTGATGTCATAGTACTGACAATTGCTCTTCTCTAGCTTTGACCATGTCTCCGTTTAGGGCTCAGGGCAACCCCCACGGAGCAGAATTAGTTTCACCCCTCTTCCCCCTCCCCTCCTCCCTCCCAGGGGAGGAAGAAAGGCCTCACACAAAGTTGGAAAATTAAGATCACAACTTTTAACAGGGAGTAACAAAAGGGATATCAGAGGAAATATATACAAATATATACGACACCGATCCTCGGATGTCACTGGATTTCTCCCGAGCCACGTGGAGTTGTAGCAGCCACAGAGCTGTCCGGAGCCAGCAGCAAATTCCAGCGAGGAGGAGGGTGAGCGGAACTTCCTGTGTCCTTTATATAGAGTGTGGCAGGAAGGGGAGTGGAATAGCCGCTCCACCTGTCACTCCCCTTCCCCAAACCTTAAACCACAACAGACCAGAAGCAGATTTCACTAACAGACAAAGCAAATCCACCCCTTGGTCATGAGCCCATCAATATGTGGCATCTCTTCCTTGGTGGCCAGAGGTGTCGTGGACCCGCTGAGCCAAGAACAGTTCATCCCTGTGTTCCCAGTCCAAATCCGTTTTGAAGACTTTAGCTGCCTGATCCACCTGATGGTTGTGTTGGTGTTCTTCAGTGGCACGGCTTTTAGGCATATGGACGTCTACGTGCTGCACCCTTACCCTCAGTGTCTCGAGCCGAGCAGCGATGTCTTGCCACAGGTCAGCAGCCCAAATAGGTTTCCCTCTGCGTTGCCAGTTGTCCCGCTTCCATTCCTTTAGCCACCCCCATAAGGCATTTGCCACCATCCATGAGTCGGTGTAGAGGTAAAGTGATGGCCACTTCTCTCGTTCTGCAATGTCCAGGGCCAGCTGGATGGCTTTTACCTCTGCAAATTGGCTCGACTCACCTTCTCCTTCATTTGCTTCTGCAACTCTCCGTGTAGGACTCCAAACGGCAGCTTTCCACCTCCGCTGGTTTCCTACCAGACGACAAGATCCATCTGTGAACAGAGCAAATTTCTTTTCATTATCTGATAGTTCATTGTATGGGGGGGCTTCCTCAGCACGGGTCACTGTCTCGTCCGGTGGCATTCCGAAGTCCGTCCCCTCTGGCCAGTTGGTGATCACTTCCACTATGCCAGGGCGATCGAGGCTCCCTATTCGAGCTCGCTGGGTTATCAGGGCAGTCCACTTACTCCAGGTGGCATCGGTGGCATGGTGTGTAGACGCAGCCTCCCCTTTAAACATCCAGCCCAGGACTGGTAGTCGGGGTGCCAGAAGCAGTTGTGCTTCTGTGCCAATCACCTCCGAAGCAGCCCGAACCCCCTCATAGGCAGCCAGTATTTCCTTCTCTGTTGGGGTATAATTGGCCTCGGAGCCTCTGTATCCCCGACTCCAAAATCCAAGCGGGCGACCTCGAGTCTCCCCTGGTGCCCTTTGCCACAGGCTCCAGGTAGGACCATTGTCCCCGGCTGCAGTGTAAAGCACGTTCCTGATCTCCTGTCCAGTTCGGACAGGTCCCAGGGCCATGGCATTGATCACTTCCCACTTTATTTGCTCAAAGGCTGTTTGTTGTTCAGGGCCCCACTTAAAATCGTTCTTCTTTCGGGTCACCTCATAGAGGGGTTTTACAATCTAGCTATATCCAGGAATGTGCATTCTCCAAAATCCCACTACACCCAGAAACCTTTGTGCTTCTTTCTTACTAATGGGCTGCACCATAGTTGCTATCTTATTAACCACATCCATAGGGATATGGCGGCACCCATCTTGCCACTGAACCCCCAAGAACTGGATCTCTCTGGCAGGTCCCTTTACCTTGCTTCTCTTTATGGCAAAACCGGCTTCCAACAAAATATCAATCACCTTCTTGCCCTTTTCAAAGACTTCCCCTGATGTGTTACCCCATACGATGATGTCGTCGATATACTGCTCCAAGAAGCAGATATACTCTCCAGAAGCAGATTTCACTAACAGACCCAAACTCTAAGTTTCATCAGGCTTCACATTTTGAAAGTGTTAGGTCTTGAAAGTCTGTAAAAGTATTTTCATGATCAAGTTCATACAATGCCTTTGGAAAGATATGATTTGATTAGTCAACACTTACTGTGTGGTTGAATTAATGATTAACTTTATATAAAATTTACTGAATATGTTAACTTTTCAGTTGTAATTGGTATTAATGAAAATCGATTATCCTAGTGGCTATAAATCAAAATTACTATAGAGAAAAAAAACAGCCCATTATTTTTTTGAGAAGTTTAAATATATTTTTATGGAAAGCTGTTCCATTCTAGAAACACAATTGCATAATATTATGAGAAAGGCTGTAAAATTGCATAGCAGTGACTTATAACAGTTTTCAAAATTACTTGTCCTTATTCAAGGTCAAAACCATAATATGATATATAGGATGCACAGGAAATAACATGATTTGCCTTATATTTTTTATACCTTTAATTTTAAGGAATGTGGGCTATAGTGTTAATAAAACAGTAAAAAATATCTCAAGTATGATAAAATTTTACATGTGTAAAATGGTTATATTGTTGACTTCTGAAAAACATAAGGTTTTCAGAAGAATAAAATAAAAAAAATAAATAAATAACCCCACCCCCAAAATCAAAAAAGCCACAACCAAAAATTACCTAGGATATTTTAATTACAGAAAATAATAATGTTAGTAAATTGAGATACTTGTCAAATTTCAATTTCTAGTTTTTAAAAATTATTGATTTTATCAATCCTAACATTTTTCCTACTTGTTTGGTGTTTGTCACGGTAAGTAAGCACTGCAAATTTGACCTCATTATCATGGTGTCAAGCAAGGACATTACCTCGTAGAAATGACATGATGAAGAACTAATTAAAGCTGGGGTAGCACTCATATTATGCTGATGAACTCTACTGCTACAACTAAAAATAAGTAACTTCAAAAATAACCATGGAAACTTTTAGAGTGACAATTATTTAATTACAGGACACCTATAAAGAAATTAATGATAGCTGAAGTGAATATAATTATTTTTCCAGTTATGCAGCTTCACAACAGCAGCTAAAAACAGCATTGAAAGCGTAAAACTTCAGGTGACATAGATCAAGGCAGCTCCATGAAGTTCAGTTCTGTAACTGTTTGTGATAATTATATCTTAAGTTTTACTTGTTTGGTTACTGTAACTGTGTTTGACATCTGAGATATCACTCAGATCCCTCTTAGATTTATCATTAAAAATGGTATAAAGGTATCACGTACTAAGATCTTAATATGTTGTTACACATTGAAGCCCTGACCATACCTTCAGAAAAGTCCTAGTATTATTGAAAAAGGATGATACATTAATTAAAGTAAGTGTAATGCTCAGATGTTACCTCATCTAGGTGATCCTGCTCCGGCAGGGGGATTGGACTAGATGATCTTTTGAGGTCCCTTCCAATCCCTGACATTCTGTGATTCTGTGATTCTGTAATGAGTTGTTGATGGTGTTTTACACTGTTCATTTCTGTTTGCTGCAGAAAGTATTGCAGAGGGACTAAAAATAGAACCCCACAGCATCTTTAACTAAAAATATTTAGGCCAGACTGCAAGTAAAATCCTGGTTGTATTTAACTACTTCAACTTTTTTGTTTGTGAAGACACCTGCTAAATGGCTACCTCAGTTGAGTAAGTTCTTTATGGTTTTTGATCTGAAATTTTCCCCTGGAGCTTTTGTAACAATAGATATAACTTTCCTGATCTGAGCAGTCAGGTTATCTACTCTCCAAACAAGACCCACTGGAATTAGAAAACAGGCTGACAAGATCTTAATGTCCTGAGGGAGAGTTGACAAGTAAATGCTCTAAAAACACTCTGAATATACAGACTTCACTGAGATGCTAAAAGCAAACCAAGAAAAAAGACAGGAGTCTTTTAATTTAAAAATGAAAAGGCCTCTTTCATTTAAAAACACAAAGGGTAGAGATGCTTTCTTTTTGTATAATATCCTACCAAACAGGCAGCTTGAGTAGGTTTAGGCATACTTCAGTCTCCCATGATTTAAACACGCTTTCAATGTTCTAGCCCATGACCCAGCAACCATGTCAGAATTTACATGTAGTGTTGCAGATGTTCAGTTCTTGTGAAATTGGGCCACTGTGCGACAGGAAATAGTAGATATTGCCAAAAGATAAAGGAAAACTCCCTGATTTGTTATGCTGTGATTTCCACAATTATGCTGTTTCTCATATGTTTTTATATTGCAGCAGTATTTTGCTCTAACACTGCACTATAAAGAACAGAGGTGTGAGAAGGAATAATGCAGATAATAAATTCATAGGTTAAAGCTCAGATGATTGAGCCTTTTATGCAGCTCCAGGCAAACCAACACAGCTCCATACATTGGGAAAATAGTAATTGCACAGAATGTAAATATAATCAAAACAGAGTACTGAAAACCTTCAAAAATCTTCTGTCAAAAGCAGTATAATAACCTCAGAGCTTTTACTACAGTTTTTAGAATACATGCCAGAGAATAAAGGAGATAGAGTATTCTAGGTTGATTTTTACTAATTTTGCCTGTTGACATCCGGCCTTTTTGAAACAGCTGCATTTCCTTGGAGTCATCAAGCAAACAGTGTAGAACTGAAAACACATATTTCTCTGAATAAGGGATATCTTATTTTCAATATTTTCTAAAAAATATCTCAACATGAAAAAGTAATTTTTTAGGTTTGCAAGCTAGCTAGTAGATTATTCTTATTTCAACCACACTACCCTTATGGTTAATATAGCATTGTAAGTGAGATCTCAGGAACTTCAATAGTATTACACTTTAAGTTATTGCAGGAGAAAGCTCAAGCCAATCCACTGTTTTTTTGGTGGGTTTTGGGGGGGGTTGTTTCTTTGGGTTTTTTCCCCACATTATAATGTCTTTTCAGCAGTCCAAAAATGTTAGTCTCTAGTATCCAGATTAATCTGTGTTATCTACCTTTAGAAGATATAACTGTTCCTAGCTAAGGGTCACTGTAAGATACGCAAATGTGAAATTCTCATAAGAAAGTGTAAAGACAAAGCTGTTAGTTTTCTGACCACATTCTTGAACAGCTAATTTAGCCCAGTATTTTAACAATAAGGAGCCATGGATTATGGGTCAAATTGCTATCCTAAGCCTAGTGTTTGTTTTCTTTTGATTAGAAAAAGATTTGTTAAAAATGTAGTTACTTTTTCTTCATTTTCTTATTCTGGGAAAACCCACTGGCTTCTGTTCAGACGACACTTGATTTTTTTTTTCTTATTCCAACCAGTTGTATTGTGTACTGCATAAAGATAAATCTTCTGGATTCTTCATTAGTGTTATACTTGTAATAATGAAACATATTTGGAGTTCTCGTCTTTAGCTAAAACTATGCTTATATTAGTTGTATAATGATTTTTTTCTCCTTTCTTTTATTCCCAACCTTTAGGGTCTGATTATAGTTAGAAAAATATTGTATATCTTTATTTTCCACAAGGCAAATAAATATTCCATGCAGGTGTAAGGAGATACCTGATGCTCATCTCCTTTGATGATACAACATCATTTGAAATTAATTCTGCCAAATATCTTAACTAGGACCAGAACTATACAATATCCTGAAGTTGAAATTTTAGATTAAACAAATATCTCAGCCTATTTGCCCTTCTCTGTCAGAATGTGAGAGAAAGCTGAATAAAGTATTAACTTTTCTAAGGAATGAAAACAAAAATTAAAGAACAGTTCTGCATCTTTCCAACAGACTCATTAGCATGTAGAGACAGTCATACCTGTGACCTCTTTCCTGGTGATACTTTAATAATTCTTAACATGAAGGGGTGATTCTAATTTCTCAGAGCCCCCTTTCCACTTCTAAGTGTCTTCTTGTTTCTTTAAGTACTCACAGAAGTTGTCTCAGCTGTTTATGCCCCTTGTTTGTCTCTTTTTTCAATTCAGTGTTACAACTCTGGCATAACAGCAGAACGATAGAAGAGTATGAACTTACCAAAGTGGACATGTTTGTGATGAGAGTTTCTTAAAAGGGTGCAATCGCCTGATATTCCCTAGAAATAAAACAACATCAAATAGAGCAGGAAATTGTGTTTAACTGGTCATTTTTGGAATTTGGCACCATCACAAATACATAATATGGGCTTAATCTAGCTCCACTGTAAGAAGATCTAACTAGAGATCATTGTTTTACCTTCCTTCCTTCTGTTTCTGCCGTTTATGGAGGTGGCAAAGCTATTTTTTGACACTTTTACAAAGCTACATCAAAAAAAAAAGAACCACAGCTGAAAAAATATTTGTTTCCAGCCCTATAACACATGACCTGTTTCCATAGATATATTTGCAAAGCAGAAAAGTATTTCTGAATTTTGTTCCCTGCTTCTGTGTTTTACTTTATTCTGTTCTGGTTTGGTTTAATTTATTTTGTTTCCCTTCAAGTTTCCCTGGCAGTCTATTAAGTATTTTCAATGACAATTTTAAGACTATTTTAAAATATATTTTCTCCCAGATTTTTTTTACCTGTATCCTCTTTACTACTATCATCCAGACTAAAGTATTTTGTAGAAATATAAGATAAATTTGCAAGATTAGAGTTGCTGTGTGTCTGTCAGTCAATAGCAAAAGCAAACTTCTAAAGAGCTTTTTGTAACCCAATTTATTCTTTCGAGCTATGGTGGACTTACCTACCTAAGAATGATAGAGGTGCAAGTTGTTCACTATCTACAGCGGTGTTTATTTTGAATGCCAGTTGTATTTTGCTTCTCTTCTTCATAGGTAAATCATCACAAAGTAGTTGTAAATTGGTTTTTCAAGCTGTGAGATGAAATACATAGATTAAATTTTAAATGCCTGTGAGAAAGACTGCAAGAAATCAGAAAAAGATGACAGAATTTGACATAAATTCACTGGTATTGTTAAATATTATAACAAATGAGGACATAATTTGATTCATAACAGTATTTGTTATTGACCAAGAATAGCTTTTACACCGCTGACTGTGAGATCCTACCCTACACGAGTTTTATCAAGAGTCGCTTCAGTAACAACTGAATTATTTTCCTCTTGAGCTAAACTCAAATGGAAGCAGTGACACATATGCCAGCCCCAATACTGCAACCCCAATACACCAGAACAGGAGATAAAGTACTATGTAGTGTGAGGGGACCTCCACCACCTAGTAAGTGCTAGAGCTATGACTGCTATCAAACAAAACCAGATTCAGAAGTCCCTATGTGTCAACAGTGCCATATCATACAATACTTGTCTTCAACCACATCCCATGCAAATCTCATGCATATTTGAAAAACATACACTTTAATGTTAATAATCAATGTTTAATATCACATACATCTCCCAAATGACAATTTACTGAAAACCGATAAATTAATTTCTCTATGCTTTGGGAATTCTAATGACTAAGAAGAAATTTAGAGTGACTTAATTTTTTTCTTCTGACATTGTTTTGACATAAAGACTATAGATTTTCAATTGACTATAAGCATTCAGGTTTAAAAATACTTGTGATATAATGACTAGTTTTATGTAAAATACGTAGATGTGCATCACAGCTGATTACAAATTTTTGTGCTTACCACTATCAGAATTTAAAGAAATCTCCTATTGGTGTAATTTTTAACTGAAAAGCCTACAACTTGAAACAGATCTCACTGAAAAAAATCTTGAAGCAGACAAAGCTCTTAAGAGCTTTATATTCCTCTAGTTTCAGGGTAGGATTAATGACTTCCCTATAATAGCAGGCAAAACATACTGTTTTTAACTGAATTTTCTTGGAGTTTTCTGTGTCTATAAATCTGGAACTAAAAACAATGCTTTGTGAATGTAGAATCTTGAGCATTAACTTAAGAGATAAAAATTAATTCAGATAAAGTATGTGGTAAAAAGAAGAATCAGTTTCATTCAAGTCTGTTAATACTTTACAAACAGATCACTTAAGCAGTAATTCTGTCTGAAAGAAAGACTTAACTTTAAATGGAAACTGGACAGGATTTTGTGAATCACAATAATGACATTCAAGTCTGAGGATGTCTTAATCTAATGCAGAATAATGTACTCTGTATAACAAAGAAAAAGAAAAAAAAGGAATATGCCAGCTGCTCTGCAGTAGCTATGTCTGTACTCTTCTCTCTCATTGTAATGAGAGTAATATCTAATTATAAATAATAATGAAAAATAAGTAAGAGTAATATGTCATTGTCATATTTAAATATATAGTATCAAAATCAGCTTTTTTAGATGTCTTAAGAAAAAATATGATTGTGCTTAGAATGTATTAAACCCCTGTTTATTCTTCTTACTCTGAAACAAATACAATCTTCAGCTTGCTGATCTCAAAATTATCATCACTATTCCAAATGGTAACTTGACTGACTGACTCTTCTGTTGGTTTTGTGTTAACCTTGAAGATTCTAATGAACTTGTCATAGATATATATTTTTATTCTGAGCCTCAGATTAAGTGAATTTTTTGATCCTGGAAATTTTCTAGAACAGGTGACAATTCTTTCTTCATCTCAGTGATTATAATGAAAATTGAAAGCAATTATTTTTCACTTTTACTAGAAAAGATATCTTGTGAAAAAGGTGTAACTGTTCTTTTTAAAATTTAGAAAAAAATAACAACTCAATTTTTCACAGTAAGTAGTTCAATACCCAAATAAAAATTCAGTGCTTCACTTTTTCTTTAACATTACTGGGACAAAATTCCCAATAATCCTTCTCTTTAGAAATGCTTAATGCTTTCTCCCTCCTACTCAAATGTTAGTGGTACTCAGGTGAAAAAACTGAAGATGAAAAGAGTTGCAAAGAAAATAAGAAAACTTTTCTAAGCATAAGTGAAAGATCATTCTCTCAGTCATATTCTGCAAAACCATTTTAGTATCTCAGTCTTTGTCCTCCTTCCTCTACAATCTAAAGAGTTTTTTGATGATAAATTTTAGTTTGTTGTTCCAAACACATTAATGGAAAGGCAAAATTCTATTTTGTCTATGTTCCTGAGAAGTTTCGAGTCCATTCCACTTTCTATATTCATGTACGTGATACTTTCGTATTTAACAGTGTCTAAAATGTGTCTCATAACATCTCTCTTTGGCATACCAAATTTTAGTGGAGAAGTAAATCTACTTAAAGGGATAGAATAATTCATTTGAATAGAAAACAATCAATATTTTCACTTGGTATATTCATTCCTTTTATTTCAAAAGTGTTAATGATACACAGCTCAGACGCTTGTGGAGAATCATTGTAAACTTCATGATTTTATACCATACTGAAACCCGTTGTGATTAAACAAGTGATTCTGGGTTCAAACCTGAAGAATTCTACACTGAGCTCTGGCTTTCACTATACTGTATGTACATTTTATTGGAAAATATACCATAAAGTTTCATACCTATTTTTAGTTCCATGTTCAGTTTTTCAGTCTGTGCCTTCTTGTGTTTTTCCCTAAGAACTAGAATACTATGACTAGTCATGAAAGTATACAAGGATTGTCTCATCTCTTTTAGAACTGAATCATTGAAACAAATAAACACAAAACTCCAAGATGACAAGAGAACTTTCCCAGCTTGAAGGAACTAAAGGACACTTTATAAATCTTCTCACTTGCCTTTTTGACCCACAATGTGCCTGATTTCTGTAAGAATATAAGGGAAAGAATAGCAAACTACATTGACACTAATAGTAGAGAGTGGCATTTAGGAAGGAGTTGTGGAATTTTGCTTTCAAATTGGAGTTCAGTGTAAGATATTCAGGATAAGGCCCTAAAGGAACCTTTCCTGTCTAGTTCATACATTTAAGAATAAGCATATATGCCTAAGTAAAACTGAGACCAGGAAGTTCTTACTCCCTTGTACACTTAACAGTGTTTTGGGATTATTGCTTGACTAGTAGTTTAACCTTGGCAGTGAAGATGAATATGAAATTATACTGAAATTCAAAAACTACCATTTATCCTGGATATATGCCAGTCATTGCAGTTATCATTGGAAGTCTATTTAGCCTGTTTGTTGTAGTGGCTCTGTTGGAACACTTCTGAAAATAAATAAATAATAATAGTAGTAATAATTATTGAAGCGTGAAACAGCTGAAAGAATATAAGTAGCTAATGTTTGAGAGCCCATCAAATTAAGGGAAGCTAAGCAATATGCAGCACTGGAGATGGGCTACTGAAGTGGGAGCAAGCACATATCCTGGTTTCCCTTGGGTATCAC
>VYZX01022782.1:41577-55054 GCA_013401335.1 Brachypteracias leptosomus
ATATTTATACTCTGATCTTTATTTACAGTATTTCTTTCAATGCATATCATTTAGTCAAAGTAGCCATCTAGGAGATCTATCCATATGAAACGACTTTCTTTTTTTCTCAGGTTTTTGCAGAAAATTCAGTCCTTGCATTAGACACTGATGATAGGTTTGTTGCAGGACCCCAATTCCATAAGATTTTACCCTGACACCTACATAAATCAGATATTTTATCCATGGACTATGTATCTTGACACATGCCTTCAATGAAACAAAACTTTGTGATTTTGTTAAATATAATACTTCTTTCATAAGACATTATTTCAAGCAATCTCATAGTTCTTGACATTTTTTGACATGTTTCCATACTGTAAATGAATGTTTTGTAATTGATGATGGACTAGTTAAGGACTAAGATGTGAATTATAAATTGTATAATATGATGGAAATTGTACTAATATCACGTACTTATTGACACTTCTATCAATGGTACCAAAATTCTTTTTTCTTGAGATTTGCCCTCAATGCAACTTATTGAGAATGTATTAAATTGAAGTCATATGATCAAATGGTCTACCTTTTAAGAAAACTTCTCCTCCCTTGCCTTCTCCCCCTCCTCCTCCCCCATTATCACTCTGGGAATTTCTCAAATTACTCTGTGAGAAACACAGTTTTTAATTTTCACATCTCTCTCCACTGCTTCTCAATACCATTATATTTCTTAATCTTCTTAAAACCAGCTGCTGAATAATGACATGATCTGCATTTAATGAACATCAGTATGAACTCTTCTCTTAGTGTAAACTACTTCTGTAATATTAATGCAGCACTAGCACGTTGGATGTATTTTCAAAAAAAAACCCCACTTAATCATATCAGAAATCCAGCTATTCATTTTAATGATGAAAAAAAAGTTAAGTTCTATCTAAATACAATAACATAGTTGCAATATCTCAATGTCTCTTAATTCATGATTCATGACTTTGAGTATACTCTAACATAGTTGATAGCTGGAGTGACTGCTACCAGGTTTTTCTGTTTTGATTTTATTTTCCCATGAATGTCGGTTGAATCTTATGGTTAGGATTAGCTCTACCTATAAGTTATTATTATCAAATGTCTAATTTCATTTATAATATAATGTCTCAAAGTGTATACCCTCATTTAAAACTCAACACAGCAATTTGTTTTGATATTTGGTTAGCTACATCACCGTTTATACTCTACTGTTCTGTCAAAACAGAGCTGCCATATTTAACTGAATTTTGTTTAGACTTGATGCACAAGAATACTAGTTTGCTAGAAATACAATGAATAAAGTATAAACAGTTTCCATTCCAGTTAAAAAGAAAACAAAATAATTTAAAAAAAGGACAAAAAAAGCCCAACAAAACCTACACCTATAGAGATCCATAAACCCTTTGGTAATGACCAAGGGTGTAGACTACATGTCAAGGGAAAGACTGAGGTTTTATTAGGAATTTGATTAAATTAAATCCATTATCATCGGAGAGTGTATGTCAAGTAAAGATAAAAATAATAACCGTCCACTGCTATAGCTAGTTTGACACTTGTGTAGAAGCCTAATGAGATGGACTTGTTTTAAATAGAATTTGAAAGGCTGAATGTTTTAGAGATTTTGCTTGCTTACTTATTTTAGACTCATATGGATGATAGCTTTATTACACTTACTATATATCTCACGTTCTCCTACTACTAAATTTATTCTTTAGTAGGTGGGAGCCTGGGAAACACTCAATGATTTGTCACTAGCAGCAAGCACAGAAAGAGCCAGAAGAGACTAAGCTGACTTCCAAAAGTATGGTATCTGTTTTACAAAGACTGAAAATAAACATAAATAACTGAAATAAAATTGCTGCACCTGCTTTTATTTACCTTTGAGAGATACCTGGAGAAGCTGTAGGGACAGCATAGGATTCTGTAAGTTGGCACATTTAATTAGAGGTGTAGTGAGAGATGAAGAACTGAAATACTTTAAAAATCTGTTGATATTTATTTTCTTAAAACTCTTATGTTAATAGTTTAAAACGGAAGTTTTCAGAAACAGAATTAGATACAAACTAGAGAATTCTCAAGAATATTTTATTTTCAGATACTCCTGTGGAGAACTACATTGTCCTTCAGACTGTCATTCTTTGCAAGATGTTTTGTCTCACAATAGTACGTAGATTGATAAAGCACTAAGTCAGAGGTGTGATGAATCTTGGTCATTGTGCATTGGTCAGAAAAGTTGTAAGTAAAATGGAAATAATAAAGAGGAAACAAGATTTGAAACTAATGGACTTTATCTCAAGGGATCCACATGACTAAATAGAAGAGAGTCAGGGAAATTCCACTGGATTCTGATCATCTACATTATAACATTGCAAGCTTAATCCCTTTCTCTCTTTCTATCTGTTCCAAATAGCTCTCAACAGCCAATATTTAAGCATGGTTTGGGAGACAGTTGGCTCCAAAACCTTCTCCAAAAGGTAGTATACACAAGACTGCATTCAAATACACCCTCAATGTTACCCTTTATAGGCCTCCAAAAATATTTTTAAAGGTACCCTGAAGCAATCCACAAGCCCTCACACCATTCTTAATGGCACACAATATACATCTGCAATTTCACATTGTAAAAATATCACTGTGTTGGATGGAGACAAAGACTTCTCTATTATTTCAGAGGCTGTGAACAGACAAAAGCAGGGCTCACAGGAGAGAACAGGGTTCAGAGGAGATCCAAGTGCTGTGCAACAGATATGTTAGTATGCCCTAAAGTCAGTTCCACTTGTCCTGAGACTGATGATAATGCTTTAAGTTAGTAGCACAAATATTATTAAAAAAAATAATAAAAAAACCCACCAACACCAAAATTCCCTCAATGTTATCACAGATTAGACATTTAATTATCTCTCACTGGAAACATGGTTTAATTTGCCTCCCATCTGTCCCAGTATCTTGCCCTCTAAATAAAGTAGGCCCTTGACAGAAGAGGCAAGTTTTGAAGTAGAACACCCCCACAAAGGGTTAGAGTTAGAATGGGTAGGATTGGCATTGCTTAATGTCTGCCATGTTCGCTAAGGCAGATCTACTTTAAGATGTCTGTAATACGTATGCCTACTTCTCAGTTAAACTTTTTGGAATGTTTCTTTTATAAAGATTAAGAAATAGATATTTACAAGGAGTAATGATGTACCTGCCCTGTTTTGAACATGTTCCTTAGAATAAGATGAAAAGCTTGTTACTGTCTGTTCATTAAAAGAGAAGCCTAAGGTGACTAATTCAGACATTGTAAAGTCCAAGGTTGATCAGCTGAATCACAGTACGGATGTTGGTTGGCAAAATGATAAAAGCTACTCAGTTTAGTTTTCTAGTTTTAGACACTCATGAGTTGGCACCCCACATTCTTCCGGATAAAACTCTCCATTTAAGAACCTCTAAGAGGTTTTGCCAAAGTATAGCAGGGCCCTGTAGGCAAACAGTTCTGCTTACAAAATAATTCAGCACCAAGGAAGTCAGGAAGTGCATACACTAGTAACAAGGATTTCTGTTTCAGAAAGGGACCCTAAAGATAATCAGTATTTCTTCTTTATCGTCTTGCATGGTGTCAGCCATCCTCCCTAGGCACTGTGTAGACAAAACAGAGACTTTAAATATTTATATATCACAAGTGTATTAATTATTATATAATTCATATTAATTTGCCTTATACTCCAGCATAAATATACTAAAATGGCTCAACCAGCAACAGTATGTAAGTATTTTGTTAACATTGCGATGAAGTAGCCAGGTTCAGTGCTTAAGAATTTTACATATTTGAACAATATGACCACAAAAGAGGCAAACAGCGATGTGTATAGTTGAACACAGGAAGCATCTAAGTAACAAAGGTTGAAAGATGAAGAACAATAAAAGCCAAAAGGACTGCAAATATGCAATCCCCTCACTGACTGCAGAAGTATAACTGACAAAAATGAAAGTAAGATATGGAATATCAAGATCACGTAAGGATGGTATGAGGGACAGTATCAAAAGCCTTATTAAAATCCAGAAAAACTACATCTACTGCCTTCCTATCATCCACTGGGTGGGTGACCTTCTCATAGAAGGATATAAAATTAAACCAGGCTTTCCTTTTGTGACCCTATGTTGATTGCGCCTGATGACTGCACCGTTCTTTAAATGTCTTTCAATAGTACCCAGTAAGATCTCCACAATTCTTCCAGGTATTGAGTCTAGACTAACAAATCTAGTTTCCCAGGTCTTCCCTCATGCCCTTCTTTAAATTGAAATAATATTAGTTAGCTTACAGTCAGCAAAGACCTCTCCAGACTCCCAAGACCTTTGATAGATGATCAAGAGGGTTCCTTCCATAACATACACTAGCTCCTTCAGTAGTCTGCGATTAATCCCAGGCAGTCCAAGGGCTATCAGTATTATTAAAGACTAAGTAAAAAAAGCAATGAATGCCTGGACCTTTTCTTCATCCCTATTAGTTAGGTGATCTTCTTCAACAAGTTTCAGTCCAATGCTTTCCTTGGACCTCGTCTCACTATTGATGTGCTTAAAAAGATTTGATGTCTGACACAACACTGGTCAGTTTCAGCTTATTTGAGCTTTGGTCTTTTGTGTCTTCTACTTGAGCATGCAAATCACAGCTCTGCAATCTTCCTGTGAAGCCCTACCTTGCTTGCATAGATTATACCATTTCTCTTTTTCTCCTGAGTTCCAAGAGTTCCCTATTCAGCCAAGCTGGTCTTCTGTCCTGTTTGCTTGTTTTAAATAACAGTATCCATAGTGTAATGGACTCTATACTGTAGTAATCACATTCCAAAGTTTAAAATGTCTTACAAGGAAGAAAAGATTTTTTACTGAAAAATAGCCTATGATAAAGCTTAGAGAAAAAAAAAAGCAATAATCATGTAAGTCCATTTTCCTGACATTTTTTTCAACACCATGGTAATATTTTCTCTCTTATCAAACTAAACAAGACAGAAAAAAAATAAATAATTAAATTTGTTATAATCCTAGAAAATACAAGAAATTTTGTCTTCCAGAATCTACTGCATGGAGATGTAATCTATTTATCAGAAGGATAATTGTTTTGTTAAGAGAAAAAAAATCAGGAAATTCTGAAGATATGGTAGTAGGTCCCCTAAATCTACTCAGTGAAACTTTCCAGTACAATATAAGAACATTATCAACATTATTCATTAGTCTGATCTGCCATTCCCACAACACTTGGTATAAATATAAAAATAAATCAAGATTGTAGAGTTTGTTTAGATAAGTATTTTGAAGATTTTCCTACTTATTTTTACTTTATTTTGTTATTGAGAATAATGAAAGTCCGAAATGTCTCAGAGAAATACTGTACCTTGGATGAAACAAACATAATAACTCACAAGGAAGGTAGAGCCCAAAAATTCGTCTGTTCTGTTTGCCTATATATCACAAAGTATAAAGGTAATTATGAACAGTTTTCACTTATTTCATGTATTGAAAGCTTGAGTGGAAATATCCAGTATATAATAGCTCTAGTCAATTGATACGTGATACGTAGACAGATGTACTCTTTGCTGGGTTAAAAACTGGCTGGATGGCCAAGCCCAGAGAGTTGTGGTAAGTGGTGTTAAATCCAATTTGTGGCCTGTCACGAGCAGGGTACCCCAGGGCTCAGTGCTGGGGCCAGTCTTGTTTAATATCTTTATCAATGACCAGGATGAGGGGATTGAGTGCTCCCTCAGTAAATTTGAAGATGACATGAAATTAAGCAGGATTGTCTATCTACTCTAAGGTAGGAAGGCTCTGCAGAGGGATCTGGCCAGGCTGAAGTGATAGGTTGAGTCCAATTGCATGAGGTATAACAAAACCAACTTCCAGGTTCTGCACTTTGGTCACAACAACCCCATGCAGCGCTACAGGTTTGGGGAAGCGTGGCTGGAGAGCTGTCCGGTGGAAAAGGACCTGGGGGTGCTGGTGGACAGCCAGCTGAACATGAGCCAGCAGTGTGCCCAGGTGGCCAAGAAGGCCAACAGTATCCTGGCCTTTACCAGAAATGTGTATATGTGGTGCTTCAAGACATGGTCTAGGGGTCAGAGAGATGTTGGACAAAGGTTGTACTTGATGACCCTAGAGGTCTTTTCCAACCTAATTGATTCTATGAAAATGTTATTATGCAAGTGGCACAGGTTGTGCTTTATATGTGGCTTAATTTGATTTTTATTTTATTTTATGTACAAGATTATTTTTAAACCTTTCTTAACATTCAGTGTTAACTGAACCATTCAAGAGACTGTCTTTGACAAAAGAAGATGTCATTTCAAAGTAACTTACAGATGAAATCTTGTTCATTGTTTGTTTGAATACTAAGCACAGTATCATTGAATTTAATGAGAGCATTTTTGTGGGAAAGTACTACCTAGTACAGGTATAGCCTGAAAAGCTGGGTTTATAATTCATAGTTCTTTACTTTATGTATATTTGGATAATAACAACAATTCACAGAAAGTGAATAACTGAAACTTTCCAGAGGACTAGTGTTGAGCATTTTTCATTAAGGGATTCATTTCAGGTGTCTTGACCACCTTGCACTACATCAAGTGTATCAGGTATCATTCAGCATTTCTGTTGGATTGCATAAAATGAATTGCCTTGCTTTTCAGATCTTCAAGCGCTAAGTATTTTGATAACCAACACTGTCTTCACTTTGATCGTATTTGTTTCATGGCAGAGCAGAATGCAGGTGCCAAAGTAAGATGAAGAAAAAGTGCTTACGTAATTTATAAAGTTACCTCTCCTCAGACTAATACATCATTGAAACCAAATAAACTCTGAAGTGTAGCAGCATGCACTTTAGCTGTAACTATCATCCTCTGTGTTTCAGAGGAAAAAAAACAAACATGTTTTTATTGGAGATTTCACACGTATACCAAAAGCAATATAAACAAAGCAATAACTTTTCAAATCTGTCAATCTTAAGCTGTTCTGAAACTTAAGAAAGAGGAAAAAGTTATAAATCTTTGTGAAATGTATGAATTCTTTTGAATAGCCAAATGTTTCATTTTAACAAGCCTCTGAGAAATATGATAATTTTAAAAAAATAAGGAAAGCCACTCTTTTATTCATTAAGTGACAATCATATAACTCTGATGTTAGCTATAAAGGCATATGACAGATTGCATGCCATATTGTTGTCCTACTTCAAGAGCAGTTACAGAGGCTGCTACTTCAAATCGTATCGCATGGTTTGTCCCAAGTTGGGTAGCATTAGAATTCAGATGTTGCCATACTGGATCAGAGCATCTGATAGTAGCAAGTTCTTATACCTCATATCCATAAAATCTCTGAAGACAATCACTGAACTGCCATCCAGACAGAAATATTGCCCTGGTTTTGATTAGTTAATGGTTGGCCTAGGACCTGAATCTTGGGGGGGTTATTTCCCTTTGTGCATGTGCACACACATGCATGTGTGTGTTGTGTGTGCATGTATGTAGGCATGTAGGTGTTATATGATGGGACAGTTAGTACCTTATTCTACAAAGAGAACACGAGAAAGTTAAGTTGGTCTTTCAGCTGCTTAGATGAGGCTACCTTAAGAATGTCATGTATGAAGAACATTGATATCTATATTAGACAGCAGTCAGAACATGCTTACCTCATCCAGGTAAATGCTTCGAAGGTAGAATCTAATGGACTAATTTAACTTTGTGATGACAGTCTCAGGTTGTAGAAAAAGATCTTATCCTCTTTAAAAGCATGTGTTCTTTGTTGTATTGCAATGTAGTACATATGAGACGTCAGTACCAGCATTGTAACACATTATCTGCATGCCTACTTATCCATATCATGAATTATCTGTAGTGTATATATTAGCATCAGAAGTCTGTGTGATAATTAAAACTTGCATTATTTGGGTTTTCATTTGGAGTTTTACTTTTTGTTTGTGGGTGGGGTTTTCTTTATGGTTTTACCCACACATTTGATAGAATGTTGTTTTGTTCTCCTTGAAGCCAAGCCTTGTGGATCCAAGATGTGATACCTTTTAAAGGTAATAAAAAACATCTTGGTTGATGTGAGGAATGGGAAGAAAAGAATACTAGAAGTAAGAACTCAAAGCAGAAATAGAATCTATGCTTTTATAATATGGTTATGCTTCACATAGGATATATTTTATGCAAAACTAAACAAAAGAACTTCTGGTACAGTCAAGTTTAACTAAACTCTGTCATCAGCTCAAGATACTACTTAAATGGAACTGTAACCAAGACATAGTTCCTGAGAAACATTTTTATATGCAAAACATTCATATTTTCTGTAGAAAATTCTAGAAAGCCTGTTGCAGTCAGATCGGGTAAAGAAAGAGGTTAAATAAGAGATTCCCATACTTTATTGCCAGGTTCTTCAGTGGGGGATTATCCTGTGCCCATTTAGTTTAGAATTTCAGTTACCATTGTTCTCTAAGAAACCAAAGACTATGGAGTGAAAGAATGGAATTTTATATATGTAAATAAATCATGTTTAGTTTCTATGTCTGTGAAAGTCACGTGCAAATAACATACATGTTAGAAAAAGTGTGCATATGAACATGCAAGTATCTCTGTAAAGAGGTGGTTTTGCAAGCTGACTATAGCAAAAGAGAACATGAACTATAAAATAAATCAATGTTACGAATATTAGAGAGATATTTATATAAGACACTGTCTCATACTAAAACAAAAAATTATAGTTTGGAAAAAACCTCTTCCCAAGAGACTGTAAACTGTTCATTTTCATTTCTGTCTGAAGTCTGCAAAAATAAAAAAATCAATGTCTTGTTAAAATTTTATGAAGATGGTAACTGACTATTTTTATATTACCTGAAGTCATTAATCAATTTTTAAAAATCTATTGTCTTGAGCCTTTTGTATACATGTACCTCAGGTCGTAATCAAAATGCTTAGACTATAAAGCTACCTAGAAAATGAAGGAAAGTACACCAAACAAAAACTAAACAGTCTATACAAGCAAAACCCTGAAATACTGTCCAGAACCTTTGAAAATACATTTTTTCTATCAGATAGGTACTTTGCGCATGTTTTGCGCCATATATGTTTTACAAAGTTTCACTTTCTTTTATGATTGTATATCCTCCTAATCTATTAATTGCTGTTGTCCATATTTTGCTCCACCTCTAGGATAAGTAAAATCAAATTTTTTTAGTTTCCCTTAATTTATATAGTCCTGTATTCTCACTTTCCATTTTTCTGTCTGTTTAATTTCAGATATTTCCTGTACCTACATGATCAGAGTAGTTTATGGAAACAATGCCTCATTATGGTTCATAAATCACTATTGCACTTTTTCTATTGAGTATACTTCAGGTGAATCTTTCTACAGTCACATTTACTGCCAAATCTCCTTTCTACTGGTGACACATCATGTTATTAAAATTGTGGCCTACTTATTCTCTTCATTATTTTCCTCCATAGATAGGTTGCTGAAATTCATTTTATATATGACCTTGACGTGGTATCTCTGCATGTCACACTACTTCAGGATCACCAAGGTCAGTTGTTTTACCCCATGTAATCTTTCAGTCCTTCTCCACGTTAACACTACCTCCCAGCTTTGTGACAGTGTTTCTTCACATGGACTTGTTTATTTACAACAGTATGAGGGATCTGAGGTCCCCCTCCTTTTAAATTACCTTGCACATTTTAAAAAATCAAAACTCTCTGTACTGTAGGTATAAAACCCTATCCCATTATAAGCGAGAATGTTTATTTCTGAAATGCACAGCATCTGACACATGTAATTAAAAATATTAAGCATTTCAAAGCAATCCTGATATATGACTAGTCAAAGAGCTCACAAATCTTGTAAATTAATTTTTCACTCTGATCATCAACATTTATTTGAAGATTTTTTCAGTTTTAATCTCAGCAAGGACTCTTAAACATAATGTACTTGAGATTCTCTTTGCAATGTCCTTTCAAATGCAATAGCATCTGGACATGTCTTAACAAACATTTTTTAAGTCCTTGATTAAGCCTTTTCTTGATAAGTTCAAAGACTTGAAGCATACAAGAAGAGAACTCCATGTAAATATTATTCAGTCAGCCATATTTTTTTCATCCCTTGGTGACAGCTATGAAATGAAACTCGTATTACATTTTTCAGCTGAGATCTGGGTTGTATATTGAGGAGTCTCAAAAGACTGAAGCAAACACATATTTTACAGCGTATGCATGATAAGCATTTAGCCTCCGGGATAGCTGTCATTTGACTACAAAATGTATGAGATTTACGTTCTGAATATATAATTGTTATTATAATGTTTCATATCAATAAATTAAAATGTAACGGTTATGATAGGAAAGCAGCAAAATAACATTTCAAAGTCAGTTTACTTTCATGTTTCCCTTACCAAGAAGCACTAGATCATGAATTTTGAGAAAAAATCCTAAAGGCAAATAAATCTGTAGACAGGGTTGTGTGGGGTGGTTGTTGGGGTTTTTTTATATATAGTTTCCCATATTTGTTGTGGAAAAAAATGTAAAATTGATGTTTGGATTATTGTATGTTATATTGCTATTGCCACAGTTTCCACAAGAGAATGCAGGTCTTTGCTAAATTCCTGCCTGGACAACTAGATTTCTGGATTCTCCCAGCAGTTTTATTTCAAATGTTCATTTCCTTTACTTTTAATTGGAGTTTAACTTCTTTCTCTAAACAGTAAGTAATCTTGGCTAGCAAACAGTTCAATTTCATTCATATGTTGCTGAGATTCAGTGATATCCTAGAGATTTTTTGACATGCCATCCCATTAGGATCAACCAAAAAGAAAACCTAACTTATAGCTCCTGGCTGTTACCCATTGGCAAATGCTCCTCGATTGTTCACTAATTTAAAATGATCTGCCCTCAGAAATGCATTCTGGAGAATCTTCCTATTAAAAGTTCAGTTACAGGAAACAGTTCTGTATTACACAGGCAGTTCTAAAGAGAAACATTTTAAAAGAAAGGATTTGCTTACTCCTTTTTAAAATAAATAAATACATTAAAGTGCCCTTGCTGATTTATAGCCAATTTGGAACCAGAAATTCCGTTATGTTTTTGACAGTGTAAGGGAAATGAAAGAGGAAAAGTACAACAATGACAAAAGTTGGAGACAGAAAGTAGGACATTAAATGCTTTCATTCTTCTGTTTCCCTGTAGACCCCTTCCACACAATTCTATTAGGTTGACTACTTCTTACAACCTGCATTTTGAGCTGCTGCAATCTTCACATAGAACATTCTGTCGTAGAAGACTGCGGTCTTGACAAAGAAAGTCCTCTAGAGAATAGGTATGAACCTTCATGTCTTAAACTGCAGGCCTCCCTGTGGCTGGGGCAATGGTGGCATTATCTGTGGGAGCTGGTGGATGGTCCAGGTTCTGAGTCACTGGATGAAGGAGCTATGGAAGAAGATGAACAGTCTGCATAGCAGCCAGGAGGTTGAAACTGTCTTCACAGAGACCCTACAAAGAGCCTGAATTGTACAGTGCAAGGTGTCTTTAGGACAATTATTTCCATATGTAATGACAGTAGAAAGGCTATTCACTTACTGTTACACTGTTTTTCCTAAGAACACGCTAGTAACCTTTGGATTTTATTGATTCTGCACTACAAGAGTAATAGTACATTTTAAGTTTTCACTGTCTGTATGAGCTATTTTTCACAAAGCAACTTTACTGATATTTTTGTATTTTTTATTAAAATGCGTATAAGTATTTTGCCCTTTCTGAACTTGTCTAAGAATTATTCAATATCTAAAAATGACTTGAAGAGGATTAACATTTAAAGCTACCTTAAAAAGAAAATCTAGAATAGTAAATCAGCATATTTTAAGTCATTTTTTGAAGTTTAAAACTATTTTGTTGTTATTTTTCATTATATTTAGACAGCAGAAAATTAATTTTTAATCTTGGTCACAGAGTAGTCAATATCCCAGTGTATATGTGTTTGTTACTCCAAATTTGAAAAAAACTATCTTCATGTATATAAAATGGGAAATTATTTATTTCAATAAATATTTATGACGTCATGATTAAAATGGTAAACAACACTGAAACACTAAAAGTTGCTTCTGCTCATGCTGTTGAGAATCCTCAATTAATAAATAGTTTACCTCTTTAAGTCAACAAGAAGCAAAACTTCTAGCCTGTACCTAGAAACAAAGCAAAACTGATTTGTATAATGCCCACTTTTTAATGCAAACTGAATTTCGAGGTGGAGATTTCTAAGACAGCTATTCAGAAACACTCAATCACCTGGGAATATCAAAACGTATTGAACACAACTCATCATTTTATGTGAAATTCTGACTCTAAATTCTGTTTTATATATCTCATTCTTTTTAGATGAAAAAGAAATTATACCTCTTATAATGGTCATCATTACTGCCTGAATCCTATACTGGAACTTCAGAGTTTCTTTCTCTAGATTTTCAATTTATTTTGCCAGTAGGAACAAAAAGATCTGTAAAGGTCTAAATTAATGCCTTAATAAATCTCACAATGATTCTAATTTATGGTATTTCATTCTGTATTGCACATAATCATACAAAATCATACTGCCTTCACAGGTCAGTGTTAATTTATTATCTTGTAAAGTACTTAGAGATTATTCTGCAAGAAAATCACACATAATATCACTTACCATCAAAAATATATGAATCGTCATCCCAAATCATATAACTGAATATCTACTCATTTTGGGCACATAGATTTAGATATTTTTAAAGAAGGACTAACATAAAAATGTTCATGGCTTATAAAAAGGCAGTATTTTTTGTATTTTTTTTTCTAGGTACAAATTGATGATGTTTCAAGATATTGTATATTATCAACTGTTTTTTAGGCTTAATACATTTCCAGTTGTGGTTACATTAAAACTCTAAGAATTATGACTTCTCTGGAAATTAAAGTAACATAACAATGGGTATATAAATAAACTGAATCATTCTCATGTACAGTCTTCTACCAGGCTCAATGAGATCTGAACATGAACCTCTGCAGTGAACATTGAGGTAAGGGAGGCACTATATTCCTTACTCTTTTCCATGCCCTTGATCAGTAGGTCTCTTGCCCCATTGAAGAGATGGTTTCTCATTTTCTTAACACTTCTTTAGCTACTGTTGTATTTACAGTAGCCTCTTTTTGCACCTCGCAGCCCTTTCTAGTTTTGGAGCCAGCTTTTGGGTGATGCTTCTCTGTGCCACCGGTGTAGACCATTTCTGTTTCCACTATGTTTAATTCTTTTTTTTTTTTTTTGTGACTGAGCTAGTGGGGAGTTCCCTTTTAATTAAGGTCTTACCCAATACACTCCCATAGAACTTATTTCCTTAATGTGGTTTTTCACAAAGTTATATTGATCACAATTCTGCTTTTAAATATGTTGTGTAAAGATCTATGTACACATAAAATAGCATTTTAACATTACTATCTTTTATATCAGAGGC